>CM051236.1:473348685-473930982 GCA_027917425.1 Gastrophryne carolinensis | reverse complement strand
AGCGCCAAAAATTGGATGAATCACACCCTGGAGTTGGCAGAAGTTGGCAGCAGCAGCAGCAGGAGCCCAAATATACACTGGAGTTGGCTTCAGGAGCCCAAAAATTGGATGAATCACACCCTGGAGTTGGCAGGAGTTGGCAGCAGCAGCAGCAGGAGCCCAAATATACACTGGAGTTGGCTTCAGGAGCCCAAAAATTGGATGAATCACACCCTGGAGTTGGCAGAAGTTGGCAGCAGCAGCAGCAGGAGCCCAAATATACACTGGAGTTGGCTTCAGGAGCCCAAAAATTGGATGAATCACACCCTGGAGTTGGCAGAAGTTGGCAGCAGCAGCAGCAGGAGCCCAAATATACACTGGAGTTGGCTTCAGGAGCCCAAAAATTGGATGAATCACACCCTGGAGTTGGCAGAAGTTGGCAGCAGCAGCAGCAGGAGCCCAAATATACACTGGAGTTGGCTTCAGGAGCCCAAAATTGGATGAATCACACCCTGGAGTTGGCAGAAGTTGGCAGCAGCAGCAGCAGGAGCCCAAATATACACTGGAGTTGGCTTCAGGAGCCCAAAATTGGATGAATCACACCCTGGAGTTGGCAGAAGTTGGCAGCAGCAGCAGCAGGAGCCCAAATATACACTGGAGTTGGCTTCAGGAGCCCAAAAATTGGATGAATCACACCCTGGAGTTGGCAGGAGTTGGCAGCAGCAGCAGCAGGAGCCCAAATATACACTGGAGTTGGCTTCAGGAGCCCAAAAATTGGATGAATCACACCCTGGAGTTGGCAGGAGTTGGCAGCAGCAGCAGCAGGAGCCCAAATATACACTGGAGTTGGCTTCAGGAGCCCAAAAATTGGATGAATCACACCCTGGAGTTGGCAGAAGTTGGCAGCAGCAGCAGCAGGAGCCCAAATATACACTGGAGTTGGCTTCAGGAGCCCAAAAATTGGATGAATCACACCCTGGAGTTGGCAGAAGTTGGCAGCAGCAGCAGCAGGAGCCCAAATATACACTGGAGTTGGCTTCAGGAGCCCAAAAATTGGATGAATCACACCCTGGAGTTGGCAGGAGTTGGCAGCAGCAGCAGCAGGAGCCCAAATATACACTGGAGTTGGCTTCAGGAGCCCAAAAATTGGATGAATCACACCCTGGAGTTGGCAGAGTTGGCAGCAGCAGCAGCAGGAGCCCAAATATACACTGGAGTTGGCTTCAGGAGCCCAAAAATTGGATGAATCACACCCTGGAGTTGGCAGAAGTTGGCAGCAGCAGCAGCAGGAGCCCAAATATACACTGGAGTTGGCTTCAGGAGCCCAAAAATTGGATGAATCACACCCTGGAGTTGGCAGAAGTTGGCAGCAGCAGCAGCAGGAGCCCAAATATACACTGGAGTTGGCTTCAGGAGCCCAAAAATTGGATGAATCACACCCTGGAGTTGGCAGAGTTGGCAGCAGCAGCAGCAGGAGCCCAAATATACACTGGAGTTGGCTTCAGGAGCCCAAAAATTGGATGAATCACACCCTGGAGTTGGCAGGAGTTGACAGCAGCAGCAGCAGGAGCCCAAATATACACTGGAGTTGGCTTCAGGAGCCCAAAAATTGGATGAATCACACCCTGGAGTTGGCAGAAGTTGGCAGCAGCAGCAGCAGGAGCCCAAATATACACTGGAGTTGGCTTCAGGAGCCCAAAAATTGGATGAATCACACCCTGGAGTTGGCAGAGTTGGCAGCAGCAGCAGCAGGAGCCCAAATATACACTGGAGTTGGCTTCAGGAGCCCAAAAATTGGATGAATCACACCCTGGAGTTGGCAGGAGTTGGCAGCAGCAGCAGCAGGAGCCCAAATATACACTGGAGTTGGCTTCAGGAGCCCAAAAATTGGATGAATCACACCCTGGAGTTGGCAGAAGTTGGCAGCAGCAGCAGCAGGAGCCCAAATATACACTGGAGTTGGCTTCAGGAGCCCAAAAATTGGATGAATCACACCCTGGAGTTGGCAGAAGTTGGCAGCAGCAGCAGCAGGAGCCCAAATATACACTGGAGTTGGCTTCAGGAGCCCAAAAATTGGATGAATCACACCCTGGAGTT
Organism: Gastrophryne carolinensis; assembly: GCA_027917425.1. NCBI lineage: Eukaryota > Metazoa > Chordata > Amphibia > Anura > Microhylidae > Gastrophryne > Gastrophryne carolinensis. The sequence continues at coordinate 473,928,906 of CM051236.1, read as the reverse complement.
GGCAGAAGTTGGCAGCAGCAGCAGCAGGAGCCCAAATATACACTGGAGTTGGCTTCAGGAGCCCAAAAATTGGATGAATCACACCCTGGAGTTGGCAGGAGTTGGCAGCAGCAGCAGCAGGAGCCCAAATATACACTGGAGTTGGCTTCAGGAGCCCAAAAATTGGATGAATCACAGCCTGGAGTTGGCAGGAGTTGACAGTAGCAGCAGCAGGAGCCCAAATATACACTGGAGTTGGCCTCAGGAGCCCAAAAATTGGATGAATCACACCCTGGAGTTGGCAGGAGTTGGCAGCAGCAGCAGCAGGAGCCCAAATATACACTGGAGTTGGCTTCAGGAGCACAAAAATTGGATGAATCACACCTGGAGTTGGCAGAAGTTGGCAGCAGCAGCAGCAGGAGCCCAAATATACACTGGAGTTGGCTTCAGGAGCCCAAAATTTGGATGAATCACACCCTGGAGTTGGCAGGAGTTGACAGCAGCAGCAGCAGGAGCCCAAATATACACTGGAGTTGGCTTCAGGAGCCCAAAAATTGGATGAATCACACCTGGAGTTGGCAGGAGTTGACAGCAGCAGCAGCAGGAGCCCAAATATACACTGGAGTTGGCTTCAGGAGCCCAAAAATTGGATGAATCACACCCTGGAGTTGGCAGAAGTTGGCAGCAGCAGCAGCAGGAGCCCAAATATACACTGGAGTTGGCTTCAGGAGCCCAAAAATTGGATGAATCACACCCTGGAGTTGGCAGAAGTTGGCAGCAGCAGCAGCAGCAGGAGCCCAAATATACACTGGAGTTGGCTTCAGGAGCCCAAAAATTGGATGAATCACACCCTGGAGTTGGCAGGAGTTGACAGTAGCAGCAGCAGGAGCCCAAATATACACTGGAGTTGGCTTCAGGAGCCCAAAAATTGGATGAATCACACCCTGGAGTTGGCAGAAGTTGGCAGCAGCAGCAGCAGGAGCCCAAATATACACTGGAGTTGGCTTCAGGAGCCCAAAAATTGGATGAATCACACCCTGGAGTTGGCAGGAGTTGACAGTAGCAGCAGCAGGAGCCCAAATATACACTGGAGTTGGCTTCAGGAGCCCAAAAATTGGATGAATCACAGCCTGGAGTTGGCAGGAGTTGACAGTAGCAGCAGCAGGAGCCCAAATATACACTGGAGTTGGCCCCAGGAGCCCAAAAATTGGATGAATCACACCCTGGAGTTGGCAGGAGTTGGCAGCAGCAGCAGCAGGAGCCCAAATATACACTGGAGTTGGCTTCAGGAGCCCAAAAATTGGATGAATCACACCCTGGAGTTGGCAGAAGTTGGCAGCAGCAGCAGCAGGAGCCCAAATATACACTGGAGTTGGCTTCAGGAGCCCAAAAATTGGATGAATCACACCCTGGAGTTGGCAGGAGTTGACAGTAGCAGCAGCAGGAGCCCAAATATACACTGGAGTTGGCTTCAGGAGCCCAAAAATTGGATGAATCACACCCTGGAGTTGGCAGAAGTTGGCAGCAGCAGCAGCAGGAGCCCAAATATACACTGGAGTTGGCTTCAGGTGCCCAAAAATTGGATGAATCACACCCTGGAGTTGGCAGGAGTTGACAGCAGCAGCAGCAGGAGCCCAAATATACACTGGAGTTGGCTTCAGGAGCCCAAAAATTGGATGAATCACACCCTGGAGTTGGCAGAAGTTGGCAGCAGCAGCAGCAGGAGCCCAAATATACACTGGAGTTGGCTTCAGGAGCCCAAAAATTGGATGAATCACACCCTGGAGTTGGCAGAAGTTGGCAGCAGCAGCAGCAGGAGCCCAAATATACACTGGAGTTGGCTTCAGGAGCCCAAAAATTGGATGAATCACACCCTGGAGTTGGCAGGAGTTGGCAGCAGCAGCAGCAGGAGCCCAAATATACACTGGAGTTGGCTTCAGGAGCCCAAAAATTGGATGAATCACACCCTGGAGTTGGCAGAAGTTGGCAGCAGCAGCAGCAGGAGCCCAAATATACACTGGAGTTGGCTTCAGGAGCCCAAAAATTGGATGAATCACACCCTGGAGTTGGCAGAAGTTGGCAGCAGCAGCAGCAGGAGCCCAAATATACACTGGAGTTGGCTTCAGGAGCCCAAAAATTGGATGAATCACACCCTGGAGTTGGCAGAAGTTGGCAGCAGCAGCAGCAGGAGCCCAAATATACACTGGAGTTTGCTTCAGGAGCCCAAAAATTGGATGAATCACACCCTGGAGTTGGCAGGAGTTGACAGTAGCAGCAGCAGGAGCCCAAATATACACTGGAGTTGGCTTCAGGAGCCCAAAAATTGGATGAATCACAGCCTGGAGTTGGCAGGAGTTGACAGTAGCAGCAGCAGGAGCCCAAATATACACTGGAGTTGGCCTCAGGAGCCCAAAAATTGGATGAATCACACCCTGGAGTTGGCAGGAGTTGGCAGCAGCAGCAGCAGGAGCCCAAATATACACTGGAGTTGGCTTCAGGAGCCCAAAAATTGGATGAATCACACCCTGGAGTTGGCAGAAGTTGGCAGCAGCAGCAGCAGGAGCCCAAATATACACTGGAGTTGGCTTCAGGAGCCCAAAATTTGATGAATCACACCCTGGAGTTGGAAGGAGTTGACAGCAGCAGCAGCAGGAGCCCAAATATACACTGGAGTTGGCTTCAGGAGCCCAAAAATTGGATGAATCACACCCTGGAGTTGGCAGGAGTTGACAGCAGCAGCAGCAGGAGCCCAAATATACACTGGAGTTGGCTTCAGGAGCCCAAAAATTGGATGAATCACACCCTGGAGTTGGCAGAAGTTGGCAGCAGCAGCAGCAGGAGCCCAAATATACACTGGAGTTGGCTTCAGGAGCCCAAAAATTGGATGAATCACACCCTGGAGTTGGCAGAAGTTGGCAGCAGCAGCAGCAGGAGCCCAAATATACACTGGAGTTGGCTTCAGGAGCCCAAAAATTGGATGAATCACACCCTGGAGTTGGCAGGAGTTGACAGCAGCAGCAGCAGGAGCCCAAATATACACTGGAGTTGGCTTCAGGAGCCCAAAAATTGGATGAATCACACCCTGGAGTTGGCAGAAGTTGGCAGCAGCAGCAGCAGGAGCCCAAATATACACTGGAGTTGGCTTCAGGAGCCCAAAAATTGGATGAATCACACCCTGGAGTTGGCAGGAGTTGACAGCAGCAGCAGCAGGAGCCCAAATATACACTGGAGTTGGCTTCAGGAGCCCAAAAATTGGATGAATCACACCCTGGAGTTGGCAGGAGTTGACAGCAGCAGCAGCAGGAGCCCAAATATACACTGGAGTTGGCTTCAGGAGCCCAAAAATTGGATGAATCACACCCTGGAGTTGGCAGAAGTTGGCAGCAGCAGCAGCAGGAGCCCAAATATACACTGGAGTTGGCTTCAGGAGCCCAAAAATTGGATGAATCACACCCTGGAGTTGCAGAAGTTGGCAGCAGCAGCAGCAGGAGCCCAAATATACACTGGAGTTGGCTTCAGGAGCCCAAAAATGGATGAATCACACCCTGGAGTTGGCAGAAGTTGGCAGCAGCAGCAGCAGGAGCCCAAATATACACTGGAGTTGGCTTCAGGAGCCCAAAAATTGGATGAATCACACCCTGGAGTTGGCAGAAGTTGGCAGCAGCAGCAGCAGGAGCCCAAATATACACTGGAGTTGGCTTCAGGAGCCCAAAAATTGGATGAATCACACCCTGGAGTTGGCAGGAGTTGACAGCAGCAGCAGCAGGAGCCCAAATATACACTGGAGTTGGCTTCAGGAGCCCAAAAATTGGATGAATCACACCCTGGAGTTGGCAGGAGTTGACAGCAGCAGCAGCAGGAGCCCAAATATACACTGGAGTTGCTTCAGGAGCCCAAAAATTGGATGAATCACACCCTGGAGTTGGCAGAAGTTGGCAGCAGCAGCAGCAGGAGCCCAAATATACACTGGAGTTGGCTTCAGGAGCCCAAAAATTGGATGAATCACACCCTGGAGTTGGCAGGAGTTGACAGCAGCAGCAGCAGGAGCCCAAATATACACTGGAGTTGGCTTCAGGAGCCCAAAAATTGGATGAATCACACCCTGGAGTTGGCAGGAGTTGACAGCAGCAGCAGCAGGAGCCCAAATATACACTGAGTTGGCTTCAGGAGCCCAAAAATTGGATGAATCACACCCTGGAGTTGGCAGAAGTTGGCAGCAGCAGCAGCAGGAGCCCAAATATACACTGGAGTTGGCTTCAGGAGCCCAAAAATTGGATGAATCACACCCTGGAGTTGGCAGGAGTTGACAGTAGCAGCAGCAGGAGCCCAAAAAATGGCCTAAAGACATAAATATGTTTTGCACCATTTGGAAAGTGTAAAACGTGGCACCATGCTGAATCTAGTCGCATGCATCAGGCATTGGTGGGTGGAAATCCTGGCTGATCCATCCCTGATTCATTTTGACAAAGGTGAGTCTCTCCACATTTTTAGTTGACAGACGAGTTCTCCTCGCCGTAACTATGGCCCCCGCCGCACTAAACACCCGCTCAGATGGCACGCTACTTGCCGGGCAGGACAGCTTTTCCAGGGCAAACTCTGCTAGTTGCGGCCACAAATCAAGTTTGGCTGCCCAGAAGTCCAGCGGATCCTCAAGGTGTGTTGGCATGGTCATGTCAAAGTATGACATGACCTGCTGGTTCAGGTCCTGCTCCAGGTCTTCCTGCTGCTCATGAGTAGCCTCACTATGCGGGTGTAGAAAGCTACTCATTAGCGACTGAAGACTGAGGCTGCTGCTGCTGATGGAGGTTCTGCTGCTGCTGCTGCCAACCCCCCCAGCGGCCATGGCAGTGGAAGGTGAGCGCAGAGGTCCCCTCGAGTCAGACCTGCGAGAGTATGGACCATGGCGCAGATAGGCATCGGCCAACTGCCTACGTAGAATGTCTTTGTAGTAGTTGAGTTTGTCCTCCCTCTCGGTGGGTTTAAAAAATGCCCCCATTTTGTGCCGGAAGCGAGGGTCCAATAAGGTGGACAGCCAGAAGTCATCCCGCCGACAGATGGAAACAATTCTGGGGTCACTACGCAAGCACGTGAGCATGCTTCGTGCCATTTGCGCAAGTGACTCGGATGGACTACCTGTCTCCATCTCCACTGCATACTGCCACGGTGTGCCCGGGTCCTCTGTCTCTCCTTCCTCAAAAACCTCTAGCTCCTCTGGCTGCTCCTGCTCCTCCTCTCCTGTCCGCTGACTAGATAAACCAGCCATTTCGCCAAGCCTAAACTGTGTTTCGCTGGGCAACTCCTCCTCCTCCTCTTCCTCCTCCTCCTCCTCCAGTTCAGCTCCAAGGGGGTTCATGTGGCCGTAAGATGTAAACGCCATGTCTCCAGTGCCCTGACCAGCCATGGTTTCCAACATGTGCTGTAGTACATGAAGCAGTGGAATCACGTCGTTCATCCCGTAATCCTGCCGACTGACAAATAAAGTGGCTTCCTCAAAGGGCCTGAGCAAACGGCAGGTGTCACGTATGAGCTGCCACTGGTTGACATTGAAGTTACACAGGGGAGTCCCCCTATCTGCTTGGATCATCAGGAAATCCGTGATGGCTTTCTCTGTTCATATAATCGGTCCAACATGTGAAGGGTGGAATTCCAACGGGTGGAAACATCGCAAATCAGACTATGTTGGGGGATACCATTCTGACGCTGTAGCTCAAGAAGGGTGTGTTTGGCAGTGTAGGAGTGGCTGAAGTGCATGCAAAGTTTCCGTGAAGTTGTTAGGATGTCCTGCAGATGGGGGGAACACTTCAGAAACCGCTTGACAACCAGATTGAAGACGTGAGCCATGCAGGGGGCATGGGTCAGGCTTCCTTGGCGCAGCGCAGACAAAATGTTCTTCCCATTGTCGGTAACCATGATTCCCATTTTAAGTTTTCTCGGAGTAAGCCATGTTTGGATTTCCTGATGAATACATTTAAGCAGTTCCTCCCCTGTGTGACTCCGTTCGCCAAGACAAACCATGTGAAGCACTGCGTGACACCTCCGTGCCCTGCACACATGGTAGACTGGAGGGGCACTGAGACTTGAGCCTACAGTGGAGGGTGAGGAGATGGCGGAGGATGAGGAGGCCGAGTCGCACGGTGTCACAGGCCCAATGGGCAGAGAGCGCGGAGGCCGAAGCGGCGTGACCTGTCCAAGTTGCTGCTGCAAAGGGACCACATTCACCCAGTGGGCCGTAAACGACATGTACTGCCCTTGACCGTAGTTACAGCTCCAGATGTCGGCGCTGCCATGTATTTTGCTACACACCGACAGGCTCAAGGACTGGCCCACCTTCTGTTCAACAAAAGTGTGCAGCGCTGGTACTGCCTTCTTGGCAAAGAAATGACGGCTTGGGACTCTCCACCTCGGCTCGGCACAAGCCATCAGTTCTCTGAAAGGTGCAGATTCCGCCACCTGAAAAGGGAGCGACTGCAGCACCAGCAACTTGGACAGGAGCACATTCAGCTTCTGCGCCGTAGGATGAGTGGGCGCATACTGCTGTCTCTTGGACATGGCTTCGCTGATGGATTGCTGGCGGGATGCATGACTTGGAGGAGGAGGAGCAGGAGCGACAGAGGATGGGTATGACACACAGCTGCCTTCGGCTGAGGTGCTGGAGCCTTGGCTGGCAGAAATTGGGAGCTCACTTGGTGAGGAAGCAGACTGGACCACCCCTTGGGAGCCTCGGTTCTCCCAGGTCGTTTTATGGTGACGCATCATATGTTGACGCAGGGCCGTGGTGCCAACATTTGGACCCTGGCCACGCTTCACCTTTTGCCTACATATCTTGCATGTGGCCATGTTACCCTCCTGCGGATGCCTCAGGAAAAACTGCCACACTGCCGAGTAGCTACTTTTCCCACCCCCTGGCCTCACTGATTCACTGCTGCTGTTGCCAACTCCAGGAACCCCTGCTCCACTACCTCCCGATAAGGTAGACTGCCGCACAGCAGGTGCTCTACCCCGGCCCCGGCCCCGGCCGGCTCCAGCCTTTGGAATTGTGCCCCCATGCTGACTGCTACCACCTTGCTGCCTCAGCTGCTGACTCCGGGGCAACCTGCACCCCTCTTCTCCTGATGATGACGATGAAGCCCCTTCATCACCCGGCTCCCAAGTGCGATCGGCTTCATCGTCATCATCATCATCATCACCGGGTTGTGGCTGTACGTCACTGATGTTCGTGGATTCGTCAACAGTGTCTGGCGCAGGAGCTGGAACGCTCGCAGCACCCACGACACTGTCCACATCACTATTTGTCTGCCTAGCTAAAGAAGCCACCTCCATTTCTTGGCTGGGCAGTAGCTGCTGACTGTCCTCTATCTGATGGTCCTCCTCACTAAAGAGTGGAGCTGAACCCAAAGCATAGGATACGTCGCTGGGGGAGGGAACGGCGTAGGCCAGAGGCAATGGGAGGACAGGGACTGCTCTCGGGGCATGCCAACTCAGGGTTGTGTCAGAGGAACCTACCGACCCTAGACTGGGGGTCTCAGACGTAAGTTGTGATGATGTTGTTGATGAGCGCGTCAACCAATCTACCACGGCAGATGCGTTACTGGTGGAGACCCGACCGCTAGCAGATACTGGCAGATTAGGTCTCTCAGCGTGACTCCTGCTGCTACTGGCCCCCAGTCTGATGCGAGCTCTGCCTGCGGAATCTTGGCCTCTGCCACTCCTCTTTTCACTTCCAGGCACTTGTCTGCCCGACATAGTCTAACTGGCGTGGTAGTAGGTGATATTTAAAAAAACCCGGGCAGCGGTGGGTCTATATGAAACAGAATATAATGCACACCAAAAGTGAGCAGTAACACTCAGCCTCCAACAGGCCTGCTTAGTGTAAATAAGAGAGCTGCTTAGTGTAAATAAAGAGGGGTATGCTATGTTACAGAATGGGATGCCTCAACAGAAGTGCACCTGGCAGGCAGCAGTAAGCCTATGCCCAGCAAAAGTGTCTTATAATATAAATATAATAAGAGCAAATGCTTATATGGTCTTAAACAGAGGCTGCTTTAGTCACAGAATGGGATGCCCCGGGCAGGAATCGAGCTGGCAGGGTCCAGTAGTGCTTTGGCCAGCAAAAGTGTCTTTATCAGGCCTAATTTCAAATATGATAAGAGCAAATGCTTATATGGTCTTAAACAGAGGCTGCTTTAGTCACAGAATGGGATGCCCCGGGCAGGAATCGAGCTGGCAGGGTCCAGTAGTGCTTTGGCCAGCAAAAGTGTCTTTATCAGGCCTAATTTCAAATATGATAAGAGCAAATGCTTATATGGTCTTAAACAGAGGCTGCTTTAGTCACAGAATGGGATGCCCCGGGCAGGAATCGAGCTGGCAGGGTACAGTAGTGCTTTGGCCAGCAAAAGTGTCTTTATCAGGCCTAATTTCAAATATGATAAGAGCAAATGCTTATATGGTCTTAAACAGAGGCTGCTTTAGTCACAGAATGGGATGCCCCGGGCAGGAATCGAGCTGGCAGGGTCCAGTAGTGCTTTGGCCAGCAAAAGTGTCTTTATCAGGCCTAATTTCAAATATGATAAGAGCAAATGCTTATATGGTCTTAAACAGAGGCTGCTTTAGTCACAGAATGGGATGCCCCGGGCAGGAATCGAGCTGGCAGGGTACAGTAGTGCTTTGGCCAGCAAAAGTGTCTTTATCAGGCCTAATTTCAAATATGATAAGAGCAAATGCTTATATGGTCTTAAACAGAGGCTGCTTTAGTCACAGAATGGGATGCCCCGGGCAGAATCGAGCTGGCAGGGTACAGTAGTGCTTTGGCCAGCAAAAGTGTCTTTATCAGGCCTAATTTCAAATATGATAAGAGCAAATGCTTATATGGTCTTAAACAGAGGCTGCTTTAGTCACAGAATGGGATGCCCCGGGCAGGAATCGAGCTGGCAGGGTACAGTAGTGCTTTGGCCAGCAAAAGTGTCTTTATCAGGCTAATTTCAAATATGATAAGAGCAAATGCTTATATGGTCTTAAACAGAGGCTGCTTTAGTCACAGAATGGGATGCCCCGGGCAGAATCGAGCTGGCAGGGTACAGTAGTGCTTTGGCCAGCAAAAGTGTCTTTATCAGGCCTAATTTCAAATATGATAAGAGCAAATGCTTATATGGTCTTAACAGAGGCTGCTGTAGTCACAGAATGGGATGCCCCGGGCAGGAATCGAGCTGGCAGGGTACAGTAGTGCTTTGGCCAGCAAAAGTGTCTTTATCAGGCCTAATTTCAAATATGATAAGAGCAAATGCTTATATGGTCTTAAACAGAGGCTGCTTTAGTCACAGAATGGATGCCCCGGGCAGGAATCGAGCTGGCAGGGTACAGTAGTGCTTTGGCCAGCAAAAGTGTCTTTATCAGGCCTAATTTCAAATATGATAAGAGCAAATGCTTATATGGTCTTAAACAGAGGCTGCTTTAGTCACAGAATGGGATGCCCCGGGCAGGAATCGAGCTGGCAGGGTACAGTAGTGCTTTGGCCAGCAAAAGTGTCTTTATCAGGCCTAATTTCAAATATGATAAGAGCAAATGCTTATATGGTCTTAAACAGAGGCTGCTTTAGTCACAGAATAGGATGCCCCGGGCAGGAATCGAGCTGGCAGGGTACAGTAGTGCTTTGGCCAGCAAAAGTGTCTTTATCAGGCTAATTTCAAATATGATAAGAGCAAATGCTTATATGGTCTTAAACAGAGGCTGCTGTAGTCACAGAATGGGATGCCCCGGGCAGGAATCGAGCTGGCAGGGTACAGTAGTGCTTTGGCCAGCAAAAGTGTCTTTATCAGGCCTAATTTCAAATATGATAAGAGCAAATGCTTATATGGTCTTAAACAGAGGCTGCTTTAGTCACAGAATGGGATGCCCCGGGCAGGAATCGAGCTGGCAGGGTACAGTAGTGCTTTGGCCAGCAAAAGTGTCTTTATCAGGCCTAATTTCAAATATGATAAGAGCAAATGCTTATATGGTCTTAAACAGAGGCTGCTTTAGTCACAGAATGGGATGCCCCGGGCAGGAATCGAGCTGGCAGGGTACAGTAGTGCTTTGGCCAGCAAAAGTGTCTTTATCAGGCCTAATTTCAAATATGATAAGAGCAAATGCTTATATGGTCTTAAACAGAGGCTGCTTTAGTCACAGAATGGGATGCCCCGGGCAGGAATCGAGCTGGCAGGGTACAGTAGTGCTTTGGCCAGCAAAAGTGTCTTTATCAGGCTAATTTCAAATATGATAAGAGCAAATGCTTATATGGTCTTAAACAGAGGCTGCTGTAGTCACAGAATGGGATGCCCCGGGCAGGAATCGAGCTGGCAGGGTACAGTAGTGCTTTGGCCAGCAAAAGTGTCTTTATCAGGCCTAATTTCAAATATGATAAGAGCAAATGCTTATATGGTCTTAAACAGAGGCTGCTTTAGTCACAGAATGGGATGCCCCGGGCAGGAATCGAGCTGGCAGGGTACAGTAGTGCTTTGGCCAGCAAAAGTGTCTTTATCAGGCCTAATTTCAAATATGATAAGAGCAAATGCTTATATGGTCTTAAACAGAGGCTGCTTTAGTCACAGAATGGGATGCCCCGGGCAGGAATCGAGCTGGCAGGGTACAGTAGTGCTTTGGCCAGCAAAAGTGTCTTTATCAGGCCTAATTTCAAATATGATAAGAGCAAATGCTTATATGGTCTTAAACAGAGGCTGCTGTAGTCACAGAATGGGATGCCCCGGGCAGGAATCGAGCTGGCAGGGTACAGTAGTGCTTTGGCCAGCAAAAGTGTCTTTATCAGGCCTAATTTCAAATATGATAAGAGCAAATGCTTATATGGTCTTAAACAGAGGCTGCTTTAGTCACAGAATGGGATGCCCGGGCAGGAATCGAGCTGGCAGGGTACAGTAGTGCTTTGGCCAGCAAAAGTGTCTTTATCAGGCCTAATTTCAAATATGATAAGAGCAAATGCTTATATGGTCTTAAACAGAGGCTGCTTTAGTCACAGAATGGGATGCCCCGGGCAGGAATCGAGCTGGCAGGGTACAGTAGTGCTTTGGCCAGCAAAAGTGTCTTTATCAGGCCTAATTTCAAATATGATAAGAGCAAATGCTTATATGGTCTTAAACAGAGGCTGCTTTAGTCACAGAATGGGATGCCCCGGGCAGGAATCGAGCTGGCAGGGTACAGTAGTGCTTTGGCCAGCAAAAGTGTCTTTATCAGGCCTAATTTCAAATATGATAAGAGCAAATGCTTATATGGTCTTAAACAGAGGCTGCTGTAGTCACAGAATGGGATGCCCCGGGCAGGAATCGAGCTGGCAGGGTACAGTAGTGCTTTGGCCAGCAAAAGTGTCTTTATCAGGCCTAATTTCAAATATGATAAGAGCAAATGCTTATATGGTCTTAAACAGAGGCTGCTTTAGTCACAGAATGGGATGCCCCGGGCAGGAATCGAGCTGGCAGGGTACAGTAGTGCTTTGGCCAGCAAAAGTGTCTTTATCAGGCCTAATTTCAAATATGATAAGAGCAAATGCTTATATGGTCTTAAACAGAGGCTGCTTTAGTCACAGAATGGGATGCCCCGGGCAGGAATCGAGCTGGCAGGGTACAGTAGTGCTTTGGCCAGCAAAAGTGTCTTTATCAGGCCTAATTTCAAATATGATAAGAGCAAATGCTTATATGGTCTTAAACAGAGGCTGCTTTAGTCACAGAATGGGATGCCCCGGGCAGGAATCGAGCTGGCAGGGTACAGTAGTGCTTTGGCCAGCAAAAGTGTCTTTATCAGGCCTAATTTCAAATATGATAAGAGCAAATGCTTATATGGTCTTAAACAGAGGCTGCTGTAGTCACAGAATGGGATGCCCCGGGCAGGAATCGAGCTGGCAGGGTACAGTAGTGCTTTGGCCAGCAAAAGTGTCTTTATCAGGCCTAATTTCAAATATGATAAGAGCAAATGCTTATATGGTCTTAAACAGAGGCTGCTTTAGTCACAGAATGGGATGCCCCGGGCAGGAATCGAGCTGGCAGGGTACAGTAGTGCTTTGGCCAGCAAAAGTGTCTTTATCAGGCCTAATTTTAAATATGATAAGAGCAAATGCTTATATGGTCTTAAACAGAGGCTGCTTTAGTCACAGAATGGGATGCCCCGGGCAGGAATCGAGCTGGCAGGGTACAGTAGTGCTTTGGCCAGCAAAAGTGTCTTTATCAGGCCTAATTTCAAATATGATAAGAGTAAATGCTTATATGGTCTTAAACAGAGGCTGCTGTAGTCACAGAATGGGATGCCCCGGGCAGGAATCGAGCTGGCAGGGTACAGTAGTGCTTTGGCCAGCAAAAGTGTCTTTATCAGGCCTAATTTCAAATATGATAAGAGCAAATGCTTATATGGTCTTAAACAGAGGCTGCTTTAGTCACAGAATGGGATGCCCCGGGCAGGAATCGAGCTGGCAGGGTACAGTAGTGCTTTGGCCAGCAAAAGTGTCTTTATCAGGCCTAATTTCAAATATGATAAGAGCAAATGCTTATATGGTCTTAAACAGAGGCTGCTTTAGTCACAGAATGGGATGCCCCGGGCAGGAATCGAGCTGGCAGGGTACAGTAGTGCTTTGGCCAGCAAAAGTGTCTTTATCAGGCCTAATTTCAAATATGATAAGAGCAAATGCTTATATGGTCTTAAACAGAGGCTGCTTTAGTCACAGAATGGGATGCCCCGGGCAGGAATCGAGCTGGCAGGGTACAGTAGTGCTTTGGCCAGCAAAAGTGTCTTTATCAGGCTAATTTCAAATATGATAAGAGCAAATGCTTATATGGTCTTAAACAGAGGCTGCTTTAGTCACAGAATGGGATGCCCCGGGCAGGAATCGAGCTGGCAGGGTACAGTAGTGCTTTGGCCAGCAAAAGTGTCTTTATCAGGCTAATTTCAAATATGATAAGAGCAAATGCTTATATGGTCTTAAACAGAGGCTGCTGTAGTCACAGAATGGGATGCCCCGGGCAGGAATCGAGCTGGCAGGGTACAGTAGTGCTTTGGCCAGCAAAAGTGTCTTTATCAGGCCTAATTTCAAATATGATAAGAGCAAATGCTTATATGGTCTTAAACAGAGGCTGCTTTAGTCACAGAATGGGATGCCCCGGGCAGGAGTCGAGCTGGCAGGGTACAGTAGTGCTTTGGCCAGCAAAAGTGTCTTTATCAGGCCTAATTTCAAATATGATAAGAGCAAATGCTTATATGGTCTTAAACAGAGGCTGCTTTAGTCACAGAATGGGATGCCCCGGGCAGGAATCGAGCTGGCAGGGTACAGTAGTGCTTTGGCCAGCAAAAGTGTCTTTATCAGGCCTAATTTCAAATATGATAAGAGCAAATGCTTATATGGTCTTAAACAGAGGCTGCTTTAGTCACAGAATGGGATGCCCCGGGCAGGAATCGAGCTGGCAGGGTACAGTAGTGCTTTGGCCAGCAAAAGTGTCTTTATCAGGCTAATTTCAAATATGATAAGAGCAAATGCTTATATGGTCTTAAACAGAAGCTGCTGTAGTCACAGAATGGGATGCCCCGGGCAGGAATCGAGCTGGCAGGGTACAGTAGTGCTTTGGCCAGCAAAAGTGTCTTTATCAGGCCTAATTTCAAATATGATAAGAGCAAATGCTTATATGGTCTTAAACAGAGGCTGCTTTAGTCACAGAATGGGATGCCCCGGGCAGGAATCGAGCTGGCAGGGTACAGTAGTGCTTTGGCCAGCAAAAGTGTCTTTATCAGGCCTAATTTCAAATATGATAAGAGCAAATGCTTATATGGTCTTAAACAGAGGCTGCTTTAGTCACAGAATGGGATGCCCCGGGCAGGAATCGAGCTGGCAGGGTACAGTAGTGCTTTGGCCAGCAAAAGTGTCTTTATCAGGCCTAATTTCAAATATGATAAGAGCAAATGCTTATATGGTCTTAAACAGAGGCTGCTTTAGTCACAGAATGGGATGCCCCGGGCAGGAATCGAGCTGGCAGGGTACAGTAGTGCTTTGGCCAGCAAAAGTGTCTTTATCAGGCTAATTTCAAATATGATAAGAGCAAATGCTTATATGGTCTTAAACAGAGGCTGCTGTAGTCACAGAATGGGATGCCCCGGGCAGGAATCGAGCTGGCAGGGTACAGTAGTGCTTTGGCCAGCAAAAGTGTCTTTATCAGGCCTAATTTCAAATATGATAAGAGCAAATGCTTATATGGTCTTAAACAGAGGCTGCTTTAGTCACAGAATGGGATGCCCCGGGCAGGAATCGAGCTGGCAGGGTACAGTAGTGCTTTGGCCAGCAAAAGTGTCTTTATCAGGCCTAATTTCAAATATGATAAGAGCAAATGCTTATATGGTCTTAAACAGAGGCTGCTTTAGTCACAGAATGGGATGCCCCGGGCAGGAATCGAGCTGGCAGGGTACAGTAGTGCTTTGGCCAGCAAAAGTGTCTTTATCAGGCCTAATTTCAAATATGATAAGAGCAAATGCTTATATGGTCTTAAACAGAGGCTGCTGTAGTCACAGAATGGGATGCCCCGGGCAGGAATCGAGCTGGCAGGGTACAGTAGTGCTTTGGCCAGCAAAAGTGTCTTTATCAGGCCTAATTTCAAATATGATAAGAGCAAATGCTTATATGGTCTTAAACAGAGGCTGCTTTAGTCACAGAATGGGATGCCCCGGGCAGGAATCGAGCTGGCAGGGTACAGTAGTGCTTTGGCCAGCAAAAGTGTCTTTATCAGGCCTAATTTCAAATATGATAAGAGCAAATGCTTATATGGTCTTAAACAGAGGCTGCTTTAGTCACAGAATGGGATGCCCCGGGCAGGAATCGAGCTGGCAGGGTACAGTAGTGCTTTGGCCAGCAAAAGTGTCTTTATCAGGCCTAATTTCAAATATGATAAGAGCAAATGCTTATATGGTCTTAAACAGAGGCTGCTTTAGTCACAGAATGGGATGCCCCGGGCAGGAATCGAGCTGGCAGGGTACAGTAGTGCTTTGGCCAGCAAAAGTGTCTTTATCAGGCCTAATTTCAAATATGATAAGAGCAAATGCTTATATGGTCTTAAACAGAGGCTGCTGTAGTCACAGAATGGGATGCCCCGGGCAGGAATCGAGCTGGCAGGGTACAGTAGTGCTTTGGCCAGCAAAAGTGTCTTTATCAGGCCTAATTTCAAATATGATAAGAGCAAATGCTTATATGGTCTTAAACAGAGGCTGCTTTAGTCACAGAATGGGATGCCCCGGGCAGGAATCGAGCTGGCAGGGTACAGTAGTGCTTTGGCCAGCAAAAGTGTCTTTATCAGGCCTAATTTCAAATATGATAAGAGCAAATGCTTATATGGTCTTAAACAGAGGCTGCTTTAGTCACAGAATGGGATGCCCCGGGCAGGAATCGAGCTGGCAGGGTACAGTAGTGCTTTGGCCAGCAAAAGTGTCTTTATCAGGCCTAATTTCAAATATGATAAGAGCAAATGCTTATATGGTCTTAAACAGAGGCTGCTTTAGTCACAGAATGGGATGCCCCGGGCAGGAATCGAGCTGGCAGGGTACAGTAGTGCTTTGGCCAGCAAAAGTGTCTTTATCAGGCCTAATTTCAAATATGATAAGAGCAAATGCTTATATGGTCTTAAACAGAGGCTGCTGTAGTCACAGAATGGGATGCCCCGGGCAGGAATCGAGCTGGCAGGGTACAGTAGTGCTTTGGCCAGCAAAAGTGTCTTTATCAGGCCTAATTTCAAATATGATAAGAGCAAATGCTTATATGGTCTTAAACAGAGGCTGCTTTAGTCACAGAATGGGATGCCCCGGGCAGGAATCGAGCTGGCAGGGTACAGTAGTGCTTTGGCCAGCAAAAGTGTCTTTATCAGGCCTAATTTCAAATATGATAAGAGCAAATGCTTATATGGTCTTAAACAGAGGCTGCTTTAGTCACAGAATGGGATGCCCCGGGCAGGAATCGAGCTGGCAGGGTACAGTAGTGCTTTGGCCAGCAAAAGTGTCTTTATCAGGCCTAATTTCAAATATGATAAGAGCAAATGCTTATATGGTCTTAAACAGAGGCTGCTTTAGTCACAGAATGGGATGCCCCGGGCAGGAATCGAGCTGGCAGGGTACAGTAGTGCTTTGGCCAGCAAAAGTGTCTTTATCAGGCTAATTTCAAATATGATAAGAGCAAATGCTTATATGGTCTTAAACAGAGGCTGCTGTAGTCACAGAATGGGATGCCCCGGGCAGGAATCGAGCTGGCAGGGTACAGTAGTGCTTTGGCCAGCAAAAGTGTCTTTATCAGGCCTAATTTCAAATATGATAAGAGCAAATGCTTATATGGTCTTAAACAGAGGCTGCTTTAGTCACAGAATGGGATGCCCCGGGCAGGAATCGAGCTGGCAGGGTACACTAGTGCTTTGGCCAGCAAAAGTGTCTTTATCAGGCCTAATTTCAAATATGATAAGAGCAAATGCTTATATGGTCTTAAACAGAGGCTGCTTTAGTCACAGAATGGGATGCCCCGGGCAGGAATCGAGCTGGCAGGGTACAGTAGTGCTTTGGCCAGCAAAAGTGTCTTTATCAGGCCTAATTTCAAATATGATAAGAGCAAATGCTTATATGGTCTTAAACAGAGGCTGCTTTAGTCACAGAATGGGATGCCCCGGGCAGGAATCGAGCTGGCAGGGTACAGTAGTGCTTTGGCCAGCAAAAGTGTCTTTATCAGGCTAATTTCAAATATGATAAGAGCAAATGCTTATATGGTCTTAAACAGAGGCTGCTGTAGTCACAGAATGGGATGCCCCGGGCAGGAATCGAGCTGGCAGGGTACAGTAGTGCTTTGGCCAGCAAAAGTGTCTTTATCAGGCCTAATTTCAAATATGATAAGAGCAAATGCTTATATGGTCTTAAACAGAGGCTGCTTTAGTCACAGAATGGGATGCCCCGGGCAGGAATCGAGCTGGCAGGGTACAGTAGTGCTTTGGCCAGCAAAAGTGTCTTTATCAGGCCTAATTTCAAATATGATAAGAGCAAATGCTTATATGGTCTTAAACAGAGGCTGCTTTAGTCACAGAATGGGATGCCCCGGGCAGGAATCGAGCTGGCAGGGTACAGTAGTGCTTTGGCCAGCAAAAGTGTCTTTATCAGGCCTAATTTCAAATATGATAAGAGCAAATGCTTATATGGTCTTAAACAGAGGCTGCTGTAGTCACAGAATGGGATGCCCCGGGCAGGAATCGAGCTGGCAGGGTACAGTAGTGCTTTGGCCAGCAAAAGTGTCTTTATCAGGCCTAATTTCAAATATGATAAGAGCAAATGCTTATATGGTCTTAAACAGAGGCTGCTTTAGTCACAGAATGGGATGCCCCGGGCAGGAATCGAGCTGGCAGGGTACAGTAGTGCTTTGGCCAGCAAAAGTGTCTTTATCAGGCCTAATTTCAAATATGATAAGAGCAAATGCTTATATGGTCTTAAACAGAGGCTGCTTTAGTCACAGAATGGGATGCCCCGGGCAGGAATCGAGCTGGCAGGGTACAGTAGTGCTTTGGCCAGCAAAAGTGTCTTTATCAGGCCTAATTTCAAATATGATAAGAGCAAATGCTTATATGGTCTTAAACAGAGGCTGCTGTAGTCACAGAATGGGATGCCCCGGGCAGGAATCGAGCTGGCAGGGTACAGTAGTGCTTTGGCCAGCAAAAGTGTCTTTATCAGGCCTAATTTCAAATATGATAAGAGCAAATGCTTATATGGTCTTAAACAGAGGCTGCTTTAGTCACAGAATGGGATGCCCCGGGCAGGAATCGAGCTGGCAGGGTACAGTAGTGCTTTGGCCAGCAAAAGTGTCTTTATCAGGCCTAATTTCAAATATGATAAGAGCAAATGCTTATATGGTCTTAAACAGAGGCTGCTTTAGTCACAGAATGGGATGCCTCACAGCAGACTTAAGATCAGTTCAGTATATATGCACAGTTAGTTACTATAAGCAGCCTGAAAACGCTAACAAAGGCTGGATGAAAAAAAAAAAATCTCCCTGTCAGCCAGCTCCGTTTTTCCTACCTTTCCCTGGCTTTCTGTCTGTCTCCTGTCTGTCTCCTGCCTGTCTCCTGCCTGTCTCCAGCCTGTCCCTGTCTGTCCCTGTCTCCAGCCTGTCTAACTGCCTCAGCTACACAGCGTTCTGTCTGTCTGTCACGAATGCAATAGAGAAATGAGGAAAAGCAAGATGGCCGCCGTTAAATACCGCTGTGTGACGTCACCGGGCTTGCTGGCTGCTGATAGGCTGCATGTGACTGCCCCAGCTTGCACTGGCGCAGGATACATGTCCAGACATGTCCCGCCCGCCATCTTAGAATGCCTGTAATGTAAATGAATGGATGTTAAAGGAAAACTTCGAGTGATCGAATCGCGGGGAAATTCGGATTCGATCCGAATCGAATTTTTCCTGAAATTCGGATCGAATCCGGGTTCGTCCGGATCGATTCGCTCATCCCTAGTGACAGTCTCAGGGTGTGTGTGCCGTGCGCCCAAAGTGTCCTTGCGCTCCAAGCTGCCTAAGGTCGTGTCTGCTTTTCATCTCAATCAGGACATTGTTTTGCCTTCATTGTGTCCTAATCCTGCTAATTCCAAGGAGCGGACACTGCATTCTTTGGATGTGGTCAGGGCTCTGAAGTTTTATTTGGTCGCTACTGAGCCTTTCAGGAAATCTGTTGCTCTTTTTGTTATCACTTCTGGACCTAGGAAGGGTTTGCCTCCGGCAAAATCCACTATCAGCAAGTGGATCCGTCAGGCGGTGGTGCAAGCCTATTCTGCTAAGGGGAAGGAACCTCCCTTTAGGGTTACTGCTCATTCCACTCGTGCTATTGGTGCCTCTTGGCGCTTTTCAGCACCAAACTTCTGTCGAACTAGTTTACATGGCCGCTACTTGGTCTTCTGTTCATACTTTTTCCAAGTTTTACAAGGTTGATGTTAAGGCCTCAGCAGATGCTGCTTTTGGTCGCAAGGTGCTTCAGGCGGTAGTGACTTGAACTGCCGGCTGTTACTCATTGGGGATCCCACCCTACTTTTGGACACTGCTTTTGGATGTCCCAACTGTTATGAATACTGAAGCAGGCCGTGCCATGCAATAAGAAAAAGACAATTCTGTGAGTACTCACCTGTAGAATTGTTTTTGTTCTTGCATGGCATGGCCTGCTTCACCCCACCCTTGTTATCGTTATTCTTGGTTGCCTCTTTATGGTGATTGTTCCAAGTTAATTGGGGTTTTTTACCTTTTTTAAATTTTTTTACCTTTATTCTCTCCCGGCTTCTTGTCTCACTGCTTGTCTACACTGGGAACTCTATGGTTAATGCTGTTTTTATAGGGGGTCGGGAGATGCCACAGCTCTTCTGCAGTACACTGCGCCACCTTGTTGAGGGATAACCCAACTGTTATGAATACCGAAGCAGGCCGTGCCATGCAAGAACAAAAAGAATTCTACAAGTGAGTACTCACAGAATTGTCTTTTTTATCAGCTAGATAGTTTAGATAACATTTTCTAAACTTTAGTTAAATTATTACTACAAACAGACGTTGCAACTCTCTGAATATCCTTAGAACAGTTATCCTCTGACCTGTCAAACAACTTGTAATATACAGTTTTTTAATTACTTTCATTATATCCAAATTGCACGTGGGGGTGGGATATGGAAGGACAGCTTGATGTGGGGTGAGGAGGTTGGGACATGTGGAAGGACAGCATGCAAGAAGGGAAATGAAGGAACAGTATTTATATGGGTTGGTAGTGGGGCTAGTACATAGGTTAACAGTGCGGTACGGCCCCCAACTTCACAGAAAGGGCAACCACTCCACTTTGAACTGGTTAGCCCCCTGGGTACAGGCCTTGCACCACCCGGTGAAGCCAATATATGAGTCACAGAGCCTTAAGTTTCCCTTCTTTTAGGCCAGGGTCTAAGTGTGTCCTGAAGTGGACCCTGAAGGATGGCATGAGGGCTAAGTCGTCCTGGGGACAGCTAGCGACCAGGGATGGGATCTGGCTGGAGTTGGAACTGGAGTACCACTCCTAAAGGGAAAGTCCAGGGCCAGGGTCTATTCCCAACTGGTGATTAGAGATGAGGAGGAGGTTTCACCAGGGAGGTCGGAGTGGGTCGGCGACCGTTCCAGGCATAACCTATTCCTCAATGGAGTGGGAACCAGAATCTCCTGGGGAAGGAGACCTAGAGCCCCATACCTCCAAACGTTTTCCTCTTTCAGACAGCCCCTCTTCACCAGGGCACCCATGGGGTATCCTTGGGATTCCCAACAAGAGATTGTGTCCCTCGTGGAGCGGGCTAGAGACCACAATACTCCCACTCTACTCCCTCTCGACAGCTAGCTCCTGGGATAGGACCCTGGAAAGACCATCCCTACACTGAGTAAGTTCTCCGCTCTTTCTAATTGGGATGGCTAGGAAGAATAAGGGAGGGGGAGAAGAAGGGCAGCAGAGCCAAGTGGGTGAATTTTCAGGCCCTGCTTCTCTGATCTTTTCTATGTACCTTCCCAGATGTGGAGCACCCTCTACCTGGACTAGATGGGGATGACCTGGACCACCCCGTGGGACCCCAGGGAGATGCAAGGGGCAACCCAGGCCTAGATGAGACATCCCAGGAGCACCATGGGGCAACCTTGGATTCAACCCCTGGGTCCAGGACCCAGCACGCCTGGCACCCTGGTGAAAGGTCTATCATCTCAGGAGATAAGAAGGATCCTGACCAAGCAGCCTTCCTTTCTATTCTCAACAGCTCTTCCCTGATCATAAGCAAGTTCCAAGCTCAACTGAAATATGTAAGCAAAGGCTCCCCCCTATCCCCCACTCAGACTCATGTGTAAGCAGGGCTCTCAGGTGTGTCGCAACATCTAAGAATATATTCCAAAGCATCCGCATGGGGTTAAGCACTTTCAAACAGCATACACCAGTGATTGCCAATAAATAGACAATGGTACAAAAAAAAAAATTAAAAAAATTATTTGGCCCAACCAACACTTGCAATCAGTCATGGCTCTGCTGCTGCAGGAATCACAGTGACTGTGTGTGTCCAGCCTCATTCACTCCATTGACAAAATCAGACAGCCCCCCCCCCCCCCTTACTCCAAGTTATGCATTGATCAGCAGAGGTCTCTCTCTTGTGTTATTAGTTGTCTTGCTCAGCCACTTGCTGTCCCACTGGCTCAAGGACTTTTCTGTCCTCAGTCACAAGAAAGTAAGTTTCATCCTTAGTGGGTCTAGAAAGTTCATCTAAGCTAACCATGCTGAGAGGCATATATCAGTGCTGTTGGTCTACTGCCCTCAGTCTACTGTGAAGTGTGATGACAGAGGAGTTGTTTTCCTGCCTTCATAGTTGACTGGCCACAGGAGCACATCACATGAGCGTCCACTGTCAATAAGCATTTTATGGTGGACACGAATTTGCCTGCCAGGAAGTAAGACAGGAGCCTGCTCCAAAAGGAGAACCCAGCAGCCTGCAGCACTACAATGAATCATCTCTGTGGGCTAGGATAAAAGTCTTTTTTGCTGGCCATTTAAAATATAAGTTGCTTTCTATTTTTTTTTGTCTTTTAATGTTAAATACTTTAAATACAAATATTATTAGTAAATATAATACAAATTAAATACAAATTATTAGTAAATAATTCCTGCCTCGGTTCCATCCAAACATAGTTTGACATAAGACAATCAGAGTCACTGTATGTGAGCTGCTAATATTTGCTGTTCCAAAAGTGACCAAAAACTCATTATACCCCTCTGAATCTGCTGCAATGAGACCATGCCAACATCATGCAGATAAAGAACCTCTGGGAAATGATCTCACAACTTTTGTGCCACTAAACAGAAAGACCATTGGTTGGTCTCTTGGTACATGTGCAGCACAGTAAATTCGTACAGGGTGTTCAGCTATGTTTATACAGTTTGTACTAATATCTCATGAGCAGCTGTTTAGACGTCTGCAGATATACGAAAAAATTCTTTTGAATAAAAGCTAATTATTCATCTCGAATTTAGAGTTTAGTGTCAGGCGACAGAATGTCCTCCCTGCTGTGCCCCCCATCCACTGACACTGATATGTTGATATCATCTTGCATTTTGTTTATTTGGCCAGTCTTAAGTAAGGTTCCTGGTTGCGCATGTATGGGATTATTTGTCTGACTCGAGGACACATAAAGTTACTCCACTGAGCATATATGGCTTTGCAATTAAAACATGTTTATGGCAAGGCCATAAATCAAGGAAGAGCATCCGTGGAGTGAGCTCGGCAAGAATAACACATTACGCACAATCTGGTTAAACAGATCACAGCTTCAGAGTCCAGCTATTAAACACTGAAATATCTAAGAAGGCAGCATGATGAGCATGAAGAGCTGGATCTTAGTAATGATCCTGTGAAAAAAGCTTTATCAAAATGTGATCATGACCTATATCAGAACATGGCGACAAATAGAATACTTTACATGAAGGTCAAGCAGCAAGATGGATACATTCAGATGTAAAGATACCGATTTATTTAGAAGCAGATCACATGACATGGTCAATTCAGCACAACGCGTGCGTTTTTCCCTGAGTAAAACCCGTTTACTCACATTTTTTCCGCTTATTCCTGATTCTGTAGAACTTTTTTTGGTGAACCATTTCTTTTTCAGTAAATGTGTGCAAAACGCCAGATCTCACACGTGCGTTTACTCAAAAAGTGGAATTGCATGTGATTCAGGGAGTGTTTTGCTTGGGGAAAATTAGGAGCAATTGTTTTTTTTATGAGACGCCATTTTACGCCAGCTAAAAGCGGTGGTAAAATGTTGACTTCAGTAACGGATGTGCTTTCTTGGGGAAACCTCTTCTATCCCCCTCCCCTCCTGTGACCTATATAGTCAAGTGTCTCTGTATAAGGGTCCACTCTCCAAAGGGAGCAGTTACACTTACATGCACGCACCTGTTATGGGGTGTGCAAAATCCATAGAAGCCGATATATTAAAAAACCTGGGAGATTCCTGCTACACAATTCGCTTCCTGTGCACTGCCACAGTGCCTCACTAACCCACCGCTCTATTATTTAGACACACACAACACTATGGTTAGATGTGAGGCCGGCACTAGGAAAGAGGCACATATTGCTATACAAACACAAGTTACATTTATTTAACATGTAAAGCACAATACACGGCACATATATGGATCAAAAACCCTACAGCAAGATTAAAAAGCTACGTAGCCTGCACTAAAGGCTCCCTCAACCATACGGAAAGACCACGCACCCCGAGACAATTTTCTTAATTATTCCTAATTAAGAAATTTCCTAATATATTCCTAATATATTCTGGTTATCTCCTTATTTCTATGGCTTTCAGTGGTTAACACGGTACAACACATTAATGTTGCTTGGTGTAAGCAATCGTTTAGAACAGGGAGGTTGTTTCTAGAATTGGATTATTGAATTAGACTGATGGGCAGACGATATGAGCTTAGGGTTTAGACTGCCTATTTTAATACTACAGAGTCAACTGTGAAACTCCCCGGTGCCCCCAGTATCCTTATCAATCTGGTGATCCCCAACACCCCTCCGGGTAATGTGCGTTTCCATGCCAGGTCTTTCTAAATGGCCGTTGGGGGCACGCAAAGCTTGAAATGCATGTCGGGAAGAGGTAGGAATACTCACCTTTTTTGGGTGTTTCACACAGGCATATCCCAAATAGGGATGCTCCATTGAGATGAACCAATGCCCAGATTAGTAAAAAAACTTTAGCTTTTGAGCTCTTTAAGGTTTGGTCGCAAAAAAAATCAAGGACTCCCCATTGCTACTCGCCATAGCTCATTATTAGGCACACTTAGGACACCATTGTCCAGATGGAGAAAACCTGTTCTTCATAAAATGTCAATCTCAAATATAGTCAGACTCTAGAAGATCTCACTTGCTCCTTATTTTCTTTGCTTCTGGCTCCTTGACCTTGGATTTTTTTTTTACTATGCTTAATTGCATGACCTAGTGTTTCTCATTGACCAGGAACATGAGCTGTCTACACCAAATTGGCCTCATCTACCATTGACAAACCTAGGCTGTCTACACCAAAGTTGGCTTCATCTATCATTGCAGATCCAGAGCTGCCTGCATCAACTTTTGCCTATCCCACACCTTGACCCTGGACCTGGTCCACCTAGGAACTTCCTATTGTCAGTAACTCCTGTATTTCACTGTATGCCTTGGTAGGGAAACCCTGTAGATTACAACTTGGGCACACCAGATAGCCATAGCCATTCCCAGCTTCTGGGACCTTATATGGGAAATGGGCATGTCTAAATACTTCCACCTTAGTGGTTGAATCATTTGGGTTTTGTCTGTGCTTCAGATACATTTGGCTGTAGGTCAGTCTTGGGTCGAACAATTGAAATCTGGGTTTGGGTCAGTCTACAGTACGAACTAGTTGGGTTGCAGGTTATTCAGTAATAAAAATTATAGAGGTTGATGGATGGAATAAACTATATGTATACAGGTGAAGTGGTCTGCATGTCAGTGGGATGTTAATTTGGTTGATGGTTGAACCATCTTTCCTAAGGATTAGTTTGTGGCCTACTAAATTGAGGAGTAGATTGTGTTGTGGATGAGCTGCATGCCTGGCTGTTATACGCATTACTGATTTGCTCGTCAGTCACATTGAAATACAGTGGAATTGGGCTGCTTGGTGGTTTCCAATAAAGTTGTTGTACATATTTTGGGCCTACTTATTTTGCACTTGATGAACTGGGCTAAAGCTGGCGGTGCACTACTTGTGAATCAAGATGTGGGTTGGATTGTAGCAACACTACATTGTGTATAATGTATTACACACAGATGCAATTAAATAGTAACTGGAATTGTTATACAGATGTTAGGCTGAAAGTCCAAATTGCAGTACAGGTGCTTAGGCTTAAGGCAGCACTATAGTCAGGTCACCACTTTCTCATTCATGCTGTATGGCACCCAATGGCAGTTCAGGTGACTAACAGAAACCATTCAGGTCCGATATGCAAGCCCACTGGCAAATCCAGATTGGTCATCGGCAGATGATTGCCGCCATATGTGATTGAGAAAGTGGTTAACATATGAGTATACTAGGAATGCTTTAAGTAAGTTAAGCTTTAGTGTGCTTTAGAGTGTGAAGCTTTAGACAGTGAGAAACAACCTGCGCAGACACCTGTTAACCTCATTTCTTGGCATGTTAAGTTATCTTTGCTTAATGAGTAGGTCCACCATTAAGGACATGATGTGCAGACCCATAGTTTGGACTTCAGGTCCCCCCCCAAGAGAAACTTTAGGAGACCAACATTTCCTGTACACTCACCAATGGGTTATGCGCAGGGCTACCTCAAACTGGGTAGGCCAGCAACATGAGCTTGCTTGATTTTTGCTCTCAAATTTTGACATACCTCTCAAAGGTTGACATAGGTAAACTTTTTTTTACACAAAAAAGACATCTGAACTTGGTTGTCTTTTGAAATATTCCCTTGAATAGTCCTGGTACTTTCTGGTGAATTCAAGTTTTCCCTAAAATGTTCAGTCTGTGTATTTCCACCGAATTTTCATTGTTTGACTTCAAAGTTTTATGAAGAAGTCATGAAACTAAATTTGGCAGGCACACTACTGACATCAGAAACTCTCTGAGAATACAAGGAGTGAACATCGTCATCAGTGCCTAACTGCAGAAATGGAACAATAGTTCGAATCAAGCTGTTTCTGAGAATGCTTAAAAACAAGCAGTAACTACATGTTCTGTGTTCTGAAAACAGAAGAGATCATAAAAGCGGGGGCTTTATTTTTTGTGATCCATCCAACGGTTGATGTTTCTAATTTAGGTATTATCAGGCTCTGTTAGCAGAGAAGCAAAGATTGCATGCCCAATGTTCTATTTCATGGAGCTGCTCCACCACCTGATAGCTCATTACCAAGAAGCTCATACCAAGGATTCTAATTCTAATTCTGTAGCTCATAAGGATTCATCAGTCTGTCTGTCTATATATTTTCCAGAGATAATAAGGTTAGAAGATATACCATGCACATACAACCATGCATGACTTTCAACATTGGAGAAGTTGCTTGAGTTCCTAGAAACTTGGTTATTTTGAGCAGGGAGCCAATATAGCTCCCTTACATTATGTTTAGTGATAAGCAAACCTGTAGAAGTTCAGATTCATCAAGTTCTGGCCAAGCTTGCAGCCCGAACCCCATTGGAATCATTGGGGACTCAATCCTGGGGCCCAAAAATGGCTGTAAATGTGAGTAGCGAGGGCCAAAGGGCTGAAAATCGGGGTCTAGGGGACATGGCAGAGATGTTTCTAGGTTTTCTGGCACTCAGGGCAAAGATTCAAAATGGCGCCCCCCTGACCTACTGCTCCCAGTGCACGTGTCCCCCCCCCCCCCCCAGCTATGCCCCTGCACAATTTTTTTTACTGTTGTCAGAGGGCAAATCGGGGGGGTTAACATCAGGGAGATTGTCCTGCACAAAATTGGGAAACAAAACATTTAAAAACATAAATAAAAAATAAATAAATGTACAATAATACATTAAAATGTAAATTTTTTCTATAGGTGTCAGATGACAAATTGGCTACTCACAAAATGTGGTAGGGACTGTACTAATATGTATCCTTTATAAAAAAATAAGAACCCCCTCATAACCGTATGTGACATTATCCCCCCATCAACCCATTGCAGACTGTGACAGAGCTCCCCCATCTTCCCTATAGCAGAATGTGAGACAGAACAACCCCCATCATCCCTATAACAGACTGTGTTGCAGAACAACCCCCATCATCCCTATAGCAGACTGTGTTGCAGAACAACCCCCATCATCCCTATAGCAGACTGCTTTGCAGAACAACCCCCATCATCCCTATAGCAGACTGTGTTGCAGAACAACCCCCATCACCCCATAGCAGACTGTGTGGTAGACCAACCCCCATCATGCCATAGCAGGCTGTGACAAAACCCCTGTGTCATTTCATAGCAGATTGTGACAAAATCCCCCATCATCCCATAGCAGACTGTGTGGCAGAATAACCCCCATCATCTCATAGCAGACTGGGACAGAATCCACCCATCACCTCATAGCAAACTGTGAAATAACCCCCCCATCCTCCCAAAGCAGACTGTGTGGCAGAGCAACCCAGGCCAGCTTCCATAGGAGACTGTGACAGAGCCCTGCATCATTCTATAGCAGACTGTGACAGAATTCCCCCATCATCCCATGACAGACTGTGAGAAAGTCCCCATCATCTTCCATAGCAGACTGTGACAAAGTTCTCCATCATCTTTCATAGCAGACTGTGACTGAGCCTCCATCGTCTTCCATAGCAGACTGTGACTGAGCCTCCATCATCTTCCATAGCAGACTGTGACTGAGCCTCCATCATCTTCCATAGCAGACTGTGACAGAGCCCCCATCACCCTATATTAGACTGTGACAGAGCCCCCTATCATCCCATAGCATACTGTGACAAACCCCCCAGCATATATAGCAGAGCCACCCATCATCACCCCATAGCAGACTGTGACAGAGCCACCCGTCATCACCCCATAGCAGACTGTGACAGAGCCACCCATAATCACCCCATAGCAGACTGTGACAGAGCCACCCATCATCACCCCATAGCAGACTGTGACAGAGCCACCCATCATCACCCCATAGCAGACTGTGACAGAGCCACCCATCATCACCCCATAGCAGACTGTGACAGAGCCACCCATCATCACCCCATAGCAGACTGTGATAGAACACCCCACATAATCACCTTATAGCAGACGGTGACAGAGCCCTGCATCTTGGTGGCTGGACTGGGAGCTGTTCAACCAGCTTGCAACCATCCCCCATCACGCGGTGGGTTGAAGGCGGGTATGGGTGGGGAGCAGCGGGATGGTCAGCCTGCTGGCCAACCTAATTGGCTGCAGCAGCTCATCAACCAGCTTCAGTGTTGGGCCGAATACCGAACCCCGTTATAGATGTTTGTCTGAAGTCCTATTCGGGGTCAGGAACCCGAACTCGCAAACTGAGTTCACTCAACCCTAGTTATGTTGACTGCGTCCTACTAATTCTGGATGTAGGCATTTGCATTGTTAAAATACCTTTTGGAAATAGATTGCCATGTAAATTTGATTTTGGTAACCTGAACATTACAAAAATCCTCAACCCTTCAATTTTTTAATTATATCTGTTTTATTACCTTGACTAGGTTCAATTCTCGAAATAGATTTCAGTTTCATTTTCTTTTACTCAATGGAAGTACAACTTCAGCCAAAACATTTGTTTCTGTTTTTTTTAGGATTAGGATGAAACAACAGACATCATTAAAACTGAGAGCAAACTTACCTGGTGAGTTATCCACAAGCTCCCAATGGGTGCATATATAAATACTGAAGTGGAGCAAACTAGTTTAAGCCCTCTCCTGTATGGGGTCGATTCTGAGAAAATTGCCATTTAATTTCATTGTCTACCTTGAGGCTGATTCAGGTGAAAATTTACACCCAGTAGACCTTGAAAGTGAATGGCAGTTTTCTGTCCTAAAAAAGTACTGAGTTTTCTCACCAGGTCATTTCCCCAAGGCTGTGCTCAAATTAGTGGTGCGGGCACTGGGTGAGTCTATGAGGAGGAAGCACAGGGTGGTAGAAGTATATGCGCCAAAGCACTTCCCACCTCAATCCCAGCTGGCATTACATAGACCCAGTGGGCAGTTGGAGAGATGTAACCTTCCTGCCCATGCTTACTTGTCCTTGAGTGATGTGGACCCTGGAACCAATAGTAATGCACATCTAATTTTATCCACAACCTGTTGGTGCAGGGCAGGGGATGAGACGGAAGAATAGTCAAGTCGAGCCAAGGGTCAAAACCGGGAGATCACGGGTACGCAGTACAGTGGAGCAGGCAATCGTAGTCAGGGAAACAGGCAAAGGTCGGTCCAGGCAGCGATCAAGGATGGTCATACACAGCAGGATAATCGAAGACAGAGCAGACACCAAATCACACCCAGCAGCACGCTATCACGGGCAATGAGAGACTGAAGGAGAGAAACCTTTATGGGGCCAGGTTACACGGGATTGGGCCAGAAGTGTGTGTATGATTGGTGCATAACAGAACCTGGTCCAGATTGGACCAGAAACATAGAGGGGCGTATGACCCCGCATTCCTTTGGGCTCATAGGCCCAGCGCTGATTACCTCCGGCAGGCGCGCTGTGTGCAGCGCTGCCGGAGGGCATAAATCCTAAGTGCTCGCGCGTGCGCGCGAGCACGACCCTGGACGTCAGGAACGCGCCGCGATGCCGGGAACGCGGCCGCTCCAGACGCCGCTCGCGGCGGAACTGCCCGAGCCACCGCTCGCAGCGGAAACAGCCGAGCCGCCGTCAGCGACGGTAGCCGCCGAACAGCCGCCCGGCGAGGACGCCGCCCCGCCAGACCTCCGGCTGACTGCCCGCAGATGGCGCGGGACCGAAGGCTGGGTGAGTAGCTTGTGACACTCCCCCCCCCTTCACGAGGGGCCTCTGGACCCTTACCAGGTTTATCAGGATTCTCAAGATGGAATCTATTGACTAAAGTGCTGGCATGAACATCTTTGGCCGGTACCCAACATCTCTCCTCAGGACCAAAACCCTTCCAATCAATTAAATATTGTAATGAATTTCGGACCAATCGAGAGTCGAGTATTCTGTTAACCTCGTACTCAGGTTCATCTCCCATTACAACTGGAGGAGGAGATGACACCTGAACGTTTCTGGCGGATTTCGATAGGGAAACATGAAAAGTAGAGGGAATCTTCATGGACATAGGTAGCTTAACTTTAAAGGTAACATCACTCAACTTATTAGTGATGGGAAAAGGACCGATATACTTAGGACCCAACTTTGGCGAGGGTTGTCTAAGAGCTATATTTTTAGTGGATACCCAGACCCAGTCTCCCACCTGAAATGGTGGTTCCCGCGATTTATGTCGATCCGCGAACACTTTATATCTTACAGAGGCTTTCCTAAGGTTCGCCTGTATTTCAGACCATACCTTAGTTCTTTCTCGTAGCCATTCCTCCAAGGCCGGCAGGTTGGAGGAAGGACCAGAGAAGGACGATGCCTTGGTATTCTTGCCATAGTTACAAAAGAACGGCGAAAACTTGGTCGACGCGCTAGGCGCATTGTTAAAGGCGAACTCTGCAAACTCGATAAATTCTGCCCATTGTTCTTGACGATCCGATACAAAGCAGCGCAAGTATTGTTCTAAACTCTGATTCACCCGCTCAGTCTGTCCGTTAGACTGGGGATGATAGGCTGTGGAAAGAGACACTTTTATGCCTAACCGAGTACAAAACGCTTTCCAGAAGCGGGATACAAACTGAACCCCCCGATCCGAAACTATGGTATACCATGGAGACGGAAAACATGTTTAATGAACAACTGCACCAACTCCGGCGCCGACGGAAGTTTTACCAGAGGAATAAAATACGCCATTTTACTGAAGCGGTCAACCACCACCCAGATTACAGTATTTCCCTGCGATTGAGGTAGATCGACAATGAAATCCATGGGTATGTGGGACCACGGTTCACCAGGAATCTCCAGAGGTACTAATAATCCCGCTGGAGATCCATGGGTCGTCTTACTACGCGCACATACAGGACATGCTTCAACAAAGGCGGTTATGTCGCCTCTGATGGTAGGCCACCAAACATGGCGTTTGGTGATAGCCAAGTGACCGGCGGACTTGGCATCATGAAATTCCTGTAAGACGGCGAGACGCAAATGAGGCGGAACAAATTGGCATTCAGAGGGTTTACCGGGAGGAGCATCAATCTGATACGGAGTCAAAGAGCTAGACAAATCAGGGAGAAGGGCACCCACTATACAACCTAGGGGTAAAATTGGTTCTGCGGGATCGAATCGATCCTTACACTCCCCGAAATTGCGAGACAAGGCGTCCGCTTTGGTATTCTTTTTCCCCGGTTTGTAGGTGATAATGAAGTTAATGATAATGAAAAGAGTGCCCAGCGAGCCTGACGGGAATTGAGCCTTTTGGCGGATTCTATATATTCCAGATTCTTGTGATCAGTATATACAGTAATGGGATGTAGAGAACCCTCCAGCCAGTGTCGCCATTCTTCAAAGGCCAGTTTAATACCCAATAGTTCCCTATTACCAACATCATAATTTTGTTCAGCAGGAGAAAATGTACGCGAAAAGAAGGCACAGGGATGCAGTCTTTCCGGATTACCAGAATACTGAGAGAGGACTGCTCCCACACCAAGCTCGGAAGCGTCGACTTCCAAAAGAAACGGGTGATTGATATTGGGGTGGATCAAAAACGGAGCTGAAGTAAAGGTCTCTTTCAGTGATTGAAAAGCGCTTATTGCTGAGGGAGGCCACTCCTCAACAAAAGCACCCTTCCGAGTAAGGTCAGTTTAGGGCCCCACTATGGAGGAGAACCCCCTTATGAATTGTCTATAAAAGTTTGCAAATCCTGGAAATCTCTGAAGCGCTTTAAGGGTTCTTGGTTGCTCCCACTCCAGTATCGCGGACACTTTGGAGGGATCCATAACCAACCCACGCTTAGAGATCAAATATCCTAGAAACGGAATTTCAGAAACTTCAAATACACACTTAGAAATTTTAGCATACAGATGGTTCTCCCGTAACCTTTGTAACACCGCTTTTACATGTTGACGGTGTTCCAACAACGAACGGGAAAAAATGAGTATATCGTCTAAATAGACCACCAAAAATCGACCCAAGAAATCACGAAAAATGTCGTTCACGAAATCTTGGAAGACTGCAGGGGCATTACATAGGCCGAAGGGCATAACCAAGTATTCATAGTGACCATCTTTGACATTGAAAGCTGTCTTCCATTCATCTCCCTGGCGTATACGAATAAGATTTTATGCCCCTCTAAGATCAAGTTTAGAAAAAATCTGGGCCCCAGATACTTGATTAAAGAGATCATTGATTAAAGGTAACGGATATCTATTCTTGACCGTAATTTTGTTTAGTCCCCAGTAGTCAATACAGGGGCGTAAACCGCCGTCCTTCTTTTCGACAAAGAAGAAACCAGCACCAGCAGGGGAGGTGGAAGGACGGATGAATCCTTTCTTGAGATTCTCCGTAATATAATTTTTCATGGCCAGCTCTTCAGATCGTGTGAGATTGTATATCTTCCCCCTCGGGGGTATGGTACCTGGAAGCAAATTGATGGGACAATCATAGGCCCTATGCGGAGGAAGAGTGTCAGCGGGTTTTTCGGAGAAAACATCCACCCAATCCGCGTAGGTAGGTGGTAAGCCATCAAGGATGACCTGTGAGGACCTTAGGGCTGTAGAAAAACAATGCTCATGACAGAATGGACTCCATTTAACTAGATCCCCAGATCCCCAATTAATAACCGGGTTATGGGTTTTTAACCATGGGAATCCTAATACAATAGGAGATACAGGACTTTCAAGAATAAAAAATTCTAGTTTCTCAGAATGGGCAAAACCCACAACTAAATTCACCAAAGGGGTCTTAAAGGAAACGAATCCTCCCATGATTGGTTCATTATTGACAGCCAGAACCCGAAGTGAATTTTCTAAAGGGATCATTGGGATATTAAGGGTGGAAGCAAGTGACCTATCCAAGAAATTACCAGCCGCTCCACTGTCAATGAAGGCGGAGACAGAAGTCTTGGAAAGGCCCCAAGAGACCATAACTGGCAAAAGTAATCGATTTACGTGAGGGAGTGATACCTGACCGCCTAGATGAAGTCCCTCAACCGGATCTAGGCGCTGTAGTTTCCCGCCACCGGGGCCTTGTTAGGGCAATTCTTGGCGAAGTGGCCAGGATTCCCGCAGTACAGGCAAAGACCTTTCGATCTGCGTCGTACTTTCTCCGTCTGAGAAAGATGAGTCATGCCAAGCTGCATGGGCTCTTCGGATGTCATAGAAGAAGAGGCAGCAGCACCCTTAGGGCTGAACTCTTGGCGAGGGGATCCCCAAGGTTGATCCTTGACTTTTTCTAGGTGTCTTTCTCTGAGACGTCTATCCACTCTGATTGCCAGTTGCATATATTCATCAAGGCTCTTGGGTAGCGGATAATTCACAAGAGCATCTTTAATACTTTCAGAGAGTCCAATTCTAAATTGACTGCACAGGGCTGGGTCATTCCACTTGGAGTCAATGGACCATCGACGGAACTCTGCGCTATACTTCAGCCGACCGTTTCGCTTGTATAAGACTCCGTAGCTTAGAGTCTGCCGTTGAAGCCCGGCCTGGGTCAGCATACAAAAGCTCCATAGCAGCAAAGAAGGCGGAGACTGATTGTAAAGCTTCATCCGTAGACGCCAGTCCAAACGCCCAGGTCTGAGGGTCACCCTGAAGCAGTGAGATAACTAGGCCCACTCGTTGAGTTTCTGACCCGGATGAGTGGGGCCGTAGGCGGAAGTAGAGCTCGCATGAGTTCTTAAAGTTAGAGAATTTAGACCGTTCCCCAAAGAATTTTTCCGGAAGGGGAATCTTCGGCTCGACTGAAGACCCAGGATCCAGTGGTACAGGTAGTTGGCGGCTTTCCTGCGTAGCCACTCGTTGGGCCAGCTGGTTGATGGTGGTGGCCATAACTTGCACCTGTTGCATTAATTCTTCCATCTAGGAAATGTTTTAGTGGCCCGTGATAATGTCAGGTCCCGTGGGACGCCCACCTTCCAAATAAGTCTGCAACCCCCAATCTCCGCTGCTAGCTTCGCCTATAGACAAGCCCCCGTTTGCCGGGACGCTAAACACGCCTCACCGGGCACGGTTGCCCCAAGGACTTTATAGCACAAAGGATGCAGACTTATGAAGGGGAAGGCAGATGAACCAGGAACGAGACTGGGCAAGGTCAAACAAGCAGAGGTCATACACGGAAGATCAGTCCAATGAAACGCGGCACCAGAAGATGAGACGGAAGAATAGTCAAGTCGAGCCAAGGGTCAAAACCGGGAGATCACGGGTACGCAGTACAGTGGAGCAGGCAATCGTAGTTAGGGAAACAGGCAAAGGTCGGTCCAGGCAGCGATCAAGGATGGTCATACACAGCAGGATAATCGAAGACAGAGCAGACACCAAATCACACCCAGCAGCACGCTATCACGGGCAATGAGAGACTGAAGGAGAGAAACCTTTATGGGGCCAGGTTACACGGGATTGGGCCAGAAGTGTGTGTATGATTGGTGCATAACAGAACCTGGTCCAGATTGGACCAGATACATAGAGGGGCATATGACCCCACATTCCTTTGGGCTCATAGGCCCAGCGCTGATTACCTCCGGCGGGCGCGCTGTGTGCATAAATCCTAAGTGCTCGCGCGCGCGAGCAGGACCCTGGACGTCAGGAGCGTGCCGCGATGCCGGGAACGCGGCCGCTCCAGACGCCGCTCGCGGCGGAACTGCCCGAGCCGCCGCTCGCGCCGGAAACAGCCGAGCCGCCGTCAGCGACGGGAGCCGCCGAACAGCCGCCCGTCGAAGACGCCGCCCCGCCAGACCTCCGGCTGACTGCCCGCAGATGGCGCGGGACCGAAGGCTGGGTGAGTAGCTCGTGACAGGCCCAACTTCCTTTCTCTCCAAAGGGATAGAAAGCTGAATTGTTGCCTGGGATGGTGTGGATATGCTTGGTGATGTCGGTGCTGCTGCTGGTCTTACATGGCCTACACTTGTGGACACTTCACTAATATTTGTTATTACACACAAATGGCCCTTATGTGGCCTGAACAAGTGGACACTCCGCCAATATTTTTATTACACAAAAATTGCCCCCACATGGCCTAAACTAGTGAACACTCCACTAATATTCGTTATTCCACACAAATGACCCCCAAGCAGCCTGAACACATGGAAACTCCACTAATATTTGTTATTACACACAAATGACCCTCACATGACCTGAAAAAGTGGACACTCCACTAAAGTTTGTTATTACACACAAATGACTCTCACATGGGCTGCACTAGTGGACACTCCATTAATTTTTGTTCTTACATTCAAATGACCCCCGAATTCACCTGAACAAGTAGATACTCCACTAATATGTAAGTGGCCTGATAAACTGAACACTGCATTAATATTTGTTATTACACACAAATGACCCTCACGTGGCTTGCACTAGTGGAAACTCCACTAATATTTGTTATTACACACAAATGACCCCTGAATTGACCTGAACAAGTAGACACTCCACTAATATTTGAGATTACACACAAATGACCCCTGAGTGGCCGGAACAAGTGGACACTCCACTAATATTTGTTATTACACACAAATAGGGCAATTGATCACGCCCCTGCTTCCAACCATCAAGTGAGCTGGCAGCTTAAAAACAGCAGCTCTTCAGCAACCAGATCTGCATGAGCTTGCTGGAGATCAGGAAAGTACTTTTATTTTCATTTCAGATTAACCATTTAACCTACAAGGTTTGTGTCACCCAAGGCCTTCCTTACACAGTATCGCTAATGCACAGATACTGACCCAAACACAGTTTCTAACCATGACCTTCATAGACTTCTCCTGGCCTCTTCTCTGATCAGTTCCTCACACTCTTATTTCTAAAATTTTGCACATGTCTCCCCACAACTCTGGAATTTCTTCCCTCTTATAATTAGTCACTCCCAACAACTCCATGTTTAAAAAGCTCATCTCTTTAGACAAACATACAATCTGGTTGACGCAAATCTCTGCATAGCCCTCATCTGGATCTGCTCTCGACACCGTACATAGCACATGCTGGCACACTTAGCACAGATTAACCTTTCTTCTCCACCCCTTATCCTTCTAGATTGTAAGCTCGTAAGGGCAGGTCTACTGTATCATGTTATTAACATGTTCTGTCACACCTAACTCATAATACCCTGCGTACAATTTGTATTGTACTTCTTCTACTCTGTAATTTGTACTCAGTAAAGTGGCTGGAAACTAACAGCACTATATAAACAATTGGAATTAAAGAGCCAAGTGTTTAAATTATATTATCTTAGTTTCTTGGTTCAAATCCAACCATAAACCATGAGTAAAGACTAAAGAGGAATGAACTGGTTCTAAGGAACACGGATATTGCTCCGAATTTCAGGGAAAAAGCAGTTCAGCACAAATCCACATTTCTTGCAGTTTGTGGCAACTGAAATTCTTAAATAAAAAAGTAAATATTCACCTGTGCTCTCGCTGTCCAAATCCTTAAAGTTCTTAAAGACCACAAGTTTTTTTATTGTGTTTAATTTCATAATATGCACTATACTGTTATAGTGTAGCAGATACTGCACAACTGATATCTAAAAGATATATATGGTACCTAGGGTTTGCTGTATAAATTAGACTATAGGGAGGGATGGACAAACTCCCTTGAACGAATTACCACCAACCTTTTTGGAGACCTTATCTATAAATAGAACAAGTCTAAACAGGGGCAACAGAATTGGTGGAAAGACTTAAACTTAAAACTTATAAGGAGAGATGTAAAGAACTTAATTCATACAGTCTGGAGGAAAGAAGGGGGGACACGACTGAGACCTTAAATATGTAAAAGGATTAAATAAGGTTCAGGTTGAGAAGAAACTTAATGACTGAACAAGTGGGCAAAACCTGAAGCTAGTCGCAGAGAGGATCAGGAGCAACGTTTGAAAATATTATTTGGCAGAAAGAGTAGTAGATGCTTGGAGAAAATGTCCAGAAGAGGTAGCTGGAAAAAAAACAGTAGGTGAATTTAAAATCTGGGATAAACATTAATCTATCCTAGGATAAAGGGAACATACAGTATACACATAAGGTCAGACTAGATGGATGGTCTGCTTTTGCCGTCAACCTTTTATGTTTCTATGTACCATATTTTTTGCCCTATAAGACGCATGTATTTTTCCCAAAAAGTGTGATATGGGGAGGTGTGAATGTAAAAACACACCCACCTGGAAGTCAGAACCGGCATTCCGGCAGGCAGCACCTGCTACGGGGACGACAGTTGAGGTGGCAGCACAATGGTGCCAGCCGAGGCGATGGCAGAGGCAGCGGGTGCCAGTAATGTGTGTGTGTGTGTCCAAAGGAGACAGCTGCGTGGGAGCTAGGAAATGTGTTTTTTTTCGGGGAGGGGGGTATGCTGCACACTGCCTGTATTTGGAATGCCCGTACTCTGCCTGTAATTGGAATGCCTGCACACTGCCTGTATTTGGGATGCTCGCACACTGCCTGTATTGGGGATGCCTGCACACTGCCTGTATTTGGGATGCCTGCACACTGCCTGTATTTGGGATGCCTGCACACTGCCTGTATTGGGGATGCCCGCACACTGCCTGTATTGGGGATGCCTGCACACTGCCTGTATTTGGGATGCCTGCACACTGTCTGTATTAGGAATGCCTGCACACTGCCTGTATTGGGGATGCCTGCACACTGCCTGTAATTGGGATGCCTGCACACTGCCTGTATTTGGAATGCCTGCACACTGCCTGTATTGGGGATGCCTGCACACTGCCTGTAATTGGGATGCCTGCACACTGCCTGTATTTGGGATGCCCGCACACTGCCTGTATTGGGGATGCCTGCACACTGCCTGTAATTGGGATGCCTGCACACTGCCTGCATTGGGGATGCCTGCACACTGCCTGTAATTGGGATGCCTGCACACTGCCTGTATTTGGGATGCCTGCACACTGCCTGCATTGGGGATGCCTGCACACTGCCTGTAATTGGGATGCCTGCACACTGCCTGTATTTGGGATGCCTGCACACTGCCTGTATTTGGGATGCCTGCACACTGCCTGTATTTGGAATGCCTGCACACTGCCTGTATTGGGGATGCCTGCACACTGCCTGTATTGGGGATGCCTGCACACTGCCTGTAATTGGGATGCCTGCACACTGCCTGTATTTGGGATGCCTGCACACTGCCTGTATTGGGGATGCCTGCACACTGCCTGTAATTGGGATGCCTGCACACTGCCTGCATTGGGGATGCCTGCACACTGCCTGTATTGGGGATGCCTGCACACTGCCTGTAATTGGGATGCCTGCACACTGCCTGTATTTGGGATGCCTGCACACTGCCTGTATTGGGGATGCCTGCACACTGCCTGTATTTGGGATGCCTGCACACTGCCTGTATTGGGGATGCCTGCACACTGCCTGTATTTGGGATGCCTGCACACTGCCTGTATTTGGAATGCCTGCACACTGCCTGTATTGGGGATGCCTGCACACTGCCTGTATTGGGGATGCCTGCACACTGCCTGTAATTGGGATGCCTGCACACTGCCTGTATTTGGGATGCCTGCACACTGCCTGTATTGGGGATGCCTGCACATTGCCTGTAATTGGGATGCCTGCACACTGCCTGTATTTGGGATGCCTGCACACTGCCTGTATTTGGGATGCCTGCACACTGCCTGTATTTGGAATGCCTGCACACTGCCTGTATTGGGGATGCCTGCACACTGCCTGTATTGGGGATGCCTGCACACTGCCTGTATTTGGAATGCCTGCACACTGCCTGTATTTGGAATGCCTGCACACTGCCTGTATTTGGGATGCCTGCACACTGCCTGTATTGGGGATGCCTGCACACTGCCTGTATTTGGGATGCCTGCACACTGCCTGTATTGGGGATGCCTGCACACTGCCTGTATTTGGGATGCCTGCACACTGCCTGTATTTGGAATGCCTGCACACTGCCTGTATTGGGGATGCCTGCACACTGCCTGTATTGGGGATGCCTGCACACTGCCTGTAATTGGGATGCCTGCACACTGCCTGTATTTGGGATGCCTGCACACTGCCTGTATTGGGGATGCCTGCACATTGCCTGTAATTGGGATGCCTGCACACTGCCTGTATTTGGGATGCCTGCACACTGCCTGTATTTGGGATGCCTGCACACTGCCTGTATTTGGAATGCCTGCACACTGCCTGTATTGGGGATGCCTGCACACTGCCTGTATTGGGGATGCCTGCACACTGCCTGTATTTGGAATGCCTGCACACTGCCTGTATTTGGAATGCCTGCACACTGCCTGTATTGGGGATGCCTGCACACTGCCTGTATTTGGGATGCCTGCACACTGCCTGTATTTGGGATGCCCCTCACTGCCTGTAATGTGGGATACCACTCACTGCCTGTAATGTCCCGTATTTGTATGTCAATTAATTCATTATCATTTACTAATTTATATTTATACTTGGGTTGGTGCTAATTTATGGTGATTTTGTCCATCCCTCGCTCTTTTTTATTAAAGGTGAAAAATGGGCCAATAATAAAAATCCATATAAATATGCTGGATGGCGAGAGGAGGGGTCACTTATACACTCGGCATCTAGAAATATCCAGCCAGGCTTTATTTTTATGTCTTTTAATAGGAGGAAGAGGAAATCGGGTGACAGGTTCTGTCACCCCTGATACACTAAACCTGTCACCCCTGGATTTATTCCGAGCAGAAGAAGAAAACCACAAGCTTGGCGAGAGTTTTCTTCAGTTCGGGTGTATAAGTGACCCCTCCTCTCATTAGCCAATGTGCTTTTATGGGTTTTTATTATTACACAATTTTGTGATAGTGTTCCTTTAACTATATTGTTACTTTATGTTAGATTCATTAAATATATTTGTTGTATCTAGAAATGTGCTTCACAAAGAGGTTTTTTCCTATCCCCAGAAAAGTTTTTTTAGAATAGCAAAGGGGGTGGGAGCAGCTCCATCACTATTATTTATACAAAATTATCAACAGGGCCTGGGAACCAATTTACCGCCCAGTTTAACCCTCTCATCATCCAAGTATTAAGCACCAAACATGTCTAGCTATATGCCAGAGTCTATATACAGAGCACTGCTCCAAAGTGTATCAAGTGTAAAATTAGTGATCCATTTATTAAATATTAAAAAATACACAAATGACAGCAGTTAAAAACAAAACACCAAACTACATCCCTAGGCTCTGGACAACACTTGTACCAGAGACTGGCAGGCTGATTCATCATTAGCGGCAGGTAGCGACAGATGAGGGTCTGTAGCGGCATTTTCAGAGCGCCCGCTAGTAGTAGCTGTGCTCGGCCGTGAGTCGCTAGTTTATAGCGATTCCGTCGCTGTGCAGTAATGATACATTGCGTGGAGTCGCTATTTGACCACTGCAGCACTGTATGGGAGCGCATGTTAGCGACTGGTCATAGCGACTGACTCACACCATATTCAGCAAAAACAGCCTCACAAATCTCTGGCGCAGAAAAATGCTTGTTTGAAGTCCAGAGTGCAGGAGGCGGTGTGTTTAAAGTCTGTTTTCCAGCATCTATCCACCAGTAACAAAGCGAAAACATATGGAATTACATTGTAACAACATTGTAACATGAACACTTTAATGCCAGACCTGTAATGTCATTTCTGAGGAAATATATAAAAAATTAAAAATTTGTGAAAAAACTGCTTATTCAATGCCAGAAGAGGTCACAGAATTATTTGTGATTTAAAAAAACAAAAACAAAACAAAAACCCAGTTTAAAGAGAAGAAAAGTATCGTCCACTGAAATGTATGGGAGAGCGACAGGTAGCGAGAGGTCATACCTGACGCTGTGGAAGGCTGAATGCCGGCGCTGTTCGCTGAGGCTGTGAAAATGATGAATCAGACGCTACATGGCGCTATCCCAGTCGCTAAACAGATTTTGCTTGATAAATGTGTAATTGCATGCCGTGTCCGGCGTTCACCAGTCGCTACCTGTCGCTACCTCTCATTAACCAGCCACTACCTGACGCTATCCTTTCATAAATAAGGGCCAAATTAATGTTCACAAGGGTCATCTAAACAATAATATTAGGGGCCTTATTTATCACGGGCTAGCGCCAGGTAGTGTCTGACGAGCGCCAGGTACCGCCAGCTAACGGCGGCTACCGACTCAAGTACGCCCGGCGTCGGCCACAATGACGCATTTATCAAGCTAAATGAGGCTAGCGCCGGCGAGAGCGCCCGGCTAGCGCGGGATTCATCATGTAGCCGACTGCAACGGACAGCGCCGCTGCTAATCCCATCACAGCGACAGGTATGACCTGGCGCTACCTGCCGCTCTCCCATACATTTCAATGGCAGACGCTGCAATGATTGTTTTAAGTGGTTTTTGTGTTCTTGTCTTTGGCACAAAATTCAACACATGTTTATTGGGATATGTTTTATTAATCTGGCTTGTTATTTTTCTTTTTTTGAAGAAAGTTGTTATTTTTACACTGTAATGTTGTGAGTGACATCTAAAATGCATCTCCTCCCACAAAACTCATTGGGCTCAAAATCGCTTGTTTTCACCACACACGGGGCTTGTAAAGCTACTTTTTAGCCAGTCATGTTTGGCGGTCACGTTCGCTCTTCGAAATTGTCAGCGCCCAAGCTATTCGGCAGCCCTGTCCTTGATGAATCTGTGGTGGTCAGAGTTTGTGCAGTCGCTGTTTTGATTCGCTATGTGGCGTCGCGAGCGTCGCTGTGCTGCGCTGTGCGGCGCTGTGCTGTTCATACATGTGCCCTTCTGCCATTTGCAAGGAATTCACTTCCCGTGACCCCAGTCGTTCTTAATGAATACACTGTAGTTGTGAGCGTGCATGTCCACATTATGCAGGATTTATTCAGGCGTACAAGCTCATAACAACCCGTTATGCATTCTCATGTGTGCCACATTATCATGTAGTTGGATAGTTTTATTGTGTGATGATTTTATGAAGGAATAAGATTTGTGTTTTTAAGCACCAAGTTTTTTGGTTTTCAAGGACCTATGCATTACAGTATCTTGAACCCCCTGCTAAATCAAGCTAATAATTAATGGCGTCTTTGCCAATAGCTTGTTGTAATGCGTCAAATTACTTTTTCCGCCACTTAGCTTGCACATAGCTGATATTAGCTTGTTCCTGGTGCGCGGATCTTTTTTTTTGAAATTTATGTCACAGTTGCTTTGGTCATATCCGGTTCCGGTTTCCTCCTTTGCGTTTCAAAGCCACCTAAAGCTAAAAATGACTAGCGCTTAGGCCAATAGCTTGTTGTAATGCGTCAAATTACTTTTTCCGCCACTTAGATTGCACATAGCTGATATTAGCTTGTTCCTGGTGCGCGGAGCGTTTTTTTTTTTAAATTTATTTCACAGTTGCTTTGGTCATATCCGGTTCCGGTTTCCTCCTTTGCGTTTCAAAGCCACCTATAGCTAAAAATGACTAGCGCTTAGGCCAATAGCTTGTTGTAATGCGTCAAATTACTTTTTCCGCCACTTAGCTTGCACATAGCTGATATTAGCTTGCTCCTGGTGCGCGGAGCGTTTTTTTTTAAATTTTATTTCACAGTTGCTTTGGTCATATCCGGTTCCGGTTTCCTCCTTTGCGTTTCAAAGCCACCTATAGCTAAAAATGACTAGCGCTTAGGCCAATAGCTTGTTGTAATGCGTCAAATTACTTTTTCCGCCACTTAGCTTGCACATAGCTGATATTAGCTTGTTCCTGGTGCGCGGAGCGTTTTTTTTTTAAATTTATTTCACAGTTGCTTTGGTCATATCCGGTTCCGGTTTCCTCCTTTGCGTTTCAAAGCCACCTATAGCTAAAAATGACTAGCGCTTAGGCCAATAGCTTGTTGTAATGCGTCAAATTACTTTTTCCGCCACTTAGCTTGCACATAGCTGATATTAGCTTGTTCCTGGTGCGCGGAGCGTTTTTTTTTTAAATTTATTTCACAGTTGCTTTGGTCATATCTGGTTCCGGTTTTCCTCCTTTGCGTTTCAAAGCCACCTATAGCTAAAAATGACTAGCGCTTAGGCCAATAGCTTGTTGTAATGCGTCAAATTACTTTTTCCGCCACTTAGCTTGCACATAGCTGATATTAGCTTGTTCTTGGTGCGCGGAGCATTTTTTTTTTTTGTCCCTGTCGCTTTGGTCATATCCGGTTCCTGTTTCCTCCTTAGCGTTTCCACCATGCTGCCCAGGAGACGGATTCAGCGCCTCCCCAGCTCCTCCTCCGAATCTGACCCCACCACCCCTCCCCCACCTCCCCCACCTACCTCACCTCCCCCACCTAGCACCCCTCCCACCCCTTCCCCTCCTGGGCATGCAAAAAAAAAAAGGATGAGAGTGGATAGCCGCGTTAATGGCCAGGTGGTCAAAGTGAGTATGTTTTTCTTGCATTTTATGTTTAAAGTGGACCAACACACAGGGGGGATTGGCCCTGAAATCTATTATTTTTCACGACCAATCTGATCACTCCCCGCGGGGCATCCCCAATCTGGATGTCCTGCGGGGATGAACCCCCCTGGAGGCCCATAAACCTTACCTCAGCCCCGTCCCATCTGTGCATGCGTGTAAACAAAGACACAATACTGCTCCGCACCACTGTTAATCTGAGGGTGTGCTGGTCATGTACAGGTCCCAACCATGAATGGTATGGGATACAACTAGTTCCACCCGTAGGGCATGACCCAAAATGCCCCTAAATTATACCTGTATACTTAGACCGCAACAACCAAAATTTGAATAAATTTATAAAAACCCTTTATTTACATATGGGTGTTAATCCAACACTAGAACAATTTTCATTAAAAAAAACACACAATTAAAATAATCAGACCCCCTGGATAATATATGGACAATAATTCTTATGTACTTAGTTAATGAAAGATGTCCCTAGGGATATCATAACTGTGAATAACCCTATACAATCCTATATACAATCCTGTATATAGTGATTGTGAGTGTCATGCTATACCTAAAAAAACATTTAATACATGTGCAATTTATCCATAACAATACTATCAAATATCAATCTTAAAGTGCCAAGTGCCAAACTAAACTTTTATATTGCAAAAAACTTTTTTATGTGTCAAGCTGTATATGTGAGTGAT
Source organism: Gastrophryne carolinensis (assembly GCA_027917425.1). Lineage (NCBI taxonomy): Eukaryota > Metazoa > Chordata > Amphibia > Anura > Microhylidae > Gastrophryne > Gastrophryne carolinensis. The sequence goes on along the minus strand of CM051236.1, from coordinate 473,885,093 downwards.
GTCTATCAAAATAGGAATTAAATTCAGTGCCAGTGACTAGCCAATTTTACTATCCTACCATTAAAGTGACTATCGTGTGGTTATGACTGGCCAATTGGGACTAACAAAAAATATGTAGAGGTACTTCACCCGATATGTATGGCTGTCCTCCTGGGGGTCCGGAACAAGCGAAAGGCGACGCGTGGCGTGACCCGGCTGGATCCCTTCCTCAGGCCGTCTCGCTGTGGTTGCCGCCATGTCCGCCTTTTATCTGCGGTGTGTGCGCTCCAAGTGACGCGAGGACGGAACACGTCACCACGCGCCCCGCCCGCCACCCCGCTTGGGGAGCGTAAGGGCTACGTGACGATGCGCTCCATCCCACACCTTCACTCAGAGCGCACCCGCCGGGAGTGTGGCGGTGCGGGGCCGCGCGCGCGCCGCACGCCCGGCGCGCAGGCGCACTCCCCTGCAGTAGGAGGCACCCGCCCGCCGGGACGTGCGACAGCGCCCGCGGCCCACCACCGCCCCCCCCCGTCAGCTGGCTGGTACTTGAGGGCAAACTAGTGATCCCAGTGTATTACTGGGTTAGCTTGCTACAGCTGTAAGATACGGGGCAGGACACGGCCGCAACCATTCCAATTCATTTAAAAACAATTCTACACACTGTAACACTATTATTAAAAAGTATGTCTATCTACATAAGTGTTTCTAGCTAGCTTATCTATTTTGCATTATATTTTTACTGGTGAGCCACCCCACTCTGCCTTTTAACAATGTTATAAGAATACATAACCGATTGTAAACTGCCTGCAATTAACTTGTTATATCTTTTGGTACTGGATCCTGATAAACTTGATTCTATAAGGCTCTGTTTTAAATAAATGCCTTGCAATCACAGTATCTCCCGTCTACTAATCCCCTTCGAGGGAGCTGTTTTTGTATTTCTATCTTCACATCTTGATATATTCACAGGGAACTTTTTAATCCATTTTCTCCTGCTTCTGCTTCCAGGATCAGTCTCCAATGAGGCCTCCTATTGTACTATATCTTCTTTATTTTCATTATTGTTACTCTATTTGTAGACATCTTCGGTTTGTGGTTTTACTCCAATATATTCAGGAGGAGTTCAAAAGGTGTCCTTAAGGGGGGGACTCAAATTGATGTTCAAAAAACGCAGAGTTCAGAGGTTTCCGTAAGGGGAATTAAGTCTGAGCCGGGATTTCCTCATTTCTCCACCTATTTGAGGATATCTGTGTCATGGAGGCAGAGCAGTCCTGGGTATTCTCCCACCCTAGGTATTCAATGAGTCTTCCTCTGGGCATTCCTCTTCACCGCCTGCAACACATGTGTATGTCATCTTGGAGCATCCTGTTCAGGGATAAAGTCCTGTTCAGGGGGGGTTTCACAGTTGGATCTTCATAATTCCTCCAGCTACTGCTTGTATAGCTGAAACAAAGAAAGATTTTTAATCCATGGATGTCTGTGCATGCGTGAGCTGCGGATGCGTCTTGCGCTTCCCTCTAGCAGGGTGGTCCCCTGCGCCAGACATTTGTTCATGGCCTGCGCAGGCGCCCTCCCTGTTAGAGTCAAACGCCACACGCGTCCTTCGGCGCTCAGAGGCAGCTGAGCTGGTATGCACGTCCAAACGGCCTTGGATGCGCATACCACAGCGGCGCAGAGCACTGTGCTAGCCTGGGAGCGTGGTCAGTGGTGTATTTCTGGCCTTCCAAGGGGGTTTCAGACAGCGGACCACCCCCGATTGGTGTGCCCCACCAAAGTGGACCCAGACCCAGAATAGTGATAATCCGGGGTGTGGGTCCACTTTAATCTGGTCTCAGTATAACTGTTTATGCCATTGTTCTGATGTCATGTATTGATTTGTGTTTGTTTTTCATTTCTCATAGGATTTCTGCGTGAAGCAGTATGACTATGCCCGTGGGGGAAAAAAAAGAATAGCCATGGAGGTGAAGGCCACAGTGTCCCGGCGCTTCAACACCCAGCTCTCCGTCCGAGCCATACAACAAAAGTGGTCGGACTTCAAGCGCCGGGACCCTGAAGGCGTGTACCGCCTATATGATGCCTACGCATCAGGTAAGTTTAAGCTTATGCTATGTTTATACTTTAGTTTAAATCATCTGCTAAGCTGTGTCCATTTGTGGTCTTAATATTAATTATTTACTTTCACCCCCTCAACACAGATAAGCGTCCTCCCCTGGGGAAACGTGGGAAGGGATTCCTCCCCCGAACCAGGCAGGCGGACTCGGGGGAGTCATTGGGGGAGGGTCCCTCTCGCGGATCCTATTTGGAGGACCCAGGGGAGGAAGGGGATGACGCCCCAGAGGAGTGTGCTGCTGGGGGGCTGGCAGGATCAAGCCTCAGCTCCTCACACTCTGACTCTGAGGAGTCTCACCAGCCAAGGGGCCACTCTCAAGTGGGGAGTCCAAGTGGGGTGGAAGGAATGGACTCTCCCACACTCCCTGAAGGAGCAGGGAGTGAGAGGGAGGAGGGTGGCCCTTTGGCTGGGGGATCTTCCGAGCAGAGTGTGAGGAGCCGAGGCTCCCCGCCTCCTCCTCAGAGCCCTCCCTGGGCTTCAAGTGGCGGATCATCCCCTGGTGAGTGCACATTTTGTCATTGTTAGTCTGTGACAGGTTTCATCTGGCCATTTGTACTTAGCCCTTGCCATTTCTCTCTAATTTGCAGGGCATCATATAGGCGGCACCTCCATGGCCTTTTGGCAATGCCTTCTCCACGGGCATAGTCATGGTAAGTGTTTGTTGTTATCCATCACATTCCCTATGTTATGACATTCCTTAAAGTGGACCAACACCCATTGTTGATTGTGCTTGGAATCTCGAAGCTTCCCTGCCCAATCACCTCCCTCACCCAGGGCCCCCCCCAAAAAAACCCCACAAACTCCTTACCTCATTGGGGGTGGCAGAAGCCACCGGGGCAGCCTCCTGCGTGCCCCTCTAGATGTGTGTGCGCCTGCGCTCTCTGTTTCCTAATGGGCTGCGCGTGCGCACACACTGGAGGAGTGATGTGCGGAAGGCAGCGGCGGCGGACGGTGTCTCACTCAAATTGTGGTGCTCTGCCAAAGTGGACCAAAACACAGAATAGTATCAATCCTGGGTCTTGGGCCACTTTTAACAGACACATGTTTCCTGGTCCATAGTACAAGCTGGTTTGATAATGTACATTAACATCACAAACCCCACTACAGTGCTATCCAACTGGCAACCACCCCTATGTTTCTGCCCACACCATGATGGGGGCTAGCAAATGTGTTATTTGGTTAAGTTGTTCCGGCTAAGCCATGTTGCACACTAGTAACATTCGACAATCAACTGCAAATTAGTCCTTAACATTGCACTGTCAAGGTTATTGGCACATTATCTTTAGGGGTCCATGTTGCAACCATAAATAATTTACATGAACTCATGGACCAGGAAATATGCTAATGTTGGACAACATGTATGTAACCATGCAAGCATTTGATTTTTCAGACTCCCTAACCAGATGGATGTCAAATAGTCAGGTGTCATTGGCCCACTAATTTTGCTTTTCTCTTTTGCTTTCTCCTGACAGATGTTGCTACGCAGACGGAGCCAGTGACCATCCTCCCCACCCCAGCTCCAGGGACGGCAAGCAGCATGGGTCCCCGCAACAGCTGCGATGGTGAGTACATCCCACTTCATATGCCTAAAGACTTGTGAACCCTATGTCTTCTAGTCAAATCTGCAGACATTTACAATGTACCTATGTGTTAATTTAACACACATCTAGGTTACATGTGTTTGGGCAACAATCCTACATGCCTGTCTGCATGCTTGATTGTTGCCTCACATTCTTGAGTTTGCCACATAGAGACAATTTGTGGTTTAGACACAACCAAATGGGCCTGCTTAGGTCGTGACCTCTAAGATTCTTGGCCAAACTAGTTTACTCGTTAGGACTTAGGCCCTAATGTTTGGCTGTGACTAATCACATAAATGTCCACACTGGGACTTATACCTTCTTGGATTCCCAAGAGTTAAGAGTAAATGTATGCTTGGGATGTGGTGGCCAAATTTAAGCCAGCCACTAGTACTCATATAATGTTAACAACTAAGGGCACAGTGGGCAACAATGTTAATGTGAGTGTCAGCTAATTGGACCCACTGACATTACATTGCTACATCTGTGTCTGTTGAGGTCACATTCCATTTATTAAATCTGTTTTTTTTATACATCTCTACAACTTGTGAAAACCAGCATCGCAGACTGTGGCGGTCGATCCGGCGTCTGAAACTTATGCTGCTGGCCAAGAAGAGGCGGCGGCGTCGTTAGGGTGGGGGGATGACTGGCCCCTTGTTGGAGGCCCTTTGTGGGCCAATGTTGGGCCTGTTGCCCACCTTTAGAATAAATATTTTTATATTTTGCTAATTACAATGTTGTGCCTTGTCAAGCATAGTTTAAGTGTCTACAAACCCATTTGTGTGTAAATTTTGCCATACCTTTGGAGCCATTTAATGTGTAAACCATAGTAAGCTATGGTCACAAATGTGTGGCATAAATTTGGAACTACATTTACATATGTAGATCAAGATACTCATCCCTGACTGTGTTCTTAGCTATGTCTTAGGAAAAACACAAATTAGAGGTGGGTTAATCAAATCTATTTACAGAAAAAAAATATAACCACAAACAAATTAATATTCTTGGCTGGGTGGCTGGGGAGGTTGGGAGTCATTGCTAGGGGTGGTGTTGGGGGACAACAGTGCAGTAAAAAATATAGACTGCTGTTGTATGAGCTGTTGTATCAACAACAAAGTTTGGTCCTGTCGCTGGAGAGATTGCTCCATTAGATTGCCGAGGCGACCAAGTTCCTGGTTCTGCTGTTGGCTTTGGAGCAACTGGTTGATCTGGCGCTGCTGGGCCTCATTTTGTTGCTGACACATCAGCACCTGATGTTCCAACGCCGCAATGCGCTCATTAGTTCCATCACGCGGCTGTTGGCGACTGTAGTCCTCCAGCATCCAGACCCCTAGCTCATAAAAATCCTGACTTGTTGGTGCCACACCTCCTCTTGCTGTGGCTTGAGGCTAACAAAATAGAAAACAACATTTTAGTCAAACCGAACCAATGCAGCTATGCCCCTCCAACTCATTTGCCAAAACTGTCACAATACAACTTACCCTTGTTTGAACCTCGGAAGCTTGGCCGCATGGCACTTGGGAAGAGGTCCCAGCTTGGGGTTCTGGTTCCGCCTCCTGCAAAAACGACCAAGAAAGGAAATGTGACATGTTGGTTCATCGACTACCCACGAACATGGCAATGTGGTTATTGGTCCTCTAAATCAGCCATGTTACCTCCGTGTCATCCGGCACAGGTAGGAGCGGGGTATCGCTGCCAGAGAGGGGCAAATCCACATCCGAGATCTCCGGAAAGTTGGCATATGCTAAACAGGAAAGTCAGGTTAGTAGGTCAGTGGACAAAACTCAAATGTAACATGGATAGCCTATCGAGGCCATACCTCCACAAAGTGCCAGATTACACACTAGCCAAAAGGTATCTGTTAAACTCAGATTGCTAACATGTATGTTAGAGGAATATGAGGCAATAATTGGGCCAAATAAGATCAGACACATTGCTAAAATTACACATACCCGCAATCTCCCAGATGTCTGGAGTGGGGCCCTCACTCGAGCTTTGACCTTGAAAATACATGTGGAAACACAATTGCCTGAAGAAAGTGCCACAAAAGTAGAGCCAAAATACATACTAGATCATCAAGCCAAAACAACTTACCCTCATCTCTGGCAGCCTGAACGTGAAGGGCCCTTTCCGGACAGCCACTTCCGATATTCTGGCCAACTAAAAAACACAATTAATGTCTCAAAATATTCCTCCAACTACTTGGGTGAATGTTTGTCTAAAATATTTTTAACAAAATGCATTTCAATCACTCAAAAAACTATTAGACTGACCCTGGGGATGGAATAAGCACTCAAAATAGGCATCTTCAAGTTGACAGAGCAAACATGTAGATTATTAGACTAACCAAATAGAACCAGTGTAACATAAACAGCATAAAGGATACATTATGTATTGCTATACACACCAACGGGGTCCTGTTGACCTGCAACATCAGAAGTGGGGTCCAAAGATGAACCAGTCACTTGGCCTACAAATAAAAAAGAGGAATGAGACACATGCACTTGGGTTAAAGCGGATAAAGCAAGGTTGACACATGCACTTACCGACATCCAAAGAGTAGCTTGGCTCCTGAGGAGATGCTGGGGCCAATGGCGGGGCAGCTAGGCAAAAACCAAGCAAACATTGAGCCATTGGTAATGTGCGGTCAAAAATCAAACATGCATTAAGGTGTGTGTGAGCAGCTCATTCACTAATATTCACTAATCAAGGCCAGTGTGGCTTACACATGTATATGCAGATATATGGCCACACATCTCTGCCTTCCAACATAGCTACACATGTTAGGGCCTTGTTAGTTAGTTGCTGTGAGGGTTAAAGTGGGCGTGAAATTAGGCCGCAGGTCCATATTATTAATCCTCAACAGTGCCCCACTCTATTGTTTGAGCTGCACACCCATTTGGTCCCCAAACAACCAGCACCTAAATTAGTGGTAAATACCTTCAATGGCAGACTGAGTTAGGCTTGAGGTTGGTTGAAGGGCAGGAGTTTGTGTGTCCTGAGCCAAATCCTGGACAGCACCATGTGCACCTATGCAGAAAGCAACAGACAGGAAAGTAAAACATTTATGAGGTATAATGTACTACTTCACAGGTCCTACTGTTAGTTGGCCAGAAAGAGAAAATGCAAATCACATACATTAACATTAGCTTTAAAAAATTGCTGAAAATATGTACCTTCAGTCCAACCTGTGGTGTCATCCCCAGGATCCACACCCTGCAGCCGAGCAAGTGGAATTTTGGCCTTCAGCATCTCCTCATGCGGCCTGTAGGTACTCTTTGGAGCCTGGATGGTCCCACTGTCCACATCAAGATCGTGATTCATCTTTTTGATAAGGGCCCCTCTCAAAGTGTAGAAGCGTTTCCTGCAGGATGGGCCACTACGTGGGTGTTGAGCAGTGCTACTAAGCTCGACACCAATGGCATCCCACAGTTTGCTTCTTTCTTGTTTGCCTATTGACTTGCTTTGGGAGCCAAATATCAGCTCCCATTTAGCAAGGGTAAGGCGCACAAGATGATTATTCTCCGCCAATTTAAATTCAGGCTCCCTCTTGGCACCTGGGCGCTTAGCCTGGGGTGCTGCACCACCTTCAGGCTGGGCCCTTTTCCGTAAGGGAGGTCTGCGCACAGCACCCACCACACTCCTACTTGGGCCTGCTGTGGCCGGCAGATGTCCTGAATTTGGCTCCATCCTGTAGCTGCACACACATACACAACCAACAAGCACGCATGCAGACTACAGAATGGCATCGCACTCTCTTTGGGTTGGCCAGGTTTTATGTGCTCTAACAGCCAATCACAAACCAGTCCACTTAATAGAGTCACACATACTGGCCAGGTGCTTGTAGCCACACCTCCACTGCACTGACTGAAGCATGTGTGTTAGCCAATTAACTAATTACAGACCTCATTAACCAAACAACACACAACCAAATACAACGATGTACTCATGTATATGAAACACTTGTGACATGTGGCTATCCTAACGGCTATTTAAATAAACAGCAGCTTACCTTTCATTGGCCCACCACTGAATTTTCTGCCATGTCCGTTAATGCACGCAAGTTTCGGCTCACGTACGCTAGTAGCGCTACTAGCGTGCGCGTGCGCACTCCATTTCACGCACACCTGGGTCAGCTAATTGGCGCCCGGAAATAGCAGAGCAACGCAAAAGGCGGCAAAGCGGACCTGTCCTTTTTCAAAGTGAAGTATAAATGAAAGGATTTTGAAAGCTTCTGGTATTGTTACACTGTGGCAAAGGCTGTGGTGTGGTGCTTGTTTCCCTTAGCTCGAGTGTCTGTCTGGGTTTGGTCCTCACTCTCTGTGGCTTGTTGGGTGATTTCTGACATCAGTGCTGTTTCTTTAGGAGATTGATTTTGTTGGCATATGCAAATATTGTGGAGCATACAGCAAGTGAGGCTTGATTTTGGGGCCTTTTGTGGGCTGTGCAGCAACTCCCCTCTTGGTTGTGCCTAACTTAGAAAGCTGCTTTTCAGCAGGCTGGTGGTTTGGACCACTATACTTCTGGTTTTGTGGTGAGCTGCATTGTAGTGAGTGTGTGAGGAGTGTGATTGTTTGTGTGTGTGGTGTGTTTGTGGTTTTTGTTTTTGTTTGTTTGATTTTGTATATCTGTTGAGTGTGTGTGATGGATAAGAGGGTGATGTATGGTGTCTGGGTGGATGGATGTATGCGTATGCTGTAAGAGCAGGAGGACAGGGAGCGGGGTGTTGTGAGGCTTAGGGCACCCCGCTCCTTTGGAATCCGCCTTTCAGTATGGGACTTATGTGACGAGCAGATCAGGAGCCGCTTCCGTCTGAATCGTGCTGCACTACAGTCCCTATATGATCAGATTAAGCACAAAATCGAGCCATCCACCAAACGCACTCAATCCATTCCAGGCATAGTACGCCTGTGTGCCACTCTGAATATTTTGGCACGAGGGACCTTCCAGGCAACCTCTGCCCTCCTCAGCGGGATAAGCCAGTCTACTATGAGCCGCATATTAATCCAGGTAGTTCTGGCGATTTGTGATTTAATCCCAATTTACATCGTTTCCTGAGGATGAGGAGGAGGTTGCCAAAATAAAACATGCTTTCTATCTAATGGGAGGGATCCCGAATGTGCTAGGGTGCGTTGATGGTACACATATCCCTTTCCGCCCCCCCCGTGCACAGGAGCTGTATTACCGAAACAGAAAACAATTTCATTCCTTTAACATCATGGTGGTCTGTGACCATGAAATGAAGCTGCTGGCGGTGAGATCGGGGTTCCCCGGCTCATGCCATGATTCTTACGTCTTGCAGTGGACAGTCCTGTGCTGGAAGTTTGAGAACAACGAAATGCCAGCTGGCTGGCTACTGGGTAAATAATTAACCATGTCAAAGTATTTTGCCTCAAATATGTGGCCTAGTAAGCCAAATTATAAAAAATGAAAACCAAAACATGTACTAGTACTAATTGCTGTCTCTCTCCTTGTGTTTTTTCTACAGCGGACAAGGGATATGGGCAGAGAACGTGGGTGCTGACTCCGGTCAGGAGCCCACAGACCTCTGCCCATGAACGCTACAATGCAGCACACCGCAAGACCAGAAGCATTGTGGAAAGAACCATCGGCCTGCTGAAAGCACGCTTTCTATGTTTGGCATGCCCAGGAGGAGAGATGCTGTACAGTCCACAGAAGGTCTCCAAGATCGTCCTCGCCTGCTGTGTGCTCCACAATATATGCATATGCCACAGAATTCAATCCCCTGAAGAGACAGCACTGGTGCCCGAAATCCCCAACTTGCCCGCAGAAAGAAGTGAGGACACCCAGACTGGCGATGAGCTAAGGGAAAGGATGATCTCTTCCTTTTTTGCGGTAAGCTAACTACCCTTCACTCTAATCCAAGTACTGCACTACCGGGAAAATTTATTTGACCTCCCATCATAATTTGGCTAAAACTACTCTAAGGGGGGTGTAAGATGACCCAAACCACTCTAAGGGGGGTGTAAGATGACCCAAACCACTCTAAGGGGGTGTAAGATGACAAAAACCACTATAAGGGGGGTGTAAGATGACCAAAACCACTCTAAGGGGGGTGTAAGATGACAAAAACCACTCTAAGGGGGGTGTAAGATGACCAAAACCACTCTAAGGGGGGTGTAAGATGACAAAAACCACTCTAAGGGGGTGTGTAAGATGGCCCAAACCACTCTAAGGGAGGTGTAAGATGACCAAAACCACTCTAAGGGGGGTGTAAGATGACCAAAACAACTCTAAGGGGGGTGTAAGATGACCAAAACAACTCTAAGGGGGGTTTAAGATGACAAAAACCACTCTAAGGGGGGTGTAAGATGACCAAAACCACTATAAGGGGGGTGTAAGATGACCAAACCACTCTAAGGGGGGTGTAAGATGACAAAAACCACTCTAAGGGGGGTGTAAGATGACCCAAACCACTCTAAGGGGGGTGTAAGATGACCCAAACCACTCTAAGGGGGGTGTAAGATGACCAAAACCACTCTAAGGGGGTGTGTAAGATGACCCAAACCACTCTAAGGGAGGTGTAAGATGACCAAAACCACTATAAGGGGGGTGTAAGATGACCAAAACAACTCTAAGGGGGGTGTAAGATGACAAAAACCACTCTAAGGGGGGTGTAAGATGACCCAAACCACTCTAAGGGGGGTGTAAGATGACCAAAACCACTCTAAGGGGGTGTGTAAGATGACCCAAACCACTCTAAGGGAGGTGTAAGATGACCAAAACCACTATAAGGGGGGTGTAAGATGACCAAAACCACTATAAGGGGGGTGTAAGATGACCAAAACCACTCTAAGGGGGGTGTAAGATGACAAAAACCACTATAAGGGGGGTGTAAGATGACCAAAACCACTCTAAGGGAGGTGTAAGATGACCAAAACAACTCTAAGGGGGGTGTAAGATGACAAAAACCACTCTAAGGGGGGTGTAAGATGACCCAAACCACTCTAAGGGGGGTATAAGATGACCAAAACCACTCTAAGGGGGGTGTAAGATGACCAAAACCACTCTAAGGGGGGTGTAAGATGACCAAAACAACTCTAAGGGGGGTGTAAGATGACAAAAACCACTCTAAGGGGGTGTGTAAGATGACCCAAACCACTCTAAGGGAGGTGTAAGATGACCAAAACCACTCTAAGGGAGGTGTAAGATGACCAAAACCACTATAAGGGGGGTGTAAGATGACCAAAACCACTCTAAGGGGGTGTGTAAGATGACCCAAACCACTCTAAGGGGGGTGTAAGATGACCAAAACCACTCTAAGGGGGGTGGAAGCTGAACAACATAACAATTAGGGTTGGTGTGCAAGTTTGACCCAAATGTTGGTTACCAATTAATGCAATATTTTTTTACAGCGAAAAAGCCAATTTAAATATATATACTAACTGCACTTTTTAATCTTTTTCAGGCACCCCGAGATGCACCATGACGGGCATTTTGATTTTCATGAACATTTAAGTTAAATTTATTTACTTTTCAAAACAAAATAAAAAAAAACCAAAGAAACATGTTGCAATGTGTTTAATTCTGAAGGCACTTGATTTCAAGCCCACAGCAAAGCAAAGCGCAGGCGCTGTGTTGAATAGCGTGGTCAAACTGACAGCGCCTACAAAGCTGAGCTCCAACATCATATTCAGCAATGTAGGCGTTGTTCCCAACAACGCCAGGTAGCGACTGAGGAGGCCTGCTATAGCGAATCGCTACCGCCCGCGGCGTACGCTAGCGGCGCTCATAGCGCCATACTTCAGTCGCTCATCTGTCGCTACCTGGCGCTATTAATGAATCGGCCTCCCCGTATATTCTCAAAAAGCAACTCCTTTGCCATTTGCAAAGAAAATGCATGTGCAATCATAATCACAATTAAAGTGAACTTTAACTGTGATTATGATTACACATGTTTTTGGGGACTGAAATGAGAATATACCTACTATTATTGTTTAGATGGCCCTTGTGAACATTAATTACAGGCTGATTCAAATGATATCGCCAGGTATCGGCAGATGAGCGTCTGTATAGCAGCGCTTAGAGCGACCGCTGTTAGACGCTGTAAGCGGGTATCGGGCACTGTAACAGAGCGCCTCAGTCGCTCTAGTAACCTGGCCGTCATTGATGAATGAGATGTATGTTGGTTGCTGTAACAATAGAATTACGCTGCAGGGAGCGAAAGGTAGCGACTGCTCAGAGTGACAGGCAGTCTGATTCATTACTAACGCCAGATAGCGACAGATGAGCGTCTGTAGCTCGGATTTCAGAGCGACCGCTAGTAGTCACTGTGCTCGGCCATGGTTCTTTGTTTCAGGGCACCTCAGTCGCTGGCCGGCATTGATGAATATGATGAGTCACAGTACTATGCTGTATGGGAGCGCACGGTAGCGCCAGCTCAGTGCGACCGACTCACACCACATTCATCAAAAAAATAGCAACAAACAGCGCCGGCGCTCAAAATCATGTAGTTGTAGCCCATAGCGCCAGAGGCTGTGTGATTTAAGGCTGTTTATGAACATGTAACGACTAGTAACAAAGCAAAACTTATGAAATTACATTGTTATAACATTGTAACATGAACACTTTATTACCAAACATGTAAGGACAATTCTGCATAAAAATATTATTAATCCAAAAAGTTTGCAAAAATGTCATTTTCTTGCCCAGGATACATGTCAGAAAGATTTGAGATTTTATTTTTAAAAAAAATTTAAAAATTGGGATCAGGAAAGGGATTTAAGGATCGTCCATAGAAATGTATGGGAGAGCGCCAGGTAGCGAGATGTAATACGTGGCGCTCTGCAAGGCTGAACGCCGGTGCTGTACGCTGAGCCTGGGATAAAAATGAATCATACGCTACATTGCGTTGTTCCAGTCGCTCACCAGATTTGGCTTCATAAATGTGTAATTGCGTGACGTGTCCGGCGTTCACCTGCCGTTACCTACCGCTAACTGCCGCTTAACAGGCACTACCTGTCGCTATCCCTTCATAAATAAGGCCCTAACTCTCAGCGACCATATTCATCAAAAAAACACACACACACAGCGTCGGCGCTCAAAATTGGTTCGCTATAGCATAGAGCGCCAGACGCTGTGTGATTAAAGTCTGTTTTTGAACACATATCCACCAGTAACAATAATAATAATAATACTTTAATGCCAGACCTGTAATGACAATTCTGCATATAAATATAAAAAATCTAAAATGTTTTCAAAAATGACTTTTTCTAGGCCAGGAGAGGTCACACAATTATTTGAGAGAAAAAAAATTATTAAAACAAAAAAACTCTGATCAAACAGAAGAAAAGGAACGTCCATTGAAATATATGTGAGAGCGACAGGTAGCGACAGGTCTTACCTGGTGCTCTGGAAGCTAGAGCTCCAGCGCTATACACTGAGCCACCTGTAACGATGAATCAGATGCTACATACAGCTGTTAGAGTCGCTCACCAAAATCGCTTTCATAAATGTGGTTGTGCATACAGCTCCCGGCGTTCACCAGACGCTGCCTGACACTACGAAGCACTAGCTGGCACTAGAGCTTCATGAATAAACCCCGGGGAGGCTGATTAATTAATAGCGGCAGGTAGCGACAGTTGAGCGACTGTAGCGGCATTTTCAGAGCGCCCGCTAGTAGTCGCTGTGCTTGGCCGTTGTTCGGTTGTTGACAGCGACTCAGTCGGTGTGCGGTAATGTTGAATACGGGGTTAGGAGTCGCTGTTTGACAGGTTCCACGCTGTATGGGAGCGCATGACAGCGACTGGCCATAGCGAACGGCTCCCAGCATATTCATTAACAAATCACGCTCAAAATATTCTCGCGCTGTGAAATGCTTGTTTAAACCCCAGAGCGCTGGCGGCGATGTGTTAAAAGTAGTTTTTTAACCCCCAAACAACCATATTTTTTGAAAAAAATAATAAACAAGTTTTTATAAACATTTTGTAATATGAATACGTTAATATCAGACCTGTAATATCAATTCTGCACAATTTTTTTTTTTTTACCTTAAAAAAAAAATATAACATGGCAGAAGTGGTCACCGAATTTTTGACATTTAAAAAAAAAAAAAAAAAATAATATCAATTAATTATGAATATTTAAAGATTGCTCCATTGAAATGCATTGGAGAGCGCCAGGTAGCGAGAGGTCATACCTGGCGCTGTGATGGGATTAGCAGCGGCGCTGTTCGCTGAAGTCTGCAACATGATGAATCCCACGCTAGCCGGCGCTAGCCTCATTTAGCGTGATAAATGCGTGATTGTGTTCGCAGCCTGGCGTTCTGTAGTCGGTAGCCGCCGTTAGCTGGCGCTACCTGGCGCTAGTGAGACACTACCTGGCGCTATCCCTTGATAAATAAGGCCCTAAGTATCTGGTACAAATGTTGTCCAGAGCCTAGGGATGTAGTTTGGTGTTGTGTTTTTAACTGCTGTTATTTGTGTGTTTGGATGGATTGCTAACTTTTGATACACTTTGGAGCAGCGCCCTGTATATAGACTCTAGTTTAATTTTGATTTGTGTGTAAATAGTGGTAGTACAGGTCTGAGGTGCACGCCCCTGGAGATAAGCAGTATTTAGGCTGTGCCCACTTTTTGAAGTGGTTTACCTTACATGCCAGAGTGGTATTAAAATAATCAGTAAAAAAAAAAATAATGAGTCTTTCCTTAAATTTCCAACAGAGGTGACTATTAGACCTGTAAATCATTCAGAATGTTATAGAACGTTAAATGGGTGATACAGTCTCTGGATGTTTTTAGCTCTCAAACCAAGCAAAGCATAAGCATAGGGTGGGGTCTGCTATTCCCCCTGCCGTAAAGAGTTATAACGTGCACCAATGACAGGCCGCTGTCTTCCGCTCACGTGCAAGTTATATAACTGCATCATTTGCCATATGCACTGTCCTCTGGGATCATGTGAATTATCTCATAGAGTCTGGGAAGCTTTCCAAAAAGATGCAAGTCTTGCTTTGTCTGAAAAGCAAAGTCTGGGCTGACGTCTGTGCTGGGCACTATCAATTTCCCTTTATACAAATAGCCGAGGATCGCCATGAAGGCTGAGAGACGCACTCAGTGCTAATCTGGAGTGTAACAGCGTCACTTACATCTAACATTTTAATGGAGAGCCTAGTAAAGCTCAAACTATACACTTCTAAAGGCTGCGTCCATATAGAATATTCAGAATGCTTTATGTTCAGTGTTAGATTGTATGCTGCAAGGCTACTGGCACTTCATTACTGTTGTGATTAGTAATTAAGAAAAGAGGTAAAAGTCCAGCACTCATCCAGCAGTGATAATAAAAGTGAACCTCTATGAAATCGGTAAAAACAAGGAAATTTCCATAGGACAATAAAAATGGCAGTAGCACCCTTAAACCGGACCTTCAGCATCATTTACTGAAAAGCCCAAACCCTTAAAAAACTATTCCCCAGCACCTGAAACTTATATATTTTAAGTTTTTAGTTGCTTACTTATTATTCTTTCCCCTGCTGGGCTTCAGCTCTGTTCAGGACTCTAGGATAGGGGTGCCACCATCTTGACTCAGAAGCATCACATACTGAGGAGAGGGGTGTAAAGTACAGGGGGTGGGGTTATAACTGTGCTTCGCACAGACAGAACAAAGCTGGGGTCAGGAAAAGGACAACAATCCCAGAATGCAGAGCGGCACAGTCAGAAGACACTTCCTGTCTGCAGGCAGCCTAGAGACTCCACGAGATGCCATCTTGGACAATTAAAATACTCAAAAAATACAATAGGTGCAGGTAGGGTAATTTTTATTGTGGGCAATCTGTATGTACGGGGTGGGGGAAACATTCAAGATTTTTTCAGGGTGAAGGTCCAGTTTAAACCCAGGATTTTTGTTCCGTGCCCCGCTGTTTGAAACCCCACAGAACACCTCAGCTCCTCCAGGTCCATGCAAATGGCTCTGATGTTCTTCAATGGAAATGCAAGTAGGTGCATCCCCAGCATTGCGCACGCTCCTGCCCCAGCCTATCTGAATGGCTGGGGCAGGAGTGCACACACAGCCCAGAGATGGGGAGGCCGATTCATTAATAGTGGCAGGTAGCGACAGTTGAACGACTGTAGCGGCATTTTCAGAGCGCCCGCTAGTAGTCGCTGTGCTTGGCCGTTGTTCGGTAGTTGATAGCGACTCAGTCGTTTTGCCGTAATGTTGAATATTGGGTGAGGAGTCGCTATTTGACAGGTTCCGCGCTGTATGGGAGCGCATGATAGCGCACTGGCCCTAGCGACCGGCTCCCACCATATTCATTAAAAAATCACGCTCAAAAAATTCTCGCGCTGTAAAATGCATGTTTAAACCCCAGAGCGCTGGAGGCGATGGGTTAAAAGTAGTTTTTTAACCCCCAAACAACCAAAAGTTTTTAAAATAATTTAGTAATATGAGTACATTAATATCAGACCTGTAATATCAATTCTGTACAATTTTTATTTTTTATTTTTTTTCCCTATTTATCTAAAATGGCAGAAGTGGTCACAGAATTTTTCACATTTAAAAAAAAAAAAAAAAAAAATAGTAACAATTAATTATTAATATTTAAAGATTGTACCATTGAAATGCATTGGAGAGCGCCAGGTAGCGAGAGGTCATACCTGTCGCTGTTCAAGGTCGGACGCTGGCGCTGTGGGCTGAGGCTGGAATAATGACGGCGTGTTTTCCTGCTCAATGGTATGTTATTCTGCTTTATTTTTGTACACTCATGTGGATCTGAATTGATTAATAGGTGGGTTTAGCACATTTTTTGTTGTATTTTTGCACTTTTGCATCTGAGAGCATACTAGTTATAGTATGCACTTTAACTGCGAAGCCCATAAACTTCTATGGGGATGCGTTTCAGTTGCGGTGCGGGCAAAACACAAACCACAGCTCACTGGTGAAAGGACCCATTTACTTTAATTGGCTGCATTGTTTTGCCTTTTGTGACATGCTGGAGTATTTATACTTACAACAAAATCTTCTTTCTTCCAGAGCTAGGTTATACTCCTAACTCTGACGATCTGTTTTACCCCCCTGGTTTTTTATGCAATCTCACTGACTCGTGGTGATCATCTGTCATCTGGGATTGTTAATGGAGACTGTTAATGATCCAGCGCATTCAATGTTAAAGCTGATAAAGCAGGCAATGAACTATGCACAAGTGAACAACTTAATTACTGCACGCATCCGCTTGTATAAACACGTGGCGATAATTATACCTTTTAGTCTATAAACTGGGTAAAATGTAATCTTAGAAAAACTCAACTGTTATACAAACTGGCCAAAAATAGGACATGGCTGAATTTTCATCATATCTAAGGGCCCCAGATTATAACAACAATGCACAGCATACAGCATAGGAAAAAGGGAAAGGAAATCCAACTGAATCAGGATAAAAAGTCAAATTAGCAAACTAGTGAAATGTTGCTGAATCAGAACCCTTTGAAGGGATTGTTCAGGCAACTACGTAGACCATATAATCACAGAGCCCATTTCAGTTTAGCTATGTCCATATTAGACCAACGTTACCGGTTAGCATGTTGGGGGGAGACTGTAGCATGTTTTACATACATTTAAAAATATTAAAGGGAATAAAAAAACTCAAAATAATAAATGTGTGGTTTATTATAAATCACAGAGATACCATTTGAACTCAACTGTGATCTATTTACATCTTGGCCCAGTGATTTTGGTTTCCTGCCATCTCCATGCAGTGGCTTTGGAGTGCCTTTTCATTCTAGCCATGTCCATATTAGGCCAAAGTTGACAGCTAGCACGCGGCAGGTGACTGTAGGACAGGACAGAGATTAGTTTATTATATACACATTTAAAAATATGATTAAGTACCAGTATATAGTAATATATATATATATTTATTTATATTTACTGACATGGTGTCCTCTGCAGCTCCTCCGTGCTGCGCCGGCCTCTTCATACTTAAACCGCACCAACACCCCCACTTTTACTTTAACAGGTATTAGTCCCGCTTTCTGGTGATCGCAAGAATCTTGGGGGGCCATCCAGAATGCTGAAGCCCCCCTCGCAGCAAACCAGCGTCGAGAACGGAGTCCCGCTATTGGCTGCCGAGTGGTCAATCGCGGCACTCTACGCTGGCTCGTAATGAAGGTGAGTATTTCAAGCTTTGTAATACTGCCCTCGGTAAGTATGTAGCACTGGACAATCCTTTCACTAAACCCCCCTCCCAAAAA
The DNA here is from genome assembly GCA_027917425.1 of Gastrophryne carolinensis. Classification (NCBI taxonomy): domain Eukaryota; kingdom Metazoa; phylum Chordata; class Amphibia; order Anura; family Microhylidae; genus Gastrophryne; species Gastrophryne carolinensis. The sequence continues at coordinate 473,867,217 of CM051236.1, read as the reverse complement.
ATGAAAAAACAGCACTTACCTTCTCTCCGATGTAGCAGCTCCTGGTCGGTTCGCCACCCCCTGGCTTTCCAGAACAAGGGTCACAACGAGCATATGCCCCAGAATTTGGGCCAAGACCAACACTGAATGTTGGTCATGGCTCCATCGCATCTGCTAGTCACTGTGCCGGTCTATGCCCCCTCCATTACAATGATTGTATGGTGCTGTAAACAGGCAAAGTGATTGAGGCTGGGGACGGAACAGCCCACAAGGCACTAGGATCCCTGTTCTGAAAAGGTTTTTGGGGGGGAGGGGGGTTTAGTAACACTTAGGGGAACACTAGGGGGAAAATTTGTCATTTGAACCCTGATTTATTGTGATCCTGGCTAGGTATCTTAACCTGTTTTCTACCTATGACACAGAGGAAACCAGGTAATGTTCAGTCTAAAAGTAGCCAGGCTCTATTTATTTCCACACAGCAGATTTGTACAAAATGAATTGCAAAAGTTTCAGATTAGTTTCAGACAACAACCCAAATACTATTGTTTTATTATTGTTGTTATTATTAATTTAGACCAATGTTAAAACTAAAATGACAACACTGTCCCTTTAAAAGTAACACTATTTCTTTCCTAGGAAACTTTTTCTGTACCTTCGGTCGGCCATGAGATGGCGGTATTTCACCCTGTAATGAAATTTCCCTGCAGAAGAGGAGACACGAGACGCGCCGAGGGAGTGCAGCTGCTGCAATAGGCAGTATGTAGGTGTGTATAAAGTTTTACTGACTGATTGGATGATGGTCTCACGTTTTTTGTGGCGTGCTGCATTCATTTAACTCCAAACTATCTGACGTGATTCTCTCATCCTTTCCTGTTTCTCTGCACGGCGAGCAGAGTCATCTGTATCTTGTTATAATTGTCTAGTTCCACTTGATTGGTCGCATATGTTCCTGGGGATTGGTAATGAATATTTTACATTAATAAAACTATTATAATGTATAAAATATTACAACATAGAAGTGTTCCTCCCAGCTGTTCCTCTTCTGGAAATGATGTATGGAACTTTCTCTCCCACCTTCTCTCACTGTGTGTGTGTGACATAGAGACAGGGCCGGATTAAGTGCGGTGGAGGCCCCAGGCCCTTGATGCTTTTAAATCAAAAGTCCAGTGTCTTCATAACCTCCCACCCTGGCTTCCTTCCCCTGATGCTGAGGTAGTATGAGGGGTTACAAAACATCTGGGATGCAGTGCCATCCTCAGCTGTCCTAGGCCATGAGCTAAGTCATCTTAAAGAGTAAGCACAGAGCGGCATCCCCCTTTGTTTGCATGGCCGCATCCTTACATGGGCGGGCAGGTGTGTGCACAGCGGGGGGTATGCCACAGTTGGGGAATAGGTAGGCAGGTGGGTGGGTAGACATGTAGATACATAGGTCGGTAGGGGGGTTGGTAATAGGCAGGTATATAGTTGGGTAACTGGGCGAGTAGGTAGGAAGGTGTGTGGTTAGGCAGATAGGTGAGTGGGTAGGTAGATGGGAGGGTGGGTAGTGAGGTTGGTGGGAGGACAGGTAGGGAGGTGGGCAAGAGGGAAGGCAGGTAGGTGCGTGGGTACTACCATCTACGCTTCAGGGTCTGACGATTCTGCTTTTGCACTGGGGCTGCCACTTCAGGACCAGAGTTGGAAGGCGAGTGGGCAGGCATGTAGGTAGGTGGGTGGGTTGGTCTGCAGGCAAGTAGATAGTTAGGTGGGTAAATTGGTGGGTGGATAGGTAGATAGATAGGTAGGCAGGAAGAGAGATAGGCTGGTAGGTAGGTCTGGGTGGGTCAGTAGGAAGGCAGATAAGTAGGTAAATGGGTGTGTTGAGTCAGTAGGCCAGTAGATCAGTATGTAGTTGGGTGGGCAGCAAAATATATGTTTAGGGGGGTCAGTAGGCAGTTAGGCGGGTCAGGAGGCTGGTAAATAGGTGGGTAGGTCAATCAGCCAGTCAGGGTGTAAACATCAACACAAGGCACCATTATCTATCTTATACAGTAACAGCCAACATACCTCACTGATCTCTTGATCTTGGCACCTCCACTTGGTTGCTAGCCCCCCTAAGTCTGGAGAATCAGGGCTCCAAAGTAGGTCACCCTGGGAATCAACGTACCTTGCCTAGAGAGGGACCATGGGTGCAAGGAAGCCCAAACAGGGAATGTAGCTGAGATCTTCAAGCTTCTCCACCAATTTTTAGATCCCAGCTCTGCCAACCAACAGTATCGGGAATTTGAGGTACTGCAGTTTGGATCCACATGCCCTTGCAGAGGTGCATACCTGAAGTCCTCCTCTTTCCAACAACACCTCCAGAGAGTCGCTAGCCTCCCTTGTTCAGGAAGACCGAGGCTCCAAATCATCCTGGGAATCAATGGACCTTTCCCAAGGTGGTAAATATCTAAGGAACTGGGGGTGTTGTTGGAAAGGGAAGAACCTCAGATATACACCCCTGCAAGGACATGTGGATTTAGGCCAACCAGACCAAGCAGCGGTACCACAAATTCCAGTTCTGTTGCTCGTGGGCGCCGGGGTGATACAATCCCAAGTGTCGCATCTCTGGACCTAAGGAGGCTAAAAACCCATTGAAGGTGTTGTTGGAAAGGGGAGAACATCAGGTATACAATCCTGCAAGGTCATGTGAATTGCGGCCAACCGAACCAAGCCATGGCACCGCAATTTCTCGATACTGTTGCTCATGGATGCTGTGGTGATGCAATTACGAGTGTCGGATCTCCGGACCTAGGGGGAGTAGTGACCCACTGGTGATGTCACTGGAAAGGAGAGTACCTCAGGTATACACCACTGCAAGGACATGTGGATTGAGGCCGATCGGACCAAGCGACAGTACCGCAAATTCCCGGTACTGTTGGTTGGTTGTACACCTCTGAGTGCCGGATCTCCAGACCTAGGGACCAAAAACCCGCTGGAGGTGTGGTTGGAAAGGGTAGAGCCTCAGTTATACAGAAGGACCAAGCAGCAGCACTGCAGAGCCCTGGGACCCCAACCATAGCCCCAAAGTTGCTGGAGGCCCTCTTGCAAAGCAAAGGTTTGAGACCTTTGGGCTCGGCCTATAATCTGGCTCTGCATAGAGACATATTGAAAAATGGAATCAGGTCCATCTGCATTTGAACCACTAGTAGAGCACCCAGATGGTGGCCATATTGGCATCTCTGTGTGCGCTCAGCCCTTCTTCATGCATTCCCAGCATGCCCTGCTGTCAGCTCCCATTTTCATTCCTATATATTTACAACATACGCTGCCCGTGACATAAAGTAATGATCTGAAAGACATTACCCCTGACTAGGCATGACAGTGTGTTTCATTTTATTTGTGATTTTTCTATTTGATTCCATAAACTTTCCTTAAAGTATTTCTAAAAAACAAAATTGAAAAATAGGGTTTGCAAAAAATTAGAGGTATAGTCCAGGAAATGGTAATAATAAGGCAGCAAGCAGCTCACCTAATGCTGTACCATGTGCCCCTCCTCCATTTCCTGCAGTGCGGGGTAGAGGCTGTGGCAAGGCTGCAAAGTTTGCCCCTCCTTTGTTGGCAATTCCCCTTTCGAAGGCATTTTATAAAGTGTAATCATTATTGTGTGCCTAAATATATAATGTGCTCAAGGTGCTGAGCTTACCTGTTATTTTTCTTTCTTTTTAACTTGTTTGCAACTCTGTGTTTTAAAATAAACGGTTTTCTCTAGCAACTATGTGTTTACCTTAGTAACCGTACACCAGCTGGTGAACCTGGCAGGGACTTTGGAAACTTATATATAAATGCTTTGGACACACATTTACATGTTGGGTGAAACCCCACTGATCACCGTAAAAACTCACCTTTCTGTACCGATTTAAAAAGGAACAAAAAAAATCTGGGATTTTCGCTCTCCCAGGTTTTTTTTCTTATCCAGGGGGGCATCGCAGTTCTGATGCTCCGCTGTGTGGAGAATAAGCTGTTTATTCTTACCTCCCCGGTGATCTCAAGGTGTATGTGCGGGTTATCTTTCAATAAGCTTTCTATGTTGTGTATATTGATGAGCTGAATGGGAGGGCAGCGCCAAACATACCTGCAGCAACTTCCCTCCTGATGGATGCTCTCGTGGCCCGTACAGGAACGGTGGGTGAATTTCCCTGTGATCCCAGGACCATCCATGTAGGGCCATAATCTGGGATGCCCTGATGTTTGAAATTCCTGTGATCACCACAGCACAAAAAAAGAGAGAACACTGACCCTTAAAGACTTAAAGCGCAATAAAACCCTCCAGCGGCCAGCCTGGAATCTAAAAGATTCCAGGATCAGCTGCTGGCTTTCCCCCCAGGGCATCCCAGAATGGCTGGGGCGGTGCAGCGGCATTGATTGTTAATATTGTTTTGATTCAATCATTTTAATGTTAAGGTTAAGATAAGGGTTGAGGTACAGATACATAGGATGCAGATAGGGTTGAGGTACAGATACATAGGATGCAGATAGGGTTGGGGTACAGATGCATAGGATGCAGATAGGGTTGGGGTACAGATACATAGGATGCAGATAGGGTTGGGGTACAGATGCATAGGATGCAGATAGGGTTGGGGTACAGATACATAGGATGCAGATAGGGTTGGGGTACAGATACATAGGATGCAGATAGGGTTGGGGTACAGATGCATAAGATGCAGATAGGGTTGGGGTACAGATACATAGGATGCAGATAGGGTTGGGGTACAGATACATAGGATACAGATAGGGTTGGGGTACAGATACATAGGATGCAGATAGGGTTGGGGTACAGATACATAGGATGCAGATAGGGTTGGGGTACAGATGCATAGGATGCAGATAGGGTTGGGGTACAGATACATAGGATACAGATAGGGTTGGGGTACAGATACATAGGATGCAGATAGGGTTGGGGTACAGATACATAGGATGTAGATAGGGTTGGGGTACAGATACATAGGATGCAGATAGGGTTGGGGTTCAGATACATAGGATGCAGATAGGGTTGGGGTACAGATACATAGGATACAGATAGGGTTGGGGTACAGATACATAGGATACAGATAGGGTTGGGGTACAGATACATAGGATACAGATAGGGTTGGGGTACAGATGCATAGGATGTAGATAGGGTTGGGGTACAGATACATAGGATGCTGATATGGTTGGGGTACAGATACATAGGATGCAGATAGGGTTGGGGTTCAGATACATAGGATGCATATAGGGTTGGGGTACAGATACATAGGATGCAGATAGGGTTGGGGTACAGATACATAAGATGCAGATAGGTTTGGGGTACAGATACATAGGATGCTGATATGGTTGGGGTACAGATACATAGGATGCTGATATGGTTGGTGTGTGGGACAGTTCATAGGTGATCAGTTAGAAGAAACAGCATGTCTGTGCCTCAATACACTCTCTGGCAGTGAAGGGGTTACAGGGTCTGGCTGGACAGGAGCACAATAGGGATCACACCTCTCTCACACACACATGGAGTTGTTGCTGCGCGGGTTGACGTATACAGTGAGCGGGGAGGCAGAAGCAGGTGCGCGACCGTGCACCTTAAAGGGAACACTGTCAGGGCCCGGTACAATTTAAGCCACGGACTGGTAGCGGTCTGCGGCCCGGGGGTTGGGGAACACTGCACTATAGGACCAGTAACAGACTTCGGTGATCTAGGGGGTTTCACACAGCAGGACATCCCCGATCGGAGGAAAGGACCAAAAACCAGCAGGATTTTGACTATACTGGATTTTAAGGCCGGTGGTTGCTCCTTTTTAAAATTCTCCCCAGTCAGTTAAAAATGATATATATATATATATATATATATATATATATATTTGTGTTTTTTTGTTTTTTTTGTAAATATATAGTATATAGTACAGAATCAACACTGCATGTATATATATATATATATATATATATATATATATATATATCGCATATAAATATATGTTTTTACAGAATAAATACTTTACACATGTTTAATAATATATATATATATATATATATATATATATATATATATATATATATAGTGTGTTTTGTATGTACATATATTTAGCATTATCCATATCCATGGTAATGTGCGGCTAGCTTTCCTGATGTGGGATACACCTGCTTGGCCGATACGCTGGCGGGCTTGAGTCTCCCGAAAATAAAATGATGTCATGTAATGGAGGTGGAGGCGTCCCCAGGCAGAGGGGGCCCCGCATAACACTCACAGCACGCTCCCTCCCTGTAAAGCATTGAGCTTCTCTGGAAAATGTTACCTGAAGACTTGTAGTAAGAGAGGCTGGAAAAGACATTTCAGCCCATTCCCCTGTTAGCTCAGCTGTAGCTAGAATCCTGGCAGCCAGGTTTTCTTTCTATTGAAGGATATTGGAGGAAACGTGTGCAATAATGATACAGCCAGGCCTGCAAGTGAGCTTAGTGCCAGGCCTGTGATAGCAGGTAGGTATACTTACACAGGTCGCTTTAAATTAGTTTTAGTAAAGCAAAAGCACTTTCATTGCAACTAGAGAAAAGTGCAATAGACATTCTCACTACAAGCTTCTTCTTACACAGTCAACAGTTTTACTTTACCTTTTTCAAAAGTTTGATCCCTTTGTTTTTAGGATCATTTTTAGGGTTATATATATCCCCCAAGCCGTATTAAGTGTTAATGCCGCCCTAGGCACATTAAGTGCTTGTGTCCCGTTTGTGATCCTATACCTAAAAGGGGCGTTTATGTAGTCGCAGTTCAGTGCCTTTTTTTTTTGCACAATATTCTTAAAAACAAGTAACAGGAAACAGTATGATGATTGAATGGTGACCACGTGGCTCCCTGGCCATGCAGCAGCTCCCCCTGGTGTTCTCCAGCAATGATACATTCAGTTATAAACTAAATTACCACTTACACTTCAGTAAACTTGCAGTATTATAACTGATAAGGCCAAACCCTCAATACTGAGCTGTGTGTAACTGAATGAATCATTGTGGAGCACCAGGGGACACTGTTGCACAGCCAGGGAGCCATATGGCCACAATTTTAACTTGGGATTGCATCCTGTTCATGTTTTTATGAATATTGAGCAACAGTTTTAACAAAAAAAGAATTAGAAGCTGTTTTGACGCGCTGGCCTGGGAATAGACAGTGACTTACCAGCACCAGAAATGGAGGGGATACATTACAGCTGCGGATTTAACACCTTGCACTATTTCCTAATGGGAAGCATGGTCATGCCCCCCCCCCCCCCCCGCACCCGAAGAATTCACTATGAGGTCAACAATTGTTACACAAACAGTAAATTAAACTATATAAAACCTCAATAAAAACACTATACATATACCAATTTCCATAAATACAATGTGTATCATATATTGGATGGTAATGTTTAGAGATTAGTGAACTTAGTAAAGTTCTCTCCGACTGTCAGTGACAGCGGCGGCAGACTGGGGCAGGACACTAAAGTTAAAAACACTTTAATTTTAAGTGTTTAAAAGAAAAACGACTTATGGTCCCCATTTCCAGGAGGGGGGAACCCCACACCTTTTTGTAATTTTTAAATGACAAAAAAATGGCATGGGTTCCCCCTCTACAGGAGGCGGGAACCCCATAGATTTTTTTTTTAATGTTTTTTGGGTTCAACATAAAAAAAAAAATATTTTCCCCCATATTTACCTCTAATCCATCGCTGGTCTCAGAGAGATTGGCGAATGCCAGGCACACCACTCGTCCAGCTTCCACCAATCTCTGCGACTTTTGACAGCTTGGCTTCCTGCCATAGGGAGGAGCTATTTATACTGGGAGTGAGCTGTGACATCACATAAGGTGCATGACTAAATCTGCCCCAAAAGACACCCATCAGGGGCCTCCACCAGATTTTCTGCTCCGGGGGTAAATAACACAATATATATAGTCCCACAGAGGATGCAGGATGGTGGGTCGCAGTTCATGCGGGAGGGCAGGTGGTGGCCAGTGAGCAGAGGATGCAGGAGAGTGGGTTGTGACCAGTGAGCGTGCCTTGCAAGCTTACCAGCACTCGCGGTAGTTCCGGCGGACGTTGGCTGTGGCCTGTATCTATGGGTGACATCCATTGCTTTCATTGGACGCCGACCATATATGGTGCCCACTGGTCACAGGGAAAGACCCCCTCAGCAACAGGGAGCACAGGTAAGATTGCATGTGTGTAATGTGTGTGTGAGTGGGGGCAGTGGCGGCAAAAGCAGCAGGCGAGCATAAATCGATTACCCTGCTCACCGGGGGGGGGGGGGAATTCTGCACATTGCCTGTAATTGGGGATGCACCTCACTGCCTCTAATGGGAGATATGGCTCTTTATAATTCGCTTATCGCTTATAATTGGGGATGCCCCTCACTGCTTGTAATAGGAGATGCCGCTCACTGCCTCTAATGTGGGATGCCACACACTGCAGTATGCCACTCACTGCCTCTAATGAGGGATTCCACTTACTGCCTGTAATTGAGGGATGCCTCTTACTGGCTGTCATGGGGGATGCCGCTCACTGGCTCTAATGGGGGATGCCACTCATTGGCTGTAATGGGGGATGCCGCTCACTGGCTGCAATGGGGGATGCTGCTTACTGGCTGCAATGAGGGGTGCCACTCACTTTCTGTATTGGGGATGCCCCTTACTGGCTGTAATAGGGGATGCTGCTCACTGGCTGCAATGGAGGCTGCCACCCATTGGCTGTAATGGGGGATGTCGCTCACTGCCTGTAATGGGGGATGCCGCTTACTGGCTTTAATGAGGGATGCCTCTTACTGGCTGTAATGGGGTGATTAGAAGGGGGATTTAAGCACACCATATGGTTCAGAATTTTTTTTTTCTTGTCCTCTAAACCCTGGGTGTAGATTGTGTCACCTGGCAACCTATTTTGATAGCATCAGCCGGAGGGATGACACTGTGGCTGAAACATACACTGTGGGATCACCAGAAATCCCAGGAGATTCGCTTCTCAAATCAGGGCACGGCATGGAGGGAGAATCGGGGAATCTCTTAGACTCCAGAGACAGCCAAAACAGGTTTTGCTCCACCTTGGAGACGGCTGGGTGTAAATTGGTGGGAAATTGACGTGGCTAAATTACAAACAAATTTCGGTGTGCTATGCGCGCCTCTTCATTTGTCCCTCTTTTTTATCCTCAAAAGTTGGGAGCTATGCCATTCACTCCTGGAAACAAGCTGTTACCAAATGTATGTTTCATACAAAAATTGCCAGCCACAGATCCCATAGACATATATACAAGCTCAGGCAATAGGAACACGGCACAGAGTGCTCACCTCTGCTGTAGTCAGTATCCAGAATAACAAAGTGCCAGCCATAGAGCATAACAAGAGCAGACCCTCGGTCAACGCGTTTCGAGCCAGGGGCTCTTAATTAAGAGCCCCTGGCTCGAAACGCGTTGACCGAGGGTCTGCTCTTGTTATGCTTTTTACTGCTCTCCATGCTGTGATGGCTTTTAAAAGGACTACAATAAAGTAAGGATGATTTTACTGCTCATGCTCTATGGCTGGCACTTTGTTATTCTGTTACCAAATGTATATATGACACAGTATAGACGTGATCCTGACCACATTCCTGTGTAACAAAATCAAAACCTAATGCTTTACTCCTGTTGGTGTTTTAGAGTTAAAGCCAGGATGATGATGAAACTTGCAGTCATATGGCAAAACATCTCCACTTTACAGACAACACATCTGGTTCTGAGCCCCATGTCCCACAACTTTAAACTGTTATATCTGTATAGAATTTTTTGTAGTCTACAACAGTACTTGGTGCATTGGACCAGCGTAGGACTGGGATGCCTGGGGTCCACCAGTAGTACTGACTCTGGGGGCCCACCCCACACTTAAATGCAAGTATCACTGGCTTATATTCAGGGCCCATCTACAGAAACATTATGCCTAACTGCAGGGCCAGCTCCAGGTTTGTGGGGGACCTTGGGCAAAAGAGTCTTAGTGGGCTCTAAAGTAGTGAGTTACATGATGTCACCTTTCAGCTCCGCTGCCACAAATGGGTAATCTCCTGCTGCTGATCGCCCTCCAGTCTGTATTGCCTTCCCTATAGCCAGGCCTCTAGTTCTTGTTGCATTCTCTACTGCCACCAAGCATCCGCTTGCCCTACTTGCTCCGCTGCCTTCTAAGCTTCCATCAGCTGCCCTCCGTTCCATGCCATCTTTTCCATTGTTGATGATCATCCCCTGTTGCCAGCCATGAGCAGGTCTGCACAGAACACCCTGCATTTGGTGGTTTGGGTTCATGGCCATGTGTGAGCATGAGTGGGCCCCTGAAGATGCCAGAGGCCCTGGCATTTGCCCAGGTTTGCCCTGTGCTGGCGCTGGCCCTGTCTAATTGTATTGTCTCTATGTGTGCACTTGGGATGACACAAATAAGCTATACATTGTTCAGTTTTGGTGATGAAGGCCATCAAAGGGGCCCATTATGGGCAAGTCTGAGCTTGCATTGGACTATGTTATTACCCATACCTCCCAAATGTCTCTTTTGAGTCCATGTCCCCCTGTCCCTCATTCTCATTTGTCCTTCTCTGAGGGATAACATGCAGATCTGCATCAATAAATGATTCATTCAAAGTATTTCTAGTGTTACAATCTCTCTCCTATACATCAATCAATGAGGGGGTGAGGCTTAATTTAACAATTGTCCCTCTTTCCCACACTGAAAAGTTGGATGGTTTGTTATTTCCTTTAGGTAAGTAACGGTGGAGTACAGGGCCTGATGGCTTATGGTGTGTTTAATCCTTTCACCTATATAAAAAAATGTAAAGATTCAATGCAGTTTACAGTTAGAAAACTAGATGTCGCTGTTACCAATGCTTGACTGTAGCCTCTATATGAATTTTTCTGATGTGTTGTATTCCCTATATATTCAGCTGGGCTCTATGGCTTCTTTTTGCCTGTGTTAGCCACTATGTTAAGGTGACATTCTCATACTGCATGCATGTTCCAGTAAAGCCAGTTCCCCGTTACACCGCAAATGTCTGGATTTGACTACACTGCACACAGACCAAACACAACTTTTTTTATTTTTATGTACTCTCAAAAATATTGTATTTATACATCTGTGTAGGATCAAAATGGGCAAAATGGGGGGGGGGGCAGAAATAGTGGCTGTATGGGGCACCAACATTTCTAGGGTGGTCTTGTGTGTGACCCCCAGCAAACAGTAAATGTGGAGCAATATACTTCCAACCCCCACAGCCCCACATACCCTCCCCACCTGAGAACCTGCTGCAATGAGCTCAGTGGTGGCCCTTTTTTTAAAATATTTTTTCTCTCACCGAGGCCATGTCCACATGATTGGCTGGCTGCATCCCTGTCTTCCCAAGAAGATAGACAGCTCAGAAATCCCCTGAGATATTTCACCTGGGAGCACGGACAGACCTCTGTAAGTCCCAATTGTAGTAATGTGCTGCAGGTCCAGCTCACCAAGTGTGATAAAACATAACATTTAATGTGACATTTTAAAATATAGCATGACCTGTGTGGAGTGAATATCCTGGGCTCCCCATTCAAAGGTAACGCGTTTCGGGGTTACCTCACCCCTTAATCCTACCTTGCATCCCTGTCTTCCCTGTTCAGTTTGGAGCTCTCCCGTCCCACTCTATCTGAATGGCTGGACACAGGGTGGGCTTCAGCTACAGGGATTCCAGGGATGCGGGGGCTGGCAAACACAGTGTTGTGGAAGCCACTGGTAAAGGTGCGTTTACTGGTGACCTCAGGGATTTCACACAGTGGGCATCGCGATTTACGAAGCCCCAGGAGAAGGCTAGTGGTCAGCCCTGGAATCTTTGATTTGGCAACCCTGATTGGTCATGGCCAGGGACAGCTCCAGGGTCTTGTGGGTCTCTGGGTGACAACATCTCAGTAGGCCCCTTTTGTCATGTCACATACAACGCTCTGTTAAACCCCCTGGCATCACCGGTATACTCACCTCACATATTAATATGCTCGTGGGTCATCCCGATTTGGGGTAACCCTCTACGTGAAACCCCCCGGTTTGCCAGTAAAACTTACATAATTGCTGACCCAACCGCGCAGGCGCACAGCCAGTCAGTGCACTTGCCTTCATTCGGGCTTCTCTTAACCATGGAGAGGTCTCGTGGGCCAAGGCCTGGATGAAGCCGAGTGCGCATACGGCTGCATGTCTGCTGAGGGTGTCACAAATCCCTAATTGGGATGCCCCAAGGAGAGAGAATGAGGTAGCCCTGGAGTCTTATAGACTGGGCTGCTTTTGGTCCACTTGGTCCACTATGCCAGAACACGGCATAGAGAGTGGGGAGCAGACAGCACCCCCAGATTTCCTCCGGCTGATGTGTGCTCCCGCACCCAGCCTGTCTGATTGGCTGAGCTCTCACGCACGCACATCAACAAAGGAAAGCCAGGGATGCAGCTTCGGCCTGTACATGCACTGTAGGGTCACAGGCGAGGGGAGAATGCAGGTGATCCCTGAGGATCTTACACAGCGGGATGCCACAGGGATTGGGAGTTGGTCGGCGCTGGCGCTTATGCTACAGTGCCAGCTAGGATGAGTTTGGTCATCATTAAAATCAACCAATCACCAGGATTTTTACTATCTTGGTGAGTGGGCCGGGGACCCATCAGCAGGTGGCCAGGGGGCCCATCAGCAGACGGCCATGTGGGAGATGGGTGGCCATGCGGGAGGGCGATCGGCATCTGGGAGGAAGATCAGCGGGCGTGCCAGAGGGATATAGTTTGCCGTGCAGGAGAGTGGATGGGGGATCAGCTGGCTGCGAGGGAGGACAGATGGGCGAGAGATTGCCGGCCAGATATTTAGCAGGGCTGGAGGGCCCTGATCACCAACTGGAGGTTGAGACTCTGGGCAGGGGCCCCCCTTGCCACAGGGCCCTGGCATGTGACTGGGTTCTCCGCCCGCTGACTTGACTTTAGTTCCTTTTTAAATAAACATGCTATTAATTATCTGAAGTTGTAATGTGAAATCCCAAACAAAATATCAAAATAGTTTCCTACAAATACTTTTTATTTCGATGGGTCATTTTGCCTGTTTGATAAATAATAGATAAAGGGAACAGTTTGCATAAGGCCATAATCACCAGAAAGGCATATTGTGGGGAATCTGTATTATTGGTAAGTGCCCCATTACATCTTGCTATATCATCTCCTAATTTGTAGTCATATCCGTTCCCTGGAAGAAGTTTCCTTTTTCCTGTTACTGCCCGAATAAGGAGTTTACATACTTTATTTTACATTTTGACAGCTTCAGCATAATGATGACAACTAGGAAAATATGGCCAAAATACAGTATATACCCATGTAAGGAGTTTGTCTGGATGGTAAATAAAACTGAATGTAGAGAACGCAAGTAATATAGATATGTTAGCTATATAATAACTAAATATGTTGCATATATAATGTAACTATAACTAAGTGAGTAGATGTATGGCTTCAGGTCAGTGGCAGACTGAAAAACTAGCATCGAATTTTACTGGCCCCAACCACATCACACAGGTAGCCCAGGGCTATCTTATTCCCTCTTATTCCCAATTAGGGACACCCCTATCAGAAATGCAGCCGTTTGCGCACTGGGCTTCATCCAGGCCTTGGCCCACGAGACCTCTCCACAGCTAAGGTGGGTATACCGGTGATGCCAGAGGGGTTAACAGAGTGGGGCATGTGACATGACAAAAGGGGCCTACTGAGATGCTGTCAACCAGGGACCCACAAGACCCTGGAGCCGGCCCTGGCCATGGCCAATCAGGGTTGCCAAGTGGGCCTGCACATCAAACTTTAAAATTTGGAGTTTCTAAAAGACTCCAGGGCTGACCCCTAGCCTGCCCCTTGGGCTTTCTAAATTGCAATGCCCCACTGTGTGAAATACCTGAGGCCGCCAGTAAACGCACATTTACTAGATACTCCCTTAACACTGTGTTTGCATCCCTGTAGCTGTAGCGCACCCTGTGCCCTGCCATTCTGATAGGGTGCAACGGGAGAGCTCCAAACTGAACAGGGAAGCCCGGGATGTGGCCAGCCAATCATATGGACGTGGCCTCGGTTGTGGAAATGTTTTTGAAAAAAGAAAGGGCCACCACTGTGCCGGCCTCATCGCAGCAGGTTCTCAGGTTGGGAAGGGCAGGTGGGGGGGGGGGGGGAGTGTATTGCTCAACATTTACTGTTTGCATGTAAGTTTTTCAATAAAATCATATTGCATGTAAAAGCCCTATTTCTTCCGGTTACAACGGTACCACATATGTATTGGTAGACACCCTTTTCTGCTCAGGAGACTCCCACAAACTGAAAGAGCGCTTGCAGTTTTTCAAGCATCTTACATTTGAAATACTGCCCACAAACTATATATTCTCCCAAAGTACACACCTTAAGCTTTTTAGGTGTACCAGGCTTGTTGACATAGGCACAGTAATCTCTCGATAAATTCTTTGATTGCACAAGGTTTCCCTAAAAAAATAATAAAAGCAAATTCAAAGCCACATTTTCCCAAACAAACAATATGCAAACAAGAAAAAACAAGTTAAATATGAAACATCAAGGTCTTAGTTACTTTCAAGGGTAGGGATTTATTAAACTTGCTTTCTTTGACTTTTGGTATGCTTTAAGCCGGACCAACAGCCTGGCACAGTTGAAAAAGAAAGGTAGGGGCCCTTTTGAAGCTTCCTCTCCCAGCATCTCAGCCATGCTGCTGCCTGGATTCAACTGACATAACTGACAATGCACAGTAACAGGAAGCCCAGCAGCACTTCCTTTTTGCGGGTGGACTTCAGATCCACAAACCACCATTTTTGTTCTAAAGTTTACTGCAGCAGGAGTTAGAAAAAGTTAAATACATGCAGCAAACTAAATTGCCCTGTGGAGGGATGCATATGAGCACTGTTTGTTGTGTTGGTCTGGATAAAGTCATTTTTAGCTGTTGGTCTGCTTTAAAGACATCAGAATCTGCTAAATAAAGCCCAGTTGTTTTACTATAAAGTGTGTTGTTCCTGGAGACCAGCAATGGCTAAAGAGCAAGTGCACCTCACTCCACACTCCACAGCAACCTGAGTTGCCCTACCGTGGGTCCAAGAACCCACCTTGCTCCTCACACCCTCTGCCACAGGCCAGGCAGAGGCACTTTACATAATGGAGAAAATAGCATTTAGAGGATGCCCCGAGATTAGAGTAAGTTTGGTGGTGGCAGAATAATGGCCTGAGGCTTTGTTACGTGGTTTGGAACTGACTTGACTTACAATGACTTTCATTGGTCTATGTTTCCAACAATTTGAGATGTCCCTTCTTAGCTTCAGCATGAGAACACTTTTTGTGCACAAGTAAAGGTCAAGAAACAAGTTAGCTGTGATTTGTTTAGGATATTAACTCTGGTGTAAAATTTTGGCCAGTGTTTGTGTTTTTGAGGCATGGTTTCCCAGTAATTCCAAGAACAACTCCACCACATACCTGGAAGTGCCATAGTGATGCAAGATGAAAAACTTCAGAGAAGGTGAGGTGCTAATCGTTTTGACAGATATCAACACCAGGTCTGACGTGCTGACGCTCGTCAGACCTGGAAGGAGAAATGCGGCTTATCGGATTCCCAAGGAAATGGATGTCTAGAAATGCTCCTGATTATCAGTGTCTCACAAATAATTTACAAAGTGATGGTTGGAGCACAGAGACCGACTCCAAAGGAATTTGCACTATCTTGTTTGCATAGCCTCATCCTATTTTCCACTTGACGTTATATTATTGGATTTGCATTAGGCTGTCATTTCCTTTTCTCTCTTACCTCATTTCCCTTCTTTTGAATTTGAGAAGTTCTATATTTGTTTGTACACAATAGTTTGACTAAAAGTCGACCACACCTCTCTTTCATCCATGAGACTGCAAAAAGGTCAGTCCGATGATTCACATCAAGTCCACACTTAATGGCATGTAATGGCTTGACAAGAAAAGAAGCTGTAACTGTAAGTCATTGACTATTAGCCATTAATGGCCTGTGCAAATATCACGTGGGTCAAGGTAAATTTGTGCAGATAAATTTGTTTTTGTAATGTGACAGGTTTAGCCTTAGGATTTGATATGCAAAGAGTGCCTGAAAGCCTGGCTTGCTTTTTTGACCTGCACCCAAATAGCCAAAGGAGTGCTTAGACCCGCTTTCCCTCTGCACCTAAACTTCTGCCTATTGCCCTAGTTCCACAGTGAGCAATGCTCACCTATTTCAAGGTCTTCAGCTAAGTAGACCAAAAGCTGCAGCACATAATGTAACAGATAGTGCTGTAGAAATCCTCTAGAAAGGGAGAAGGTTAGCTCTATATATTTCTGAAAACTTGAGAGTCTCGAAAATAAGGCATTGCAACCCAGTAAACTCCAACAGGGCTGTGACAGCACACACACCATACACACTTCTTCGGCAAGGCAAGCAGACACCCCGATTTTCTCTTTCTTTAATTATCACCCAGGGGGGTTGCAGGGTGTCCAGATGCCTCTGCCGTGCACCCCCCTATTCCCTGGCACTCAGGGCCCAGGGAGCCTGTCACTTGCAGATGGAAGGTCTGAAAATTGGCTATCCCCCTCTGCTTTTCCCTGCAAGAGGGTTCCAGGCAGGGTATATAGCCGACTCCTCATAGCCCTGGGATCGACAAGCACTCACCTACGAGGAGTACACTGGGGAGCCTGGTATCCAGCTTTCTAGCACAGCACAGTTTCCTTTCTGAATTCAGCATGGGGCCCTTCCTCTCTTTTATAGTCCCAACTCAGGTCTCATGTTGCCAGACCGCATGGCTGGTCCATTCTCTAGCCTTTGGGCCTATACCATGGGGGAGCCTGCCACACCCAAGATGGATCCCTTACACCTGGGTGAAGGAACTCCAAGATGATTGTGGATTTGGTCCACTATATACAGGGCTTATGGGGGAACTCCCCACCACCACCCGCAGCCATGCTACCAGACCAGGGGGACTCAATCCCAAGGACGCCTCCATAGAGGGCGATGGGGAAGAGGTAGGTGTCCAATCATGACTTTGCTTGGCTGCCCTGACTCGCTGTTATTTGCTTTTTCTTTCCTTGTGCTTAGTGCTGTGGACTCAACCCAGGCCACTGACCAACTTCCAGGACCAACCGCTGGAGCCACCTGGATATCTCCAACCACTTTTACGTAACTATCTTTGTTACTTAACTATCCTGAGATACCCCTAGAACCACAGTGACTCTAGGGAGTGCGGCAGAACCAGTAACCTCTATTCCTCTCATTGGGATTCAGTTAGGAAGACCAGTCACTAGAGGTTGCCACTGGGATAAGTAAATGAATATGAGAGAAAAGCCAGTGAAGTCTGCCAAAAGCAAACAAACCCAAATACAGGGTGGATAGAAGGCTTCATTCAACACGAAGACACGGAGAAAGATGTGGGGACTAAGCAAGAAGATGCTGCGGTCTGAATTAAATTAAGTGTACAATTTTTGTAAAAACTTTTTAATGATGGTGGGGTTGGGTTATTTGTTTACTACACAAACACACTTGTTGTGAACCTGTCAGAAGTCCCAAGGAACCCTATAACTGTTCAAAGGGTAGGGGGTGGCAAGCCACCTGCCCGCGAGGACAGCTTTGTGACACCCCCTGCCAAATACATATATATATATATATATATATATATATATATTTTTTTTTTTTTTTTACAGAATACGCCACTATAGACTATAGACACCTGAATCCTAGATTTTTAAACTGAATTCAGAAGAACTGCATTTGAATCCAACTGACTACTGTTCGAGCAACAGTAATCACAGGTACAGAATTGTGGGTCAGGTTGGAGATAAAATCAGGGACAAAAACTGAAGGGGAGTAGCTAAAACATGTAAAAATACATCATATCCTGAGTTAAAGGATCAGAAACACATGCCCTTTGTCTATGTAACAGTATGTTGAAGGATGAGAAAGAGCAGAAATAGCTTTCCCAGGTTTAAGAAAGTATTTTCCCCTTTTTATTATGACTTACATGGAAGAAAATAATTAGTCTTTACTTGTTAAATTGCACTTATTACAATCTCACAAGCTGATTAGTTCAGCTCACACTTTAGCTGTCGCTGTGAATGACCATTAGGCCGAGCAGGGGTCCTGTGAAGCCTTAGCACTAGTTTTCTGATCTTTTTACTGTAGTGCTACTTTCTTCATTATTTATTCTTTGCTATTGCTTGGTCTTGCTCATCTTTTTCTCCTTACACAGCCAAAAGTTTTGAACATAGCTCTTGTTTTACTTAAAAATCATGTATGAGATATTTCCTGACTCTGTGGTGATTATTTCCTTAAAGGCCCCAAAAAATGATCTATACTCACTCTATCACTACTATCACTATCCTGCCAATGCTTAAACAAGGTGCGTCTTTACCCGCCAGCCATACTGGTGTCAGCATGCCCTCCAGAGAGCTCCAAGGCTTGCTTGCTGATTGCAGAAAGGACACCCAGCCTCTCTCTGGCCATTTCCCAGAGGAGAAAAGTAGTAGTACTAGGTCTAATGTGATTTATAATTGTTATATCAAAAAGCCACACAAGCTTCATTATATCAAATTCAATATCAATTTATTATGATGCGCTACAAAACCAGCATCCATGATAATTACCCAGGCTCAGAACATCTAACAAAATGACAGGATTGTATTGCTATTGTACTAGGTCTAAAGGGGAAAGGAGCCTGAGAAGCCAGATGTCTGGGACATAGGGTTCTGATCATTTCTGATATACCACTACCTAATCCTTAGGGCCTGCAGTTTGACTGAGCTTCACTCTATGAAACAGAACTGGTTGAACTGACAGAGAACAGAGGCTTCATTGCACCATATGACAAGAAAAAGTGCCTTTTGTGGGGCCTCCATTAGCCAAAGTCTCACCTACCTGACTTAGGCACACCAATCTTGACTAGTGTTGGATGAACCCAAACTGCAAAGTTCGGGTTCGAACCAAACTTTGCCGGTTCAGGTTCCCGAACATGAACTTCTGACTGAATTCAGCATTTGGCTGAGCCCAGAAATGCTGGTTGATTGGGCTGCTGTCAAGGGGCCCCCAGAGGCAGAATCACCACCCAAAGTTCAGGTCCCCACTGATTTCAATGGGGTTGGGTTTCGGTCAAGTTTGGGTACCCGAACCAAACTTTTGTTCAAAGTTTGGCCGAACTTGCTGAGCCTGAACAATAATCTTACCCATATACAACCCGTATACAACTCTGTGACCCATCATTACAACTCTATGGTACATCCATCCATCCTAAAGACCTTCTATACAACTCTGTATACTACCAATACCTTCAGATAACCCCAAGCCTGCAGCTCAGCCTTACTATCTATAGAGTACAAGACTTCCTACATACAACCCTGTAACCATCTAGGGCTACATAAAACAAAAAGAGCTCACTACCATCCTACTGTATATCTCATCCTTATTGTCTGGTAACCTCTATAGCTTGTAGCATATGATTGTATAAGGATTAATGTTTTATAACAGGCCAGAGAACTGGAATAGTAAGACACAAAATGCGGGTACCAAAACAAATAAAAAAATGAATAAAATGGTAGATGGCCACCACTCCATCTGAATGCATTTACAACATAAGCCTGGTTGGGTCCCATGCCCAAATAATGCCTGTATTTCTCAGATGACTGTCCCAGCCTCTTGTTCTGGAGAAGACAGGCTTGGTTAAAAGAGACACTGTAGCTATTTAACCTCCTGTCGGCCCTCCAGCTGTATTAGGATGTAGGCACCAAAAGGTCAGGGGCAAGAGAGTGAATACAGGGAAAATCTGCTTTGGGGCTGATGGTGCTGGGAATAGACGCCATCAATCATTCCATCTCACCCAAAACCTGTGCTGGAAATCACTTGTGCCTCTCATAACACCCCTTCCCCTCACAAGTCTATCCCAATGCTAAAGACTCTTTGAAACACACACATTGACTACATTGGGAGCACATTTGGGATCAGGCTTATTTTTGGCCCCAGTTCACCCCTGCACAAAGTGATTTACTCACCTCCATCCATCACCACTGGATCCATGGCACACATTCTCCATCTTTAGGCAGCAGTTTTAGGTAAGTCAGCCACTCAGAGTGACCACCAACTATTAGCCATTACATGATGAGTAATCCAGGACTAGCCCCTCTACAGGTAAGTTTTTTCATGAGCCTCACAGAAGTGATACCATGTTGGCCGCACTGGGAGCGACAGTCTATTAGGAGCAAAACTATTTCTCAAGATTCCACCAACTTAGTGTGATCCACATAACCATCTTACAAAATGGATTTCTGTAGCTTGCTGTGAGGTGGTACAAGAATGCCTTGCACCGCCTAATCCCTAATTCAGCGAATAAACGCGTTAATTGTTCTATTTATTTTTCGGGACATTTATTTATAGTGCGTGCAACTTGGGATAGGTTGCAGCAATTCAGATTTATATGTAACAGGCTCTGTCAGGCGGCGTGTGTGTTTGTTCATTTTCTCCAGCTAATCTTCCTTCTGCGCTGGGGGGGTGTTATAAGTGGTTCACAGCAATTAGACTAATTTCTCATAAATAACGATGGATTAATGTCTGATTAGCTGGATTGTTAAATTGTGAATAATTATACTGAATATGTGGCATCTCGCCATTACAAGCTATGTTAAAATCCTACTTCAGGGCTAAGGGCTGCCATAGGCATAACTCAGCTATGAGGCCTTGTCAATTTTCATCTGTAAATGAGGTCCACACAGTGTCATTGACATCAGTAGTATACAAGGTCAATGTTTGGGGCTAGCAAACTGGGCAATTACCATCACCAAAGGGGCACCTGTAATCCTTTACACATCCTCCCTTCTGTGCACTCCCTGGCTCTCCTTGTGTCTGGTTTCACATTTTGTCTGCTGCTGGACCCATACGGAAGGACTGGACATATTGGGGGAGGGTGTTAGGTACTGGACATATGGGGATGTAGGATAGTAAGTACCTGCTTTTTTAAAAAATATGTATAGAATGTAAATGTGTTGTTAAAACAATATTTCAAAACTTGAGATCCTTGAATTTTGACTAGGATCACACTTTGTCTAAAACCAGCATATTATAATTGTCAGCGCCACTCACCCTGGACTGAATAAGATCTTCAGCGTGAGAACTTGGTCTGTGCAGGCTGAGACCTGTCTGGACTGAATAGGGTCTTCAGAGTAAGAACCTGGTCTGTGCAGGCTGAGACCTGTCTGGACAGGCACCACACAAACTGTTGCTGCTTGGGAGCCAGATCACAAGTCTTGCAAATCACAAGCTGCTATCAGGGAAAGCAGCTTCATGGAGCTTAACCATCCATCCTACTGTCCATATCTGGCCAGTGATTAACTCTCTTTCATAACCTGAAGAAATGATTGTGTGTGCAACAATTTAATGATCATAATGCAGTCACAGGGGCAGTAACAGGGTTCCAGTAGCCGCAAGAATTCTCAAATCACTGCAGGTGAAGTGAAATAAATGTGTTTAAGTCACAGGGATTGCATTGAAAAGGAGAAGTAACATTTCCTCAGATATATTTTCACATTCAGGTAGAACTGTATAGGGACAGTGTGGGTAGAATAATAGGTCGTATATGCGGGTAACCGGCAGGGGCAGACTGGGACTAAAAATTAGCTGGGGTCTGCTTCTTGGCTCAGTGCTCAATGCTTACGGATAAGCATTGCAGGGAAAGATCATGGGAAGGAATAAATCTAACCACTTTTAAAGCGATGGTACTGAAGCACCAGCTGGAGGTGGGGTACAATAGGGTTGGTTTGTGGGAAGGCAATAGGGGGAGTCTTGGGAAGCAGAGGAGATTGCTTGCACAGGCGTTGTGTTAGGTGAGCTAATTGCTAGGGGGAGACACCCAGCCTGGTTGGCGCCCAAGCAGCACAGCCAACTGGAAAATTCTCCTGTCCAACCCCATAGGCCAGTCTGGCCCTGGTAACAGGACTCTTGGATTATATACCTTTCTCTGCAGCTTCCAGCACAACACTCAGAAACCCCTCTTCCTATATGGTGTTACGTGATGCTTCTGTCATATTCCTAAGCTGTTGTTCTGGAAGCTGCAGGTAAGTGGTCACACTTCTCACCCTGTCCCACTTTTTTAGGGTTGTTGGGAGGTGCGAAAGATGCATGCACATGTGCATATAGGGTTTTTGGGACTGATGGATAAGGGGGGATTTGCTCACATTTAGCTAATTGATAGTTGGTGGATGAGAGGGGATTCACTTGCACTCTGCATTGGGGTCTGAGGGCGTCTCCAGTCACCGATTAGGAGGTAAGGTCAGTAATATAGTTAGAGGAGGAATTCTGTTGTGTAGAGGTGAAGGTACTGTTACAGGAAGACCAGTCACGAGGTTGCAGTAGCCAAGGCAAGAATTATTGAGGGCATCTTGTGTTTGGAGGAGAAGTCATTTAAAGATACAAAACCAAGAGGATTTAGAGAGGTTCAAGCTCTGAGGCAAGGTTGTGCTTAGCTTCTTTGGAGCTTTCTGCTTCATTCATTTACTGAGCTTTATTTCACTGATCTGAAACATCTTAAAAGCATCTAGATTTAGTGCAACCCTGATGCATTTAAACCGCATTTAAACTTTAAATGCATTTAAAGAGAGAATGCAATTACATTAAGTCAATGCAGTGACATATTTTGTAAAATGATTATACACAGGGATATGCAGTAAATCCATGGCCAGGGAAGCACTTTTCACCAAGGGCTTTTTGATTGGACATATGAAGTGGATTAAAACCATTAAGCCTTTCTCTCTGGATATTGTACATAATCCATCTTGGAATAAAATCATCTCATACTCATAGATGTAAAAATGTTTTTCCCAAATTGTTTGCATTTGTAAGTTCCTCTATATTGTCAAACGTATGAGGACATCCATCTACAATGCATATGACGAGCTTTGCTGTTGGTACATTCCGCCTGATCTTCAGCCGCTATCTTTCTGAAGTCCAGGCCAGCCGCTGGGTGCGTGTCGCCCCCCGCCATAGCGTGCACTTCTGCCCGCCCATTCAAGCGATTGGCTGGAGGTGGGCAAGCGCAACGCAAGAAGCAATGTTGCCCGCCGGGCAGCCTAGACTTCAGGAAGATGGTGGTGAAAGTTCGGGTAGAATGTGCGTCACTGACATCCTCCATGTGTCTTGTCCCTAACATCCTCCATCTTGTGTCCAATCCTTGACATCCTCCACTGTGTGTTCAATCCGTGTCATCCTCCACTGGGTGTCTAATCTTTCACATGTGCCACCGTGTGTTCAATCCCTAACATCCTCTACCGTGTATCTAAACCCTGACATCCCCCACCGTGTGTCCAACCCTTACATACTCCTCCTTATGTCCAATCCCTGACATCCTCCACAGTGTGTCCTATAACGGACATCCTCCACGGTGAATCCAATCCCTAAAATCCTCTACCATTTGTCTAAATCCTGAAAACCTCTATGATTTTTCCAGTCCTTGACATCTATTCCCTGAAGTTCTCCACCATGTGTCCAATCCCTGCCATCCTCCTCCACTGTGTGTCCAATCTTTGACATCCACCACTGTGTGTCCAATCCCTGAATCCTCTACCGTGTAGCTAATCCCTTACAGCCCCCACTGTGTGTCCAACCGTTACATCCTCCACTGTGTGTCCAATCCCTTACCTCCTCCACTATGTGTCCAATCCCTGACATCCTCTACCGTGTATCCAATCCCTGACATCCCCCACTGTGTGTCCAACCCTTACATCCTCCATTGTGTGTCCAATCCCTTACATCCTCCACTGTGTGTCCAATCCCTGGCATCCTCCACTATGTGTCCAATCCCTGGCATCCTCTACTGTGTGTTCAATCCCTGACATCTTCCACTATGTGTCCAATCTTTGACATCCTCCAATGTGCGTCAGATAACGGACATCCTACACGGTGTGTCCAATCCTGGACATCCTCCATCACGTGTTCAATCCCTAATATCCTCCACTCTGTGTCCAATCCGGACATCCTCCACAGTGTGTCCAATCCTTGACATCCTCCACCGCGTATCCAATCCTAGACACCCTCCGCCGCATTTCTAATCCCTAATATCATCCACAATTTGTCTAAATCCTGACATCCTCCTATTGTTTTTTCCAGTCATTGACATCCTTCAGCATGTGCTCAAGATCACAGATGCCCATTAAGGGGCTAGTGCAAATGCTACAACAGATATCTTTTGTATGGGCATCAAGGAGCTTTACATTGCATCCCAATCGCCTGGGTAATAGCAAGCTTTTGATTAAAGCCTTTATGATGATGAGGGCAATTGCCCATCCCCTAATGCTAGCCTTAATTCAGGTACAGCTCTAGTGCTCTAAAAAAAAAAGATCTTTCGTTAAAGGCAGAGGTTCCCTTTGGCCATCAAATATATTTTTAGAGGAAGCAAAAAGGGTCCTCTTTAACTATAGTAAAACATTTGTATCCCCTGGATGCCTATACCAGTTCACCCACAGTAGTAAGCAAATAAAACATGACACTAAAAAAAATAGACATTTAATAACCTAAATTAAACTACTTACCGATCCTTATCTCGTCCCCCGCTGGGACGGCAGTTTCCTCACTTATCACTGGGCCCATTAATGCACCATCTACGGCAAACATTGCTTGAACAGGGGGACACAGGTCCCTCCTCCTTACTTCCTGGTTCCCAGCTAGGGGTAATGCAAACAGCCAGAGCAGAGAGGTGCGGGACAGAGAAAATTTAGATTGATAGAGAACTTTTGTGGTGGCCTTTTGTTTCACTATTTTTGAACTTGCAGGGTATCCAAAGGACCCCTATACCAGTTCAAAGGGCAAGGGGGGCATGTCCTTTTTTTAAAAAAAGTTTTAAAGCAAAACAGTACGGTGTGCCTTTTTTATTAAATAAACATGCCGCCACTTGTGCAGATACGTGAGTAAAATGAAAAACTCTCATATGAGTCTAAAAAAACTTGCCTGTCATCTCACACATGCAGAAAATGTTCAGGTTTTTCTCTGAATCACCTGACACCCGAACGTTTTTAGCATGCCAGTATTTCTCACATGGTACTGAATCAAAACTATGGGGAGAGGCTCGTTTTTTTTATTTCAGTTTTAATTGTTTGAATTTCCAAAAGGGCTGCTATTATTTTATAACTTCTAAAATAAAAATCTACCTCTTCCAAAAATAGAAATAAATAAAATAATTACATATTAAAATCATTATCAAGTAATTTGCACCTCACCTGCCCCATTGCATTAAATAATTCACTGAGGCTTCCCCTCACGTGCCTGTATGGGGAGAGCAGAAAGCAGGCTGAATTAACCATTTTGCTTGGCATGTCCCTTTAAGATACACAAATCACAAGCTCTGACCCATCATAAATTTAAATGTGGTGCCATTTCCTAAACACCTGTCATGTTTGGTGTCATATTTACACATCAATAGTGTGAAGCTCCTGGGCTGCTGCCCCGCCCCTCTCTGCGCTGCCTGCCAATAGAGTGGCCCCAGCACCACCCACTGCCTCTGCAGGGGCAGCTGGGAATGGACACGTCACTCCCAGCATGCTCGTCATCAAAGTAGCTTGTGCGGAGCTCCATTCAAGGTAACAGGCAGTGGAGAGAAGCTGGGGGAGGCTCAGGAGACAGCAAATGCACCAAGCTGAGTCCTGATCAAATGTACATAGACCCGTTTTCATGGTGGGGGTGTGTGTGTGTGAGGCGTTCATTGTAGTGCACTGATGGAGGAAGGGCTGCCAGCCCAACATTTGTCTCCAATACATGTACAGTCATTTTCTGAACTTATTTTTTGGTTGTTTGATTTCACAGACTCTCTTTTTTTCTCTCTCTCTCTCTGTCTATCTAGCTTCACTATCTGTCTTATCTCTCTCCCTCACTCAGGGCATCTATCTATCTATCTATCTCTGCCCAAAATATCTATCTATCTATCTATCTATCTATCTATCTATCTATCTATCTCTGCCCAAATATCTATCTATCTATCTATCTATCTATCTATCTATCTCTGCCCAAATATCTATCTATC
Organism: Gastrophryne carolinensis; assembly: GCA_027917425.1. NCBI lineage: Eukaryota > Metazoa > Chordata > Amphibia > Anura > Microhylidae > Gastrophryne > Gastrophryne carolinensis. The sequence continues at coordinate 473,841,220 of CM051236.1, read as the reverse complement.
TGTCTGTCTGTCTGCCTATCTATCTCTACCCAAATATCTATCTATCTGTCGGTCTGTCTGTCTATCTCTGCCCATATATCTATCCGTCTATTTCTCTGCCCATCTATTATCCAACCATCCATCTATCTCTGTCTATCTTTCCCTCCCATATATCTATCTATCTATCTATCTATCTATCTATCTATCTATTGTAAGCGGGCAAACAATCAGCAGTGACGACAGCAGATTTGAACGGCAAACCGGCTTTTATTCAGCAAAGTTCAGTAGATAGTCCAAAGATTGCAGCATAAATGCAGTAAGCAAAAAGGGTTACTTCACCAACCAAATAGTCCTCGGCTGGGTACTCCAGCAAGCTGATCAATTCCAGTCCACTATACAGGGCGTATCAGCCCTCAATGTCCTCAATGTCCAGTGCTATCCTTCACCACGGTGCAGCTCAGCCTGGGCTCACTCCAACAGGCTGGTCATCAACCAAGGAAAGGCCGTGTGCCCTCTTCTTATACAGGCTTCTCCTGTAATCAGCGTGCACACTTGTGGAGGCCTTAGAACATGTAACAACCCGTTATGGAATTGGGGAAGTGACCCGGGTCCTGAAAACCCGGGCCGGATTGTGCTTTATACAACCAAGCAGGGAAGAAACCGACATTTTGATACAATTTACCACACTATCTATATATCTATCTCTCTCTCTCTCTCTCTCTCTGCCCATTTTTCTCTCTCTCTGTATCTATCTATCTATCTATCTATCTATCTATCTATCTATCTCTGCCCATATATCTCTCTGCCCATCTATTATCCAACCATCCATCTATCTCTGTCTATCTTTCCCTCCCATATCTATCTATCTATCTATCTATCTATCTATCTATCTATCTATCTATCTATCTATCTTCTTCCACATGACTGCAGGAATCCAGTGGGAATTGCCCTTCTGGCAAATATTACTGGATAATCACAGTCACGTAGAGCTGCGATGCAGAATTGGCTTCCAGAAGTGTCGAGTAATGGCACTGGGAAAGGGCTTTCCCGTTCAGTTTGCTGTGTAGGGCATAAAAAAATCATATACCCACCACTGCCAATTACATTAGGACAACATTTATTTTTGAGGGGAGCGTATCCAAAATAGTGCATAGGGCAGCATAAATTCTAAATACAGCCCTGATTGCAATATGTGTATAACTATATAGTCTCTAGGGCAAAGGTCCCAGAAACCGATTACCCCTCTCCCCCCAATCATTCCTGTGCAGTGCAAAAGCCTCTCTGCAATGAACAAGCTCAGAATGTCTTCTATATTTTATTGTGCTAAAGCAGTGTTTCCTAAATAATCTCAGAGGCTTTGACCACATGCAGTCTCTTACAACTAATTTAAAATCACTTCATAACGCTCTAATTTTTGCCAAAAACGATTAGATAATTGTGTAATTTATGGGGGGATCTTCTCATCTGCTATTTTTAATAGTTTTGACAACTCTTGTTTTAGTTACTTTAATTGGCTGAAAAGCCAGAAGCAGAAGAAAAAAGAACAAGCTGGTTACTGTAAAATCCCGGCCTTGTCCTGACCTTCGCCCTGCTGTTGAGGCTTCTGTGTCTCGCTCCCGAGGTCAGAATGCAAGAGAATACATAGATCACAATGGCTCCACTTAATTGTTTATTTTCACTAAAGTTGGGTTCAAGGTTCCCTTCAAGGCACAGTTGTTCTTTAGCCTGGGGAAGCAGCGTTGACGTCCACCAGTATTGCTCTGGACTTGTCCTGGGTGGAAGGTTTGATAGATGTGCTGACATGCCGGCATGCGATTCCTCATTGTCAGCTCTGTCCACGCAGATGCTTTTTTCAAACACTCGTAAAGGTGTCACTTTCTTAAATCCAGAGATTGGGAGCTGTTGACGTCAGAAGTGCAGTCGGTCACGTACATTGCTGATCTGTCAGCGGTGCGCTACACAACATCCTGCGCGGAGGCCTCTGACTAAAGTAGCGTTTAGCCCGACTAAATCATTGTCACTGAACCTGGACGATGGCAGCCTAAACATTTTCGAACATATTCCTTTGTTTCTGTCACTGGCAACGCTGCTGTTGAATGATGCGGAGCCTAGACTTTTTCTGTTCCATTGATCAGCCTTTATGCTTGCTGGAAAAGTGTAATGCAAAAGCTTAAAATTGACTTAAACTTGTCTTGACAGCCCTGTGCCAAGTGAGGTCCAGGTCCTCCAAGATCCTAACCCAGCTATTCCCACTGCCCATGAGCAGTTTCTAGGTGAGCAGGGTGAGGTGCACCTTTATCTTAGCCATCCTGTTTTCCCATAGATGAGTCATGGCCATGGTCATGTTAGTGGTGCCGACCATATGCAAGGCCCCTCATCCCCCCATATTGTGCTTAGTCATATGGAGGGGGCATTGCCTGCTGCTGAGGAAGAGGCACAGCATGACAGATATGGGACAGCAGCACCACTGTAAGATGCGTGAGGTGGCGGGGGTATTTTTTCTTTTCAGCACAGAAAGGCTAGAATCTGCCCTGCCCATGAACACTGAATTTAGGAGACACTCTGTATGATGGGAGAATGAGGAAACATCTACACGAAGCAAAGTCACACTATTAGAATTGCAAGGGAGCGTTTGCAACCAAATTAGGTGGTGCACATGCAGATTGTTGATGCCCCCCCCCCGAATGCATAACACCCCCCCCTCCCCGACAAGCTGACTTTGGTTTACCTTTACTTTGGTACCTTGATTAAACTAGGCCCCACAATTGGCCACCAGTGGTCACTTCAAGGCAAAACTTTAATTTGCAGTTCATGGGCAGTAGAAATAAGTAGATGAGGGCTCTTGCAGTTAGAGCTGCCAGGGTGGATTTAGGATCACATTCAGACCCCACCTCCCATGTGTGACAGGAATTCCTTAACATAGTTGACCAGGTAAGACACATGTGCTAAACCTGCAGCCTGGGGGCCACATCCTCAAAGCCATCTGCTGTGCCCCCCCCCCCCCCACCTGCTTTGGAGAAATTGGGAGGGGTAAAAAGAACTGATGTATAAGGGTAATTAAATGGGGCACAATAGCAATGGGCGAATGCATGGAGATTGATATAGAAGGGGCACATTTGCAAATAGAGGTGACAGTGGTGTGGAGAGAGGCAGGGACATTGATACGATACGATATGATACAACAGCCCTGGGTGAAATCTTTGGCAGAGATTCTTTGAAAACGTTGGCCCAATTATTTGGTAAAATAACTGCGCTTAGCATTGGTGGGAGCTCAGATGGGTTGAGTATTGGGAGCATGTTTAAACCAAACCTTCACCCTAAATAAGAGCATATATTATTTGTTTCCCCCCACCCTGTATATACAGATTGCCCACATTAAAAAATCATCCTATCTGCACCTACTGAATTTTCTGAGAATTTAAACATCCAAGATGGCGGCCAATGTGGTCTCGGGCTGTCTGCAGACAGGAAGTGCCTTCTAACTGCTGCTCTGAATTCTGGGATTGCTGTCCTTTTCCTGAACCCAGCTCTGCTCTGTCAGAGCAAAGCACACCTATAACCTCTCTCCTCAGTATGTGAAGCTCCTGAGGCAAGATGGCGGCTTCCATATCCTAGAGTCCTGAACAGAGTTGCAGCCCAGCAGGCGAAATAATAATATCTAACTGACTAAAAACATGTAATATATTAATTTTAGATGCTGGGGAATAGTTTAAGGGTTTGAGCTTTTCCTTAAATTATGTCCGGTTTAAGATGTTGGACAGATTGGAAATGGGCTTTACATAATGGACCCATATATTCAGAGAGGTAAGCCAATCAGTATGTGCAGTGCTGAATTGTGGGGATGGTTACATATGAATGAATGTAGGGGTGTGCTGGAAGGACACACGAGTGGACTTTGTGGACACAGTTGGTATCCTGATTGTTGTAGAATATATTCATAATGATATTCCCCCCCAAAAAATATGAACCTATTAATTGTGGCCTGTGACCAGGTTCCAATTTATTTAAGTGGCCAGTGCTTTTTAAAAGGTTGAGCACCCCTGAGCTATGTTTTATACTGCAACTATATAGTCTCTAGAGCAAAGGCCCCCGAAACCGATTACCCCCCTCCCTCCATAACAATATATAATAAGAGTTTCTGTATGTAACAAATTTCATGTTGTTTTTCATTCAAATCTGTGCAGAGGGTTAAAGTGGACCAACACCCAGGATTTTGACTATCCTGGGTTTTGGTCCACTTCGGTGGGGCACCCCGATCAGGGGGGTGCCCCGCTGTCTGAAACCCCCCAGAAAGCCCCAAAAAACTCACCTCTCCCCGCTCCGACGTGACCGCGCCAGCCAATCACAGCGCTCAGAGCCGCTGTGGTATGCGCGTCCAAGGGCGCCTGGACGCGCATACCAGCTCAGCTGGCTCTGAGGGCTGGAGGCCGTGTCTCGCGCTTCCCATTCACAAACGGCCAGTGCGGGTGCGCGCCCTGCTAGAGGGAAGCGCGAGACGTGGCCGCGGCTCGCGCATGCGCCGATGGAACGGGGCTGAGGTAAGGTCTGTGGGCCTCCTGGGGGGTTCCTCCCTGCGGGACATCCCGATTTCGGATGCCCCGCGGGGAGGGATCTGATCGGTCCGGGAATCTTATAGATTTTCGGGCCGATCCCCCCTGGGTGTTGGTCCACTTTAAATAGATTTTTGCAATCCTAAAAAGCAATAACAGCAAGCCGCCATTAAAGACAGGTTTTAACTAATAAACCCAAATCCCCTTGAAAATGCCCTTCTTTCCTCTAAATCATGTAGCAACAAACACAGGCAGCTTTCTGCTTATGTTCCCAGTGTTTTCTGCCCCGGGGCTGTTCTTTACAATTCGGAGTAATAGGCAGATTTCTTAATTTTGATTATCTCCCTCCTGGTCTATTAATATTCTGACATTGTACTTCTAAACTGCAATCTTGGCATCGCATGACGGAACAGTTTGTTGGCAGCACATAGATAACATTGTCAGAATATTGGATCCTAGCTCCTGCCCAAGAGGCTTACCTGTTAATCGCGGTACTCTAATTACTACGGATAAAGTTAATTACACTCCAGCCGCTATGCCGCTTAAATGCAATGTCTGGGGGCTGGAGGACAAACCGGTCTTCAACAGTGAATCTTACGAGATCAGTTATTTTGGGTTTTAAAGATACAATGGTAGATACGCGTGGGAAGGTTACACCGACATGACCAGAGATTTATTATTTAATGGCTTACCAACAGTAACTGCAGATGGGCCGCGGTGACAGTGAAGAGCCTAAATAGTAATGATAATCTCCTCAAAATAGGGCCACAAATATCAAAATGAATATTAAAGTGGACCAACAGTTAAAAATTACTTAAACCAGACCAACACAATAAACAGTGCTCATATGCATCCCTCCCCAGGGCAATATAGATTGCAGCACATAAAATTTATTTTACCTTTTTCCAAAAACAAAAAGGGCGGTTCATGGATGTGCAGACCACCTGCAAACAGGAAGTGCTGTTTGGCTTCCTGTTACTGTGCATTGTCAGTTATGTCAGTTGAATCCAGGCAGCAGCATGGCTGAGATGCTGGGAGAGGAAGCGCTAATATGGCTGCTACCTTTCTTTTCCAACTGTGTCGGGCTGTTGGTCTGGTTTAAGTGGTTTCCAGTCCTTTGGCACTCAAGAAACAAAAGAAACTTTGGCCGTACCAACCATTTTACACCAAAAGCATTTCAGAACATTTGACCACTGGCGGCCAATCGCAGGGCCATTTTTGCAGAGAAAAGGCAGTACAGGAAAACTTGGTCCGGCAGTGGTGTATGTACAAGGGAGCAATCCAATTGCTGATTTGTCGTGTTAAATTGACTGAGGTCTACTTTAAAGTGATCTAAAAAGACTTTAGGCTGCGTAACAGTCTCCCTTCAGTGTAATAGGACATGTAATACAAACTGAGCAAACGGGTGGGAGTAGCTCCATCACTATTATTTATACAAAATTATCATCATTATTATTCAGGGCCTGGGAACTCGCACCCCCTTTGCTCATGTAATACGAAGCCTGAAAATGGGTGAAATACCACTGCCATGTTCCAGCACTGAAGATCAGCCCTGAGCTGTCTGGTCAGCCACTTCTTTACAACCAATTGAATTTGTCCAATGCATTTTTTGGCCGGCTGTCACGTGCATAGAAAGGAGCATGGGCTTTTTGCCACAGAATTGGGGTGATTTCATCCTGTATTCAAGTTTTCCTATTTACCAGTACACTGAGAGGTATCTCATATCTGGATGCCCCCCCAGGGGGGCGCTGTTCGGCGGGCCTAAATTATTTTCAAACTTTAAAGTGGACCATCACCCAGGATTTTGACTATCCTGGGTTTTGGTCCACTTCGGTGGGGCACCCCGATCGGGGGTGCCCCACTGTGTGAAACCCCCCAGAACGCCCCAAAAACTCACCTCTCCCCGCTCCCACGTGAGCGCTCCAGCCAATCACAGCGGCCTTGGACGCGCATAGCAGCTCAGCGGCTCTGAGCGCTGGAGGCCACGTCTCGCGCTTCCCATTCACAAACGGGTGCGCGCCCTGCTAGAGGGAAGTGCGAGACGCGGCCACGGCTCGCGCATGCGCCGATGGAACGGGGCTGAGGTAAGGTTTGTGGGCCTCCTGGCGGGTTCCTCCCCGCGGGACATCCCGATTTCAGGTGCCCCGCGGGGAGGGATCTAATCGGTCCGGGAATCTTATAGATTCCCGGGCCGATCCCCCCCTGGGTGTTGGTCCACTTTAAGTTAACTTCATGTACTATGCCTTTTTAATTGTGGGTCCTGTTCTTGTATCAGGACTCAGGAGCATAAACAAAAATATATTAATTAAACGGATTAGAAGTACTTCTTGGCTTACTTTGAGAGTACCTTTGTGGCATTTTTCCCGGCTAACTAATCAAGGAAGAAACCTCCACCAACCCAAAGCGCCGTACCATCAGTGTTCAAAAAAAACCCCAGGCCGTAGTGGTAAGTGTTTTTCTATGTTATACAAATAAGTATAACGAAACTATAACTTTTGGTTGATATTTGTTACCTAACTGTTCATCTTATCATTTACGACTGTTAAGGTGGACAATGGATCCCCAGAACAGCCTACATTGTATCCTTAGAGAACAGAGTCAGCAGTGCTCTCACACATAATAGCTGAGAGTTATATAAGCCATCTTTCACATGTTTTTTATTTCTCTCCCTTCACCAGTTACAACTTTAAAGAGGGACTATCATCAGGATATTCACTATCTTGGAGAATCCTGATTCGAGATGCCCTGCTGTGTGTAACGGAAAAAAATGCTGATTATTCCTACCTTGCCGATAATCCTACGACACATGCGCAGTCTCTGTTTCAATCATCCAATCAATTTTTTATGCTGTGCATATTGATGAGCAGCATAGAAAGCTGAATGGAGGGGTAGTGGCAGGTATCCCCAAAGCTGCTACACGTTCAACTGTACATGCCTGCATCGACCATTAAAATAGGCCTGTGCATTCAAAATTGGGATGCTCCAAAAGAAGGGAGATCACTGGTCCCTGTAATCTTTTAGACTCCAGGACAGTGGTTACTGATTTTTTTTTTAATAATGACATAACATAGTCGCAAGCCAGTATGTGGAGAGACCCATGTTAGGCTTAATATAGGGGGGCTAAATAGACCAAAAAACCCTCTACTTGGGTAAAGGAACAGATGAGCTTTCCTAGAACGGAAAGTATTTTCACAGTACCCAATACAAGGACAGATAGCATTACCAATGTATCCTTGCAGCAGGTGGAGCTATGCAAATCATCTCTTTATGTCTCTGTGCCATCCAAGGCCCTTAGAAATGCTAAGGTAGCAATGTCAAGGCCTATCTACAAAAAATGTGGCTCCAGTAACCTCTACACAAGGTGGTATACACCCACCACAACAGTGAGACCCTGGGTAAGTATCAATTCATATACACATCAATTTATTGATTTAAAAAGAACAAACAACACCATAGTACATAAAATCACATTCATACACACACATAAAAGAGTTCATAAGAGGGACTACCCCCGGGCAAGTAAAGTAATCAAGTTCCATACAATGTTAAAATTCATATCCTACACTATCAATCAACAAATAAATACAATTCCGTGACAAGTAAAGTGCTAATGTGCCCATATGTGCAAAAATGTCAAAAACATTTAAACAGTGCAGTCAATTATATGCTAAGTAAGGAAAGAATTCACCTAATGTGATGCCTGAGAGCATAGTACCCCACTACTCCAACATAGGGAGATAAAAGGCCACGCATTTCGTGGCCCCATATAGCAGGCCACTTCTTCAGGGTAACACCTGTGCAATGCCAAGGATTAGCTTTACATTTACACAACCATACACATCCAACTAGTGGACCCGTGTTTCGAGCTTTAGGCTCTCATCAGCACTAGGGCAGATATTTTTGGCTGTATGGGGAGTCACAAGCCAGTATGTGGAGAGACCCATAATAATAATGACATATAAAGTGTATTAACGTATGTTGGTGTAAAGCCGTCCCATGAAGCATTGTGCAGGTGAGAGCAGGTCATAACAAGGCTAAATACTGGTATTGGGAATTAGGTGAAAAGAGAAAGGAAGGAAGTTTGTTATAAGATGGCCTGGGAGGCCAGATCATGAGCTGGAAGATAATGTGCTCCTTGCTGCAGTGACTGGGAGAAGTTTTTGTCCTGAGGGCGGTCAGGAGCTGTCTCTTTCACTTCCAGACAAGTCTGTTTCTGTGAGGTATTCACCCTCTTCAGGGCCTGCATATTGGAGCTCAACTCTTCTGAGAAGGGCATTGAACTAATGTGGACAGGCCAGGAAGTTTACATTTACAACCTTATCTACGGAGGTTAAAAGGGGGCACGCCGTTTGCATTCCTAAGGCCTGCCGAGCCACACCTTGACTTCTGGGTCAAAAACATTTGCTGCACTTTGTGATATGTCATCGTGGCTCAAATATCGGGTAATATTTAAGCTGCTGTAAATGCTGCTGGCCTAAAGCCCTGGCTGGTGGGAGTGGGAAAGTGTAAAGTATTTTGAAATGGATCTCATTTGATGATCCCACCTCTGCTTTGCCCACAACCATCTTCTGGCTGCAAATCAAGGTTTTCCAACCTGTGATACTAGTACCACTGGTGAAACTAAAGTCCCCCCCCCCCCCCCGTGTGGAACCTGCTGCCACCAACAGGTGAGTAGAAATGGTATAGGAAGCTCTGGCTGCATGATTCCCCATTAGGAGGTTCAGCTGGCGTTTAGTGGTGCACAGTTTACGGTAGTGGTGGCATCCCATGATAGTTCATGCTGGTGTCAACTAAAGGTTGAGGATCCCCACAGCAGCCCACTCACCCTGGCTAGGTGGCACCTGGCCACGCAACGCGTCGGTAGTTGGCTGCTGTGAGAGGACCCTGGGCTCGAGCTATTTATTGGTGATGTCATTTTAGTATACTGTTTATTGAAATGCATATTGGATTGGCGGTCACAATGTTAGTAATAGTTTTGCACAGTTTAGTAATTAGTGTATGTAGTACATGTATTGTTAACTATCTGTGGCACTTTCAGCACTTTATTTTGTAATGAATTTTGGCTCACTGAGACACTCATTGAAGATATATTTAGTATTTTGGCTTTTTTAGGTATATTTATTTCTTTTGCACGCTGCACTTTCTTAAACGCCGCTAGTACTTTGCCCAGGCCTATTGGAGACTGTGCACTATATTTACACTGAGTATGTTTATGGAATTAGAGCCTTTGGCAGGGAATATCTCTCCAGCCTTGTATTTGTGTATATATTTTTAATGAGTCTTGTATGTATTGTGAGTTATGTTCTAAGCAGTACCTGATTAATAAATGATTATCGATTTTAAGGATTTTTGAATATATACATTTTTCTGGAGTGCGGTAAGGAAAATATAGGTGGGCTTGGGCTGGTCTAGGGCCCTTCTTCTGTCTTCTGTATACGGTGTCAACTTATATGTCTTCCAACTGACTGCAAAGCAAATGGGAAGGTATATAGGTACAGGGTCTTTTGGTCTCTTTAGTCCACCTATATTAAGCCTACAATGGGTCTCTTCACATGGTGGCTTGTGGCTCGGTTTTGGTACTCATATCTACAAGTGGAAGCTGATGGGCTGTGTAAATTTTAAGCTAAACGTAAAGAGACGTAAGGAGATTATTTGTAAGACTCCGCCCACTGCAAGGAGTGATGGGTAATTCTATTCTTATTTGTGTTGGGTGCTGTGTAAATACTTTATTTTAAGAAAGCCCCTTTTAAAAAAGCAAGGGGGAGTCATAGCCTAGAGGTAGGGAAGTGGCCTTGTAAGGATTGCAGGTTCCGTTTCTGCCCATGGGACATGACTGAGGTACTTTTTAGCAAGGCACCTAACCCCCCAAACTGCTCCCTGGAAGCCATGGCTAGGGCAGCCCACCATTCCGGGCACATGTTTGCACTCACTGCCCCTTAGTGTGTTCACTGGTGCATTTCACTAGTGTGTGTTCACTAGTGTGTGGTTTGTTGTGTGTTGCACATTTGCACAAATGGGTTAAAAGTGGAACACTAATTCCTTTGAATGCGCAAGCATATGAGCACATGTACCCTTTGAGTAGAGGGTCTTTTGGTCTGTTTAGCCCAAGCCTAACATGGGTCTTTCCAAATGGTGGTTTGCGACTCTAAAGCAAAACCAGAGAGCTGACTAGCAGAATGGGACAGAGGAGGAAACAACTGACTCCACCAGCATCTCCATATATGAACACCATAGAAGCTTTATAGGCAAACTGCACTTACCTCCTAAAGAAGTCTCTCCTCCCATCTGTAAAAAAATATTTTTTCATTTGTGTAACAACATGTTTATATTGCTGCAAATGTTACGTTCTATCATATTCGTTTACATTCTAACTGTAACTCCTCTATTAACCCACAAATGTAGCAAGAGTACAAAGCATTCTCGAAAGCTTACCTTCAAATATATTCTGCGTTTATACAGTGTGTGTGTACAAATGTAAAAAGAAAAGCTTATCCCACTCCAGAGCTTGCTATACAGTGTTCTGCCTTTCCAGGTCAAAAATGTAAGAGGTATGTAAAGTGGCAAGATGGAACAAGGAGTAAGTGTGTGGACCCGGCCTTCAGATGTCATAACACATTGACCCCAGGTCTATGATTGTAGTAGTTCACGTCTATGACTAGCTCAGTTTCATGACAGGAAACCAATACTGTGCTCAGATCAATCAGAGTCACTTCCAGGTAGACAGAACATATATCACTCTCACAAGTTCCAGATGGGGGCCTTTCTAGGGTGAGGCCATTAAGAGTTTCCAGGTCTTCCTTCAGGCTAGGATCTTTAAAGGGCTATGTAAATCTGCTCTTTTATAGCTTTCCTGATATTCTCCTAAGGGAAGGACAGTTGTGTTTTCAGGATGGCAGGTGAAAAAACTGGCGAGGAACTTTCTAGGTTATTTTAATGGTTTTTCTGGAGGTACTTCCATGGCAAGATGTTTCAAGCATCTGGGAGCTCTCACAACAGCTCCAATTCAGACATTAAATGGCTTAAATGCTTCAGTCTCTGTAAATTATTTCAGACTGACTGGATAGTGTTGAGCTTTCGGATGCCATACTGTTTGTGCCATACATCTTTACCATGTTTTTGCTCTTCAGGACAAGGTTGATTTTGGCTGTGTGGTTGCGGCCACAGAATGGCATCTGGTGGTAATGCATGATAATACTCCGGACTTCTCAGCATGAGAGTGCCATCAATTTTACCCAACTCTGTGTCGCCAGATTTAGTTAGGAGTACATCTAAAGCCACGATGTTTAGCAGCACCCTGGACCATCCTTTTCTTTTGCATGTTAATGTAATGGCCTCTTGGAGTAGGATATACTGGCCGTGAGCAAGAGTCCAATTAGGACTCGAAACGCGTTGGTTCCAGCCCGGGGGGGGGGGGGGGGGGGGCCTATTGATTGACTTAAAGTAAGCACTTCTTTGTTATGTGTTGTCTATGTCTGCTCTCCTACTTTGAGTGGCTTTGATGATTTTGCACAGGTTCTATTTGTGATGGAAGCACTGACACTTTAATAGATTTATAGTTAGGATAGAATAGTTGTTATATTAATTCATTAGTATAATATTAGATTAATTTATGGTTAGGGCAAGTTGTGTACATAATATATATATTTTTAGTAAGGCTCACTAAATCACTGTAGATTATATACATTTTTTGGCTGTATCACATTGTATTAACTATAAGGAAGTGCGCCCCCTGGTGGTTAATCATGCATATGGCTTAGTAAAATTGTTTTTAATGTGGTTTTAATATATATTACAATAAAATGAATTGGTAAATCGACTCTTTGAGTGCAAGAGTAAGTCTCTGTATGGGTAAAAGATAGGGTGCTCAGAGGTCACCCTACACAATAAATTGTGTAGTTTTGGGTAATAACCCACAGAGCAGTGCACCTGTATAGACATTGGTCGGTGCCGCCCACATCCTTTTGCCCTTGCCCAACGGGTGTGTATTAGTTGTTCATGTTAATGTTGAGACATTTTTTTTACCTGGACCTGTGGCCAGCCCTGGAATCTAGAATCTAGCCATCCTGGGGGCATCCCAAATGCATCTTGAACTCACCTTTGATGTATACCTGGATTTTAGCTAATGCATTCATTTTAGGCCCAACTCACAATCACTGAAAAAATGATAGTTGACTAAAGAGCTGGGAAAGCTGCATTACATTTAGGTTCCAGCTGCTTTGGCCCATGATCATTAAAGTGGACCCCCAGTTTGACAATCAGCGATTATGCTGTTTGTGAAGGCTTAACCCTATCCAGATGTTGTAGAATAACAAGATTGTGCACTCCTGAACTGCATGGAAGCGGCCATCTTGCCACACACCTGAGAGCCCTGCTTACACATGAGCATGAGTTGGGGGGATAGGGGGGAGGCTTTTGCTAGAGCACACACACACTGCATTTGAGCTGGGATCCTTCCTCTGATCAGCCCAACTAGCCAGAGGAAGATTGTATCTGTTTCTACACAGAATATTAGAGGAGATAAAATCTAGCTAGTGACAGTAAATGGAGCAGGTAGCTTTTACCTGTCCTTGCTCTATGCAAAACTAAAAAAAAACATTTAGCCATTCAGTGCCCAGCTCACACTCCTGGAAGTGGACAGGTTGGCATCTATGTCCCCTCCATAGCTTCATTTCTGTATCTTTTTAGAAATAGAGAGAGGATTCCTGATTTTATTAGACGGTGTGTGAAGTGGTTTATTTTGGAGGAAGTAACATTCTATATTTCATGTCAGTAGAGTCATTTTTAAAGCGAACTATGAGCTCATACAAATTTGAAAACAGCATCCAAAACATCCACAGAAGGAAACTGACATCATCCAACAGCTAAAGCTAATGGAAGTGAGCACTAAGCGCTGATTGTGAGAGGAAGGAAGCAATTCCTCAACAAAGGGATCCTACACCAAGAGAATGATGATGGAGGAGCCTGTCAGTGAGTGATGTTAGGCAAGAAGATGGGTCCACATTTCAGCCATTTTTGGTCACAGACATGGCCAGTCACTGGAAGTTCAAAAAATAGAAACTTTTCCGCTATATCAACAGATGACATTTTTACTTTTTCTACAATATGTGTATCCCACACACTGTTGCAATGGGTTGGTGGCTTGGGGGGTGCAAGTTCTTTTCAGAGCAGTAGGGTGGGTGTAGGCAGGGACAAATTATAAGGGGGCGCAAGGGGCGCACGCCCTAGAGCCTCCACCTCTTCCCTGCAAAGGGGGCATCCACCAACCTTTGAGTTATAGTCTGGTCCAGGAGGCTTTTCAGTCTTTGGTCTGACAGGCTACGGGGCCAGTAACAGCAGCAGCCCCATCCCCTGTGCATCTGGGCAAGGTTTGTTTTGCAAACCTGCTGCCAAAGCCAACACAGGGCAGGATGGAGAGGCCAAAGCAGCAAAGCCGCCATCAGCAACTCTACAGTGATGGGTGCAGAGCTGTCACTGCACATTAGCCACCAAGCACAGCCGCTGGCAGCTCAATGCTGGGAACTGTTTTCTGCTGGACCAGCTGGGCGACTGCACTACCCCCCACCCAGAATGGCAAAGCAGGAGTTCCCGAGCAGCACACACCCGCACAAGGGTGGCACATGGGACTCGATCTGACATTCCTGTAAGTAGGCGGGTGCCAGACAACTTCCAATCATTTACTTATGCCCTTATTCATCAAGCGATAGCGCCAGGTAGTGTCCGACGAGCGCCAGGTAGCGGCAGCTAACGGCGACTACCGACTCAAGTACGCCCGGCGGCGGTCACAATGACGCATTTATCAAGCAAAATGAGGCTAGCGCCGGCGAGAGCGACGGCTAGCGCGGCATTCATCATGAAGCCGCCTGGACCGAACAGCGCCGCTGCAAATTCCCTCACAGCGCCAGGTATGAGCTGTCGCTCCCTGGCGATGTCCAATGCATTTCAATGGAGCAATCTATAATAATTCATGATTAATTGGTAATAATTTTTTTTTAATTTTTTTAATGTCAAAAAATGGGAGACCACTTCTGCAATGTTAGGATTTATTTTTAAGTCAAAAAATAAAAATAAAATAATATGTGCAGAATTGATCTAGCAGGTCTGAGATTAATGTATTCATATAACAAAATGATTCTAAAAACATGTATAATGTTACATTAAAAAAATATGGTTGTTTAGGGGTTAAAAACTAGTTAATACAGATCGCCGCCAGCGCTCTGGGGTTTAAACAAGGAATGGACAGCGACAGCACATTCGGAGCGTGATTTTTTGATGAATATGAAGCTAGCCGTTCGCTCTGGCCATTCGTGGTCAGGCGCTCACATACAACGCTGGACCTGTGAAACAGCGACTCCCCAGCCCGTATTCAACATTACCGCACACCGACTGAGTCGCTGTCATCAAGCTAACGCCGGCCAAGCACAGCGAATACTGGCTGGCGCTGAAAAAATCACGCTACAGTCGCTCATCTGTCGCTACCTGGCGCTATTGATGAATCGGCCTCCCCGCTGGACTATTATTTTAAAAGGAAAGAAATACTGTATCTGGGGTCTCCACCAGTTTTTTTGCCCAGGGGCCACAATTAATCCGCCCCTGGGTGTAGGCAAACTCTTAGGATGCACCACGTGGGGTTGAGAAGACTGACTCAACCAACAACACACCTAGGACTTGGGGGGGTCACATTTAAGATGCTTCTTCTGAAGGGGATTTTTTTCACCCCCTTTAAAGAGGCAACTATCTGGACATTCTATCAAAGCACAGTAATAATCTCTCTAACCATGCTCGTCACAATAGTTTTCACACAAGTTTAAAGGGTCTGTAACCCCAATGGCAATAATTAGCACGTAAGCAGCTGATCAGATCCCACGTGCCTCTCTTCTATTTCCAGCAGTCTAGGGCAGAAGCCGTAGCGGGGCCCTTAGTTGGACCATTTTTCATTCCTCCAGGACGATGCAGGTCCTACAGCTATTCTGCTATTCTGTGGTCCCTCTGACCACATCGGAGCATGCTTGTTGTAACTCATATGCTGCTCTATGGCATGCCATTCCCAACTTAGACATGACCCAGAGACTGAAACAAAGAAATTAGTTTCGCTTAAAGTGGACCAACGGAGCATGCGCGAGCCGCGGTCACATCCCCGCTACCCCTCTAGCAGGATGCGTGCCCATGCCAGGCATTTATGAATGGCCAGCGCAGGCACACTCCCTGTTAGACGGTAGCAGGGGAAGCGTCCGTCCGCGCACGGAGCTGTTCACCTTAGACGAAGCATTAGACGACGTGACGTCAGCGGATCTGAGCACGCTGAGTTGGTTTTGGCGAACTGGGGGGCTTCACATAGCAGGGCACCTCCGATCGGGGGCAAGGACCAAAACCCAGGATGGTAAAAATCCTGGGGTTTGGTCCATTTTAAAATACATAAGTTTTTCCATATATTCAAAGATGTTGAGATGCTTTGAAATGCCCTATTTTATACAGTTCCCAAAGGTAGGGTGGGAGAAAGTTTGTGTGTGCCTGGGCAGGGACTTTAAGCAGTGTCCACTGGTAAGAAGGGCAGCGTCATATGGTACCTGTTCTATCAGTTTTCCTGCGTGAACTGCCTCTCGTTCCTCTTGGTTTCTCCTGATTATCCTTCTCACCTCGGCTGTTGGTGAACCAAGTACATCTGCCCCTGCAGCTAAGAGGCTCTTCTCTATGGTTCTGGTGCAGCCTCCTCCAGTACTACCTCTGGCTTACAACTTTAACATGGCAAAAGCTTCACATGACTTCTGCAGCACTACTGCTACTGCATCTGTTACCCCACCTTATGCATGTATTACCCATCACTCTTAGCAAGCAACATGCCCAGTGCTTTCTATAGTCCTAGCTGTTAAAGGGATTTTTCTGGCAAAACATTAAAAAAATAAACATCATCTTACCTTGCCAAGAGCTCCTCCAGCCCTGTGCTTCCTCTCAGCATGGTGCCCTGAATGTGGAAGTATGCTTCCTTATCTGCCCCTCCAGCACCACCCTGCCCACGTGGGTCACCAATACTAGCTCAAAGAGCTAGTCCAGACCACGCCCCCCTATGTATTAATGGCTTGAAAGCAATGGAGATGCCATTGAAGCCCAGCTAGCCCCTCCCTCTTTCCTCCCCACCCAGTCTCTTCCCAGCACTGCCCCACCCATTATGCTGATTATTATGCAGCATCACAGCTCCAAGGGCCATGCTCACATGCCTCAGTGGATAAATCATGGGGTAGAACTGTAAACTTTGAAATCTTTGGCCATTTCTTCTTCAATTTAAAAATGAAAAACAGTTTAGGACAATGCCAAATGTAGCCCGATGCAATGGTCTGATATTTGGCTATGCCTGAAATATTGCTTTAAAGTGGACCAAAACCTAGGATTTTGACTATCCTTGATGTCAGTCCTTGCCCCGGGGCACCCAATCGGGGGTGTCCCGCTGTGTGAAACCCCCCAGGTCGCCTGAGCGAACTCACCTCTTCCCGGTCCTACGGCGCATGTGTGGCCGCTCATCCAATCAGCACCCTCGGATCCACTCAAGCCCCAGGAGCTCATCTATTGGGAGCGTGCCCACATCAGCCATTCACAAATGCCTGGCACGGGCACACGCCCTGCTAAAGGGATAGCGGAGATGCGGCTGCTGCTCGCACATGCGCCGTTGGGCCGGGAACAAAGGTGAGTTTTTGTGTGACCTGGGGGGTTTTACACAGCGGAGCACCTCCAATCATGTTGCCCTTGTCTTGGAGTCTCATAGACTCCAGGGTGGGTTTTGATCCTCTTTAACTCTCTATAGACATTTTATAGACCAAAACCAAAAAGCTACTCCCCACTTCTAAATATCAATCATTTTTTCCCCTGGATCCACACCCACTTATCTATAGATTATATCTATAAGTAGTTATTTATAATGTGCTCTTAAATATATTTATCATATATTTTATGTGGGTGAATGTATCTCTCCTCAGCTGGAGCTTAAAGCGGACCTGAAGTAAAAATGTGATGGCGACCGGCAATAAATACCATCTACACGGCTGGGCCCCCAGCAAACGGCACTTATATTTCCTTTTTTCCCGGACCACAGGGGGCACAACACTGGCTGCATAATGATATAGGGGCAACTTAACCCCAACACAGGGAAAACAACTTGCCATCTGGTGTAGTGATTAGCCATTTGTTTGGACCATTCTTCCAAACAATGTGTGTGTTGACAGTAAAAATAGCTGATAATTATAAGATAATGATCACTAAATCACATGTATCACTATCCAATTATTGCATTAATATAATATTATATTGTATATTGTATTGTAATATTTGCTAGATGTACATTGCTTAGTGATATGTTGTACTAGACATATGTTACACCACTATAGGGTTCGATTCAGCACCAGGTAAGACAACTCTACTAAGTTTTTAGAAGAGAAAACTGCCATTCACTTTCATTGGGGTCGAATAAGAGCCCGGTGAGAATTCTCTTTTTTAGGAGAGAAAACTGCTATTGACTTTCATTGTCTACCTTGGAGCTGATTCAGAGCCAGGTGAAAATTTACACACGGTAGACAATGAAGAGTCACGTGGTCCAACTACAAACCAGGGACCTCAAGGGGGTCGTATGGCCTTGGAAGTGGTACCAAACTATCGGGCTGGATGCCGTGCACCCAATGAGTCCAGAAATGGGGTTCCTGAGCGGACCAGAACCTTAGATCTCCGTTTACGGGGCTTTGCTTTATTTCTGCGAATGCAATTACCTATCCCCATTGTGTGCCGGTTCTGATTCTGTAACTGGTTTGGCGCTGTGACACATGGGCGCGCAGTTATGGAGCAATTTCTGTCGGTGCCGCTAGTCTGTTGTTCTTATCCTTGCTATGACAAATTCACAGCAAGGGGTCCAGCGAGCTACAGACTAACCGGCATCTTCCCAGACTAAGGTGCGACTATCGGCAGGAAAGCAGCATCACAGGGGGTCTGTGATCTCTGCTGTTTGACCTGTAAATGCTAATTTCTTATCCTGAATAGAGCTAAGAACTTGTGCATTGATAACAGGGGGAATAAAGGGAAACTCTAGACCTTGGATATGTGAGGTTTCTTAACTTAAGCTGGACCGTTCATTCACAAAAACTTTTTTCTATTTTTTTTACTATATATTTTTACTATTGCAGTAAAAACAGCCCCCCAACAGGTGGCCGTCCTAGGCACAGGCCTAATGGGAAATACTTTCCTACTCCCCAGGCTTGTGTGGTGTGCTCCTCTGCTTTCAATCAGGAGGAAGCAGGCTCACTTGCGCCATTGGCAATGGTAGACACACACTTAAACGCTTGTGGACGAAAGGTGGACGAGCAAAAGCATGCTAGGAGCAATCATGAGCGTGGTGTCATCATCAAAAACATTACTAGTACAGCTGAGACATTAAAATTAGGAAAGACTGAAATGTTTTTCCAGGAATAGTGGCAACCCGACATGCGCCCTACAGGTGCAACAGAGCTGCTTGTACGTACAAGTTCTAAAATGTTAGTAATATCATTTGCGTTTTCTCTGCCGGGTGCTGTTGTTTGAGTTCAGGTCGCGCCTGTCACTGCACCTGTGTAGTGATCGGAGGAGCCGTGCAGCGCGGGGAGGGGCTCTGCGCACACCTGTCATGTACAAATTTAATCATTTCATGACAAGTGGTGCTGTGTTACTGTTTACAAGGCTGCCATGAGAATTTCATGGACCTCTTACATTCTATACATCGGGACCAGCTAACCGGCCCTCGAGGCATCCTAAGTACAGTTTTCAGCAGTCATTTAGAGTTTTTTGGGGGGTTATGTGTCTAGGGAACAGTTCCCCCCCCACCAAGCCTTTTTTATGTGGCCCGCTAATACATAGAGGGCCCAGTCACTCCAAGGCTGCTGACACCAGCAGCACCTAGATGCGCCTGTGTGTCACACCATTAAGTGATGTGCTGGTGTTCTGCATTCAACTGTGTGTGTAAGTAATCTCACCTGGGAAAGTATGAGCCCAACAGGGGGTATGTGTATCCCCACACTGTATATCCAAGTCCAAGAAGAGTAGCCAGCAGTCAACTTAAATCCCTTAAAACATCACATTTATTGATCCAATTAGAAGCAGTAATTAACTCTCACCATTGTGCAGACAGACACAGCATAAAAGGTTCAATGGGTCAGCATGTACCCCTTCCATGAATGCGTTTTGGGCCCCAAGTCCCAATCATGACAAATAATTCTGTGGTTGTCCTGGGCAAATAGTTCTGAGTCTGTCTTGGACAAAATAATTCTGCATCTGCTTCTGTTTTTCGGCGAAACAATTCTGTAGCTGGCCTGGTCAAAATAATTCTGTGTGTAGCTCTCTTGGCCAAAATAATTCAGCGTTTCCATCTGTCAATGGCAAAATAATTCTGTGGCTGTCCTGGGCAAAATAATTCTGCATTTGGATCTGTCCTGAGCTAAATTATTTAGCATTTGCATCTGTCCTGGGCAAAATAATTCTGCATTTGGCTCTGTCCTGAGCTAAATTATTTAGTATTTGCATCTGTCCTGGGCAAAATAATTTCGCATCTGCATCTGTCCTGGGCAAAATAATTCTGTAGCTGCCCTGGGCAAAATAATTCTGTGTTTGCAGCTCTCCTGGACAAAATAATTCAGTGTTTCCATCTGTCCTTGGCAAAATAATTTAGCATTTCCATCTGTCCTGGGCAAAATAATTATGTAACTATCCTGGGCAAAATAATGCTGCATTTGGATCTGTCCTGAGCTAAATTATTTAGCATTTGCATCTGTCCTGGGCAAAATAATTCAGAATCTGCATCTGTCCTGGGCAAAATAAATCTATTATGGGCAAAACCATTCACAATGAGCATCTGTCCTGGGCACAATAAGTTAGGCCCTTATTTAACAAGGGATAGCGCCAGGTAGCGACTGGTGAGCGAACGGTAATGAAGGTCACCGCCACGAGAACGCCGGCTCCCCACCACAGTCACACATTTATCAAGCCGATCCTGCTTAGCGACTGAGATAGCGCCAGATAGCGACTCATTCATCATTATTCCAGCCTCACCCCACAGCGCCAGCGAGCGACCTTGAACAGCGCCAGGTATGACCTCTCGCTACCTGGCGCTCTCCAATGCATTTCAATGGAACAATCTTTAAATATTAATAATTAATTGTTAATAATTTTTTTTTTTAATGTGAAAATTTCTGTTACTACTTCTGCCATGTTAGATATTTTTTTTAAGGTAAGAAAAAAAAAAAAAAAATTTGTGCAGAATTGATATTACAGGTCTGATATTAATGTATTCATATTCCAAAATGTTTTTATAAACTTGTTTTTTTTGGTTTCCCAAAATATGGTTGTTTGGGGGTTAAAAAACTACTTTTAACCCATCGCCGCCAGCGCTCTGGGGTTTAAACATGCATTTCACAGCGCGAGAATTTTTGGAGCGTGATTTGTTAATGAATATAGTGGGAGCCGGTCGCTATGGCCATTCGCTATCATGCGCTCCCATACAGCGCGGAACCTGTCAAATAGCGACTCATCACCCAATATTCAACATTACTGCACACCGACTGAGTTGCTATCAACAACCGAACAACGGCCAAGCACAGCGACTACTAGCGGGCGCTGTGAAAATACCGCTACAGTCGCTCAATTGTCGCTACCTGCCGCTATTAATAAATCAGCCTCCCAGTGTCTGCCTCTGTCCTGGGCAAAATAATTCAGAGTCAGGTGAGTATTCTTACTCCTTTTTTAGGTGAGAAAACTGCCATTGACTTTCATTGTCTATCGGGTGTACATTTTCATCTGGCTCTGAATCAGACCCAAGGTAAGTCAAAGGCAGTTTTCTATCCTAAAAAGGGAGGGACAATTTTCACCTGGCTCTGAATCGACCCCAGTGTCTGCATCTGTCCAGAGCCAAATAATTTTGCGGCTGTCCTGGGCAATATAATTCTGCATCTGTCCTGGGCAAAATAATTTGGTGATTGTGAATTATATTTTAATCATACATTTGAATGGGCATGCCTGCATTTCTTTTTTTTTTGCATTTGTTATTAACATTCTTTTGAAGACAAACAAAGGCTTTCTTTGTATATGTGCCAAACTGTGGCCAAGGTGCAGGAGCTCTGATGGGGAGAGCTTTCAACCGGCCCTGGAGTCATTTCCACTGGTGGACCCAAGACACCCCACTTTGCCACTACTGTGATAGGAGTGATGTGCAGCCATCCGTGGCTTATCTGTGCTCTGTCTCATGCCTCACAGAAGATTCAATAACCTGTCTATAGGTAAGTCTCTGAGAGAGAAGTGACCTTCTAACCTCATGGCAGCCAGGCAGCTAAGAAGAAAGGGATCAGTAGGGTCCAGTTGCCATTATGCTTTGCATTATTGCGGCTTGGAACATGTCGGAGGCTCTGTTTTTCCTTCCAACAACGACAAAAGAAGTTGGGAAATATGTTTGTTTATGTAATTTGATTGTTTGGGGAAGAAATAAACTTTTTGCTTTTATCCCACATTTGTGCCTTTTGTCTGTAACCACACAACTATAAGAGGAGCCTAACCAGTGACAGGCTTCCCAGCATGCACTGCGCCATTGTCACGCAACCCCCGGCCCCCCTCCCCCATTCCGTGGCTGCACACCTCCATGTTCTGCAGACATGATGGGCTGTGATGCTGAACATGAGCTGCCAGTATATTTAATAAAGCAAGTCTGACACACATAACATCAATCACAACTTAAAGCCAACATACACACTACTCATTGAACATATGCTAATGATCCCGAGAACAGCTGCGCATCACATGACACTGGCCTGTGTTTAGAAAGGCCCAACCCTGTTTTCTCCCCATTTATTCTCACATGATTTTACCAAGAATTCCTTCCATTTTTTAGTTTAAAAAAGGCCATCTGTGGGCTGAAAACAAAACGAAAGAAAAAAGTTCCATACTTACCTCACCTCTCACAGGCTGGTGGTAACCAGAAGACCACAAGCATATCAGAGATCAAGGCTGCGGCTTGTGAACATGGATCCCTAACAGCAATGGCTGGTAAGATGCTTCTGGCCAGGGACGGACTGGTGCCAGTAATCAGTCCAGGAGCTTACTGGTCCTGGCCAGCCCACAAACAGCCAATGAACTGCCTAGCTCCACCCCCAAGGTGCTTCTAAGCTGGTTAAAGAATGCATTCCACAGCTCAAGCTTTATCACTGCAGGAACAGCTTCTGGGCAGGGGTAGATAGAAGCAGTAGCGCATAGGCTCAGGGTTAGGGGGGAGTTAGCAGGGCCAAGGGCATTGGGGGCACCTTATTCCAGCCACCCTGCTATTTGCTGATGATTTTGGGCCACTGTGATGCTGCCCATAAGACCCTCATCCCCCCTTATATTGTGCTCAGGTATGGTAGGGGCACTGCCTGCTGCTAAAAAAGAGGCACAGCATGGTACATAGCAGTATTCAACAGCAGCACCATAGGATAGGTGAGGAAAGGGGCATCATTTTTCCTTCCCACACTGAGCACTACTTTGCCTAAAAACTGCCCTGCATCGGCTCTAGGTGAGGTGGGGGCAACATCCAGCCCAGGTGGCCCAAAAGCAGAACATTCCACCGGAAGTTCTCCCTATGGCCAGTCTGCCCCTGCTTCTGGCCTATTGTTCTCAGCAATTGTGCTCACTACATATTTCCCTTCCTGAGACTAAGACTTCTCATCCACTCCCTACTGGCCACCCTGAAATAAGACTTTTCATCTACTCCCTACTGGCCACCCTGAAATAAGACTTCTCATCTACTCCCTACTGGTCACCCTAAGATAAGACTGCTCATTCACCCTCTACTGGCCATCCTGAGATAAGATTTCTCATCCACTTTCTATGGGCCACCTTGAGGTAAGTCTTGTCATCCACTCCCTATGGGCTACCTTGAGGTAAGTCTTCTCATCCACTCCCTACTGGCCACCCTGAGGTAAGTCTTGTCATCCACTCTCTACTGGCCACCTTGAGGTAAGTCTTCTCATCCACTCCCTACTAGCCACCCAGAGGTAAGTCTTGTCATCCACTCTCTACTGGCCACCCTGAAGTAAGGCTTCCCTTCCACTCCCTACTGGCCACCCCGAGATAAGCCTTCTCATCCACTCCCTATTGGCCACCCTGAGATAAGACTTCTCATCCACTCCCCACTGGCCACCCTGACATAAGACTTCTCACTGGCCACCCTGAGGTAAGTCTTCTCATCCACTCCCTACTGACCACCCTGAGATAAGACTTCTCATTTGCTTCCTACTGGCCACCCTGAGGTAAGACTTCTCGTCCTTTGCCCACTGGACACCTTGAGATAAGACCTCTCATCCACTGCCTTCTAGCTACCATAATGTAAGACTTCTCATCCACTCCCTACTCGCCACCCTGATATAAGACTTCTTATCCACTCCCTTCTGGTCACCCTAAGGTAAGACTTCTCATCCACTCCCTACTGGCCATCCTGACATGAAACTTGTCATCCTTTGCCCACTGGACACCTTAAAATAAGACCTCTAATCCACTGCTTACTAGCTACCCTGAGGTAAGACTTCTCATCCACTTCCTACTGGCTACCCAAAAAAGATAAGACCTCGCATCCACTCCCTACTGGCCAGCCTGAGAAAGGACTCCTAGTCCACTCCTAACTGGCCACCCATTGGATAAGACTTCTCATCCACTCCCTACTAGCCACCCTAAGGTAAGACTTCTCTTCCACTCCCTACTGGTCACCCCGAGATAAGACATCTCATCCACTCCCTATTGACCACCCTAGGAAAAGACTTTTCATCCATTCCCCACTGGCCACCCTGACATAAGACTTTTCATTCATTCCCTACTGGCCACCCTGAGGTAAGTCTTCTCATCCACTCCCTACTGACCACCCTGAGATAAGACTTCTCATTTGCTTCCTACTGGCCACCCTGACATAAAACGTCTCATCCACTGCCGACTAGCTACCCTGAGGTAAGACTTCTAATCCCCTCCTTTCTAACCACACTGATATAAGACTTCTCCGGATGGCTCGTCAAGCCAAGACCAAGTGCAGGTCACAGGTTTCACCCAGAAGGGCCCAACTGCTGACAGGATGATACTGGAATCAAGGTTAGACTACCACACTCCAACATAGTGGAGTTAGTTTTGTCCAGGGCCAAAATGGACAGTAAAGCCCAAAAAAACTAACTTCTCTCCCTTGCAGCAGCTCCCAGCACCGGCCTGGACCTGCTGCACAGGAGAGACAGTGGGTGCCTCTTTTTTTTAGTGTATTTAAACCTAAGGAACTTTCCAGGCTCAAAAAACAAACATTTTGTCCACCTTCAGCTAGGTTTAAATAAAACTTCCTGGCTCCTAAATTGAGTAATTAAGGGCACTTCATCACAGTGAATGCAGTGGGAATGCTCAATGTTGGACTTGGGTGTTTAGGGCCCACCAGTAGTGAATGTGTAAAAGAGAAATGGAGGGAAGCTGTAAAAGAACAAGTACAAACAGAAGAAAACATAGTGAAAATGCAAAAAGATGGAGGGAATGTGTAAAGGAGAAATGGAGGGAATTTATAAACCAGGAGGTGAAGAGGCTTATGTGCAAAAGATAAGGAGGAAGGAAAGTGGAAATAAGAGAGTGATGGAAGGGAAATTGTAAAAAAGGGGATGAAGGGGGGAGGAAAGAGATAGATGGGTAGGTCACATAAGATAGGGAGAAAGACAGAGACTGGGTAAGACAAAATGAAGGAAAACAAAAAAATGAAAATGCTAAAATAAAGAAATAGAGAATGATAGAGGCAATGGTAGTAAAAACAAACACTTTATGAAAAAAAAAATCGTAGTAGAAAAAGTAGAGAACTTTTTACTCCTTTCTATATACTGTAGTAAAAAGGGCCATTGACTTTCATTGTCTTCCTATCTGGTGATTCAGCAACAGTGCAATTTTAATGCTTTTTCTAATAAAGGGATTTTTTTTACTACCATGAGAGTGTTTTTCAACTCTTATTGAATCAAGGCCAAAGCGAGAGATGGAGGAAATGTGTAGAAGTGACAGCTTCTGAGCCTGCTAGGAGCTCTCTCTTTGAAGTGGTGTCACATTGGTTGGTCTCCCCTGCTAGAGACATCGGCATAAAGTCCTGATGGATTGCTCAAGGTGCATATGCAGTCTAGTCAGACGCAAAGGACCTTCCATTTTGTTTTGTGGCATCTGTGAGGAAAGTCAGAGCACCCAGAGGACAGACCTGTATTCAGGATGCCTCAATTTCAGGCTTCATGTGCACCTCAGGCCGCAGACCAGTCGTGTCCATTATGAAGCCAGTCTTGTTGTGACTGTGCAGCTCAGGGTGGGGTGGGGGTGCTCAAAGCGTTGACTGAAGTCTCCGGGACTCCTCTAGGTGGATTTTCACAAGTCATTTAGCTTTAAAAATGCCAAAGATTTGAAGAAAAAGAGAGAGAGAGAGAGAGAGAGAGGGAGACATTTACCATGGAAGGAATAACGAGCTGTTGACGTTTCTCCTAATTGTTTTCTTAGACTCTATAAACAGTCCTCATGGCTTTTTTGGGGGAAATTCAAGACTCCGTGCTGCTGTCTCAGCAAAAACAACCTTCGTCGGGGCCAAGCGCTGCGCTATACAAACATCATGGTGTTTCCTCATCACTGGAGGCCCAATCTCGGAGCAAGATGGCGATATGTTTATTTAAACCTTCAGCAAGCCGAGCGTCAGAGCGTTCAGCACCAGGAAATCTCCCAAAGATGATAAGTATCATCTCATGTAACAAAGCTGTGTCTGGGTGGGTCTTCTACAATCAGCTTGGAAGCCCAAAAATAATAATAATCACTTTTCTCTTCCACATAATACCACAGAAGAGGTGACATTCCAGGATCCTAATCCTACCAGATGGATCCCTGGAAATAAACAACTGATCATATAGGAATCTGTTTTTCCTCTTTAGTATCAATGGTTCGATACTTTAAAGTGGAGCAAAACTTATTAAACCTGGCCCTATATAACTTAAGGGCTAGGCGAAATCCCTCCACAACTCAAAGCTTTAAGCAGACCAAAACTCACATTTTGAACTAGAATCCCCTTGAATTGATCCCCCATGAGGAGTACATTTTGCCACTTTTCACTGCCTCTGCTTCGCTATAATCCCAGATAATGGCCCTTGTTTTAGCTGTGAAGCTCCGCCTCCATTTATTACCACTGTTCTGTGTGGCAATGATGTCATTGCCACACTTATGCAATGACTGATTGCATGCCATCTCTCAGAAAGGGACAGCAAAAAAAAGTGTTGCAGGACAATTCGAAAGGCTAAAAGAACCATTTCTAGTTCTACACCCTAAGAAGGGAGTATTGGCAGGGGCTTTGGCCAAAATGTATTTCACAAGTTCGGTGGGTTTTGGTCTGCTTTAACGCCTCAGAGCATGCACAGGCCACCTCCAGCTCTCCATCTCTTCATCTGTTGTGCACCACTCCCACCAGGCATAACTGAATGGCTGGCAGTGGGTGCGGGCAGCAGGAGGGGATCGACCAGCAGGAGACACCAGGTAATCATTTAAATCAGCAATGATTGCCTGGGATTTCAGTGCTGATTGGAGAGTGGAGCAAAGTAAGACACTGGTGGTTTTGTGGGGTTTCCCACACAGGGGCATTCTAAATCGAGGCCAAAAGTTTGAAAACTGGTATATGGGGAGGTCTGCCCAGCCAGGTGGACACAGTGCTGTTACAGAGAGGCCAACTTGAGCTCCCAGAGGGGTCCGGACCCGGGGCCAAGTAGTATGGGTGTCCCCCTGGATCCATGGCACAGTAATCCACCCTCTCCCACGATTTTCACTATGAAAAAACCCTTAGCTTTAACTCTGTCAGGTAGAAGTTTGACAGGGATAGTTCACAGTGAATGCTATAAACTCGCGGTGATGAATTGGAGGAACCCAGTGATTACCGTCCTCTACTCGGCACCACGTAATACATGGACTTTATCTGCACTGGGTTGAGCAGGAGGCAAGATACAGTAGACATATGTGAAAGGTCCCATTTATGGGCCCTTATTTGATGGCAGCAATTTTTCCCCCTTTTGTATTGGTGAAAAGGGCCTAAAGGGGAACATTTTAACATTTTGGGTTGAGAAGGTATCAATTGGAAGTAGTCTCTTTAAGATTGGGGAAATGGGTTTAAAGAGGACCAAAACCCACCCTAGAGTTGTTCAGACTCCAGGGCAGGCATACTCGCTCCCCCCAGGGCGATCGGGGATGCTCCACTGTGTGAAACCCCCAGGTCGTCAGAAAACTCACCTTCATTGCCGTGTTCAATGGCGCATGCGCGAGCATCGGCTGCATCCCCACTATCCCAGGGGCACGTGAATGGCCGACACGGGCATGCTCCCTGTTAAAGGGATCGGATGAGCTGCCATGCATGCGTCTTAGGACCGGGAAGAGGTGAGTTTGTTCGGGCGATCGGGGTGCCCCGGGGGCAAAGACTAAAACACAGGATCAAAAAGTGGAGACAAAATCCTAGATTTTGGTCCACTTTTAGGTGACCTTATAGCCTAATTTGAATGCCTTTTCCACCCAGAGGCAGAACGGAGGGGGAGGATAAAAAATAATAACTCACCTGGCCCGCCCCTGCTTTAACAATGACCATTCTGGTGCCGGGACCAGAGCAGGATAGATTTTTTAATTTCTAAATATAATGAAAATAAGTTCACCCAACCCCCTGCTATGTAATTTGCCCCTTTCCCTGATGCCAACCCAAGTGCATAGAATAAGTAACTAATATAACCTGCAATCTGACAGTCAATGAAAGAGATGAAATTGCTGAAGTTTTTTTTAACAAACCTTATGCTGCATCTAATGCTTTACAATATAAAGGCCTGGGTATGGTTCTTGCATGACCTTAGGGGCAGTCCCAGGTTTTTTTTTCAGCAGGAACCTTTAAAGCCTTTAGTTATGCCTTTGTGTTTATGTCCATGCATTTGTTGTGATGAGCAGTAGGGGGGTCTTATTGTAGCACAATGGCCTCTATAGGAGGCCATAAATTGCCTTAGTTTATAGCCTTACTGTCTGGGTCTTCCCCAGGGGGCTGTACAGAGAGCCAAAGGCTGTGTAAAGACTCATTATCCCAGCCGTATCCTTTCTAAGATGCAATAAGCATCCTTATTATCACACTTCTAAGTTTGATGGTTTAGAGGTAGACAGGCAGATTTGAGCAAAGATTATATAAAGATGGATAGTTTACCTATGTTCATAATGTTTTTTTTTTCTTCTGTACAAAAGAAAAGAAGGAAATCTTCTGTACTAGTAGGTTTATAATATTGTCATGATTGTTTAAGCCTCTGATGAAGCTGATTCAGTATCAATGAAACACGTCACGCAGATTTTCTAAGCGTAATAAAATGCACTGTACGCCACATACAGAATACTTAACACTTGTCTACAGGGCCGGATTATGAGGGGGTGCAAGGGGCACGTGCCCCAGGGCCTCCACCACTTGCCCTGCAAAGGGGGCCTCCACCAACCTTTGGTTTATGGTCTGGCCCAGGAGGCTTTTTAGTCTTTGGTCTGACGGGCCGGCAATAAAGCTATTGGTGGCAGTGGGGGCGCGTCTGGGCAGCCAAAGCCACCACAGGTAGGACGGGGAGTCTAGAGGAGCAAAGCCGCAATCAGCAACACTACAGATGATGTCACTGCACATAAGCCACCAAGCACAGCCGCTGGCAGCTCAATGCAGGGAACTGTTTTCTGCTGGACCAGCCGGGAACTCCACCCCCCTCCCAGAATGGCAAAGCAGGAGTACCTGGGCAGCACGCACCCGCACAAGGGTGGCACAAGGGACTCGATCTGATGTTCCAGTAAGTAGGCGGGTGCCAGACAACCACCAATCAGTTACTTGGCTGGACTATTATTTTATACTGTATCTGGGGCATCCACCAGATTTTGTGCCCAGGGGCTTATGTTGGAATTTAACTTTTCATTTCAAACTTAAAGTGGACCAACACCGAGAGGTGATCGGCCCGGAAATCTATAAGATTCCCGGGCCGATCACCTCCCACCCCGCGGGACATCCGAGATCGGGATGTCCCGCGGGGTGAAACCCCCCAAAAAACCCCCAAACACCTTCCCTGATCTTCGGCGGCGGCCGGCCGCCGCCGCCTCCCTCGCGCCCCTGCAGGCGCCCCTGAATGGCGCCCCTGAATGGCCGGCGGGGGCGCGCGCGCGCGCCGAAAGTGACGCGAGGGAGGCGGCGGCAGCCGCTTGGACGTTCCTGATCCCCGCCTGGACGTTGGCGGGGATTGGACCGTCCAGTCACGTGGGAGCGGGGACAGGTAAGATTTTGGGGCTTTCTGGGGGGTTTCACACAGCGGGGCACCCCCGATCGGGGTGCCCCGCCGAAGTGGACCAAAACCCAGGATAGTCAAAATCCTGGGTGTTGGTCCACTTTAAAGTGGACCTACAGTCTTCCTTGCAAATATGTTCTGGTTCACAGGAACACCAAACTAACCTAACATACGTCCTCAAACCATCAGTGAGCCTTGCATTGGAAAGATACTGAATTTGACCTAGCAGAGCTGCGTCCGTTGGGGGACAGTTAAAGTAGACCAACGCCCATTTTTCCTTTAAAGTGGACCAACACCTAGGATTTTGACTATCCTGGGTTTGGTCCACTTCCCCGGGCATCCCGATCAGGGGTACCCCACTATGTGAAACCCCCCAGATCTCCGAATAAAACTCACCTCACCCCGCTCCTACAGTGCATGCGCTGCTGCTCGTCCAATCAGCGCTCTCGGAGCCGCTGAGCTATGCGCATCTAAGCGCCGTCATAGCTCAGCGACTCTCGCATCTCGCGCTTCCCTCTAACAGGGAGCGTGCACGCACCTGACATTTACAAAATGGCCGGCACAGGCACGTGCCCTGCTAGTGAGAAGCGCGAGATGCGGCCACAGCCCGCGCATGCGCTGTTGGATCGGGGTGCAGTTAAGGTGAACGGGGCCTCCTGGGGGGTTTCACACAGCGGGGCATCCCGATGTTGGATGCTGCGGGGAGGGATTGGGATTGGATCGGCCTGGGAATCTATAAGATCCTTCAGGGTGTTGGTCCACTTTAACAGATGTTGGTGTCTCAGACAGAGAATGAGAACAAGCTCGAGGGTGAAGCCCCCCAGAACATAACCCGCCTCCAGAACGTCCAATATCCCTACTTTCACTTTGGGAAAGGAGTCCAGCGATTGGCCAACCGGCGCGTATGTGGGTGGGGCATTCCGGTTGCTGGCGCCGAGGACGTGACCATGGCCCACGAGACCGCCCAGCGACCAATGGCAGGAGTCCTTTCCCGTCTCCGGTTTGAGGTGAAGGTAAGGATATCAGGCATTCTGGGGGGGGGGGGGGGGGGGTTATGTTTGGGGGGCTCCATAATTCTAGATGCCCCCCCCAAGCTTTTTTTTTCCGCTGTCTGTGGGACTAACACCTGTTAAAGAAAAAATGGGAATTGCTCCAGTAGCTACACATGTGTGCGGCATAGGAGGCATCAAGAGGTGTGCACAGCTAATTCCTGCTCCATCATAAAGGGTTTAATGTCTGGTTTTGGCTTCCTAAGGATTTTATAGCCAACCAAACCCACTGCACTTGGGAAATACATTTGACCAAAGCCCCCGCTGATACTCCCTCTATAGCAGGGGTGGGCAATTATTTTTTCCATGGGGCCACATGAGAAACTAAAAATATTGTGGAGGGCCGCTGAGCTATGGGCGTCTAAGCGACGTCTAAGCTCAGCGGCTCTGAGTGCGCTGGCGGCTGCATCTCGAGCTTCCCTCTAACAGGGAGCGCGCCCGCGCTGGCCATTCTCAAATGGCTGACACAGGCACGCGCCCTGCTAGAGGGATAGTGGGCATGCGGCCGCAGCTCGTGCATGCACCGTTGAACTGGGAAAGAAGGTGAGTTTATGGGCGACCTGGGGGTTTCACACAGCGGGGCATCCTGATTTTGGATGCCCCGCGGGGAGGGGATCTATAAGATTCCCAGGCTGATAAAGCAGGGTTTTGGTCCACTTCAAACGTTCTGATGTGATAATTTCCCAGCCAATCAGAGAAGCCCTTGGCTTCTGGCAGTCTGGAAGGAGAGCTCATATCAGCTGGGGCAAAGTGTAAGAATGGTGGGCAGCAGGAAGGGGGCATGGTGAGAGCATGATGGACAGCAGGAAGGGGGCATGGTGAGAGCATGATGGACAGCAGGAAGGGGGCATGGTGAGAGCATGGTGGACAGCAGGAAGGGGGCATGGTGAGAGCATGATGGACAGCAGGAAGGGGGCATGGTGAGAGCATGGTGGGCAGCAGGAAGGGGGCATGGTGAGAGCATGGTGGGCAGCAGGAAGGGGACATGGTGAGAGCATGTGGACAGCAGGAAGGGGGCATGGTGAGAGCATGGTGGACAGCAGGAAGGGGACATGGTGAGAGCATGGTGGACAGCAGGAAGGGGACATGGTGAGAGCATGGTGGGCAGCAGGAAGGGGACATGGTGAGAGCATGGTGGACAGCAGGAAGGGGACATGGTGAGAGCATGGTGGACAGCAGGAAGGGGGCATGGTGAGAGCATGGTGGACAGCTGGAAGGGGGCATGGTGAGAGCATGGTGGACAGCAGGAAGGGGGCATGGTGAGAGCATGGTGGACAGCAGGAAGGGGGCATGCTGAGAGCATGGTGGACAGCAGGAAGGGGGCATGGTGAGAGCATGGTGGACAGCAGGAAGGGGACATGGTGAGAGCATGGTGGACAGCAGGAAGGGGGCATGGTGAGAGCATGTGGACAGCAGGAAGGGGGCATGGTGAGAGCATGGTGGACAGCAGGAAGGGGGCATGGTGAGAGCATGGTGGACAGCAGGAAGGGGACATGGTGAGAGCATGGAAGGGGGCATGGTGAGAGCATGGTGGACAGCAGGAAGGGGGCATGGTGAGAGCATGATGGACAGCAGGAAGGGGGCATGGTGAGAGCATGATGGACAGCAGGAAGGGGGCATGGTGAGAGCATGGTGGGCAGCAGGAAGGGGGCATGGTGAGAGCATGGTGGGCAGCAGGAAGGGGACATGGTGAGAGCATGTGGACAGCAGGAAGGGGGCATGGTGAGAGCATGGTGGACAGCAGGAAGGGGACATGGTGAGAGCATGGTGGACAGCAGGAAGGGGACATGGTGAGAGCATGGTGGGCAGCAGGAAGGGGACATGGTGAGAGCATGGTGGACAGCAGGAAGGGGACATGGTGAGAGCATGGTGGACAGCAGGAAGGGGGCATGGTGAGAGCATGGTGGACAGCTGGAAGGGGGCATGGTGAGAGCATGGTGGACAGCAGGAAGGGGGCATGGTGAGAGCATGGTGGACAGCAGGAAGGGGGCATGCTGAGAGCATGGTGGACAGCAGGAAGGGGGCATGGTGAGAGCATGGTGGACAGCAGGAAGGGGACATGGTGAGAGCATGGTGGACAGCAGGAAGGGGGCATGGTGAGAGCATGTGGACAGCAGGAAGGGGGCATGGTGAGAGCATGGTGGACAGCAGGAAGGGGGCATGGTGAGAGCATGGTGGACAGCAGGAAGGGGACATGGTGAGAGCATGGAAGGGGGCATGGTGAGAGCATGGTGGACAGCAGGAAGGGGGCATGGTGAGAGCATGGTGGGCAGCAGGAAGGGGACATGGTGAGAGCATGGTGGACAGCAGGAAGGGGGCATGGTGAGAGCATGGTGGACAGCAGGAAGGGGGCATGGTGAGAGCATGTGGACAGCAGGAAGGGGGCATGGTGAGAGCATGGTGGACAGCAGGAAGGGGGCATGGTGAGAGCATGGTGGACAGCAGGAAGGGGGCATGGTGAGAGCATGGTGGACAGCAGGAAGGGGACATGGTGAGAGCATGGTGGACTTCAGGAAGGGGGCATGGTGAGAGCATGTGGACAGCAGGAAGGGGGCATGTTGAGAGCATGGTTGACAGCAGGAAGGGGGCATGGTGAGAGCATGTGGACAGCAGGAAGGGGGCATGGTGAGAGCATGGTGGACAGCAGGAAGGGGACATGGTGAGAGCATGTGGACAGCAGGAAGGGGGTATGGTGAGATCATGGTGGGCAGCAGGAAGGGGGTATGGTGAGATCATGGTGGGCAGCAGGAAGGGGGCATGGTGAGAGCATGGTGGGCAGGTACATGGTGAAAAAGAGACAGCAGGCAGGAAGGGAAAACACAAGCAAACTACATAATCTTTCTGAGCAGACTTACTGATGCTCTGGAGCTCCTACTCTGTCCTTCCAAAGTCCCCAGGTCTCTATCACCTGCTCATCGGGTCTGGCTTCCTCAGAGGAAGGGAGAATGTGCCAGACCCGACGAGCCGAGCGGCCGATCAGCTGCTGCTTAACCTAAGCCTCTCACACTGTACACAGGCGATCACCTAAGTTAAGCAGCAGGCGATCGGCCACTCGGCTCGTCGAGTCTGGCATGTTTTCCCTTCCTCTGCATCTCTTACTGGCCAGCTCAGCCCGGGCCGGTAAGAGCCTAGCAAAGGGCCGTATACGGCCCGCGGGCCGTACATTGCCCAGGTCTGCTCTATAGGGTGTAAAACTAGAATATATATATATATATATATATATATATATATATATATTTTTTTTTTTTTTTTCGCTTTTCGAATCCTCCTGGAACACTTTTTTTCTGTCCCTCTCTGTAATATGACAGGTGATCAGTCATTGCATAGGTGTGGCTATGACATCATTGCCACACACAGAACAGTTGTAGTCAATGGAGGAGACAGAGCTTTATAGTTAAAACAAGCGCCATTATCTGGGATTAGAGTGAAGCAGGAGCGGTGAAAATTGTCAAAAGGTTCTCTTCATGGGGGGGGGGGGCAATTCAGGGGATTCTAGTAAAAAATGAGTTTTGGTCTGCTTTAAACCGAAGAAGCCTCCCTACGCCCCAGGTGAGAGTGTTACATTTTGGATGCCCTGCTGTGTGAAACCCCCAGGATCGCTTAGGTAACTGACCCCTTCCTAGTTCTCATATGAGGCGCTTAGCCAATCCGCGCACTCACTTTCATGCTGCTGGTCGCATTGCCCCTCACCTCTAGTTGTGGGCATGCCCACACCCGCCATTCAGAAAGGGTCAGTGCCTGGGGCCCACTGGAGAATCCTCTCAGTCCAACATGGCCCCCATTGCTGTTTGTTGAGGAGATACCGTGTTTCCCTGAAATTAAGACAGGTCTTATATTTTTTTCCCTGAAAGAGGTCCTGGGGCTTATTTTTGGGGATGTCTTACTTTTTTCTGTTGGTGCTGAGAGACAGGAGCAGCAGCGGCGGTGGCACCATCTTTGCCTGCAAAGCAGGCTGTCAGCCATTATAAATGGGAGCAGCAGCAGGGAGGTGACCTGCAGCATGGCCGTGCGGATGATGGTAGCGTGACCGAGTGGGTGACGGCAGCATGGCCAAGCGGGTGATGGTGGCATGGCTGAGTGGGTGATGGTAGAATGGGCGAGCAGGTGACAATAGCATGGCCGAGCAGATGGTGGTAGTATGACTGAGGGGGCGATGGCAGCATGGCCGAGTGAGTGACGGCAGCATGGCTGAGCGGGTGACGATATCATGACTGAGAGGGTGACGGTAGCATGGGCGTGCAAGTGATGGCAGCATGGCCAAGCGGGTGATGGTAGCATGGCCAATAGGGTGCTGATAGCATGACCGAGGGGGTGACGGCAGCATGGCCAAGTGGGTGACGGCAGCATGGCCAAGTAGGTGACGGCAGCATGACTGAGCGGGTGATGGTAGCATTGCCGAGAGGGTAACGATATCATGACTGAGATGGTGACGGTAGCATGGCCGTGCGAGTGATGGCAGCATGGCCCAGCGGGTGATGGTAGCATGGGCAATAGGGTGCTGATAGCATGACCGAGGGGGTGACGCTAGCATGGCCGAGTGGGTGACCGATAGCATAGCCGAGTGGGTAACGATATCATGACTGAGATGGTGACGGTAGCATGGCCGTGCGAGTGATGGCAGCATGGCCCAGCGGGTGATGGTAGCATGGCCAATAGGGTGCTGATAGCATGACCGAGGGGGTGACGCTAGCATGGCCGAGTGGGTGACCGATAGCATAGCCGAGTGGTGAATGGCAGCATGGCAGAGCGGGTGACCGGCAGCATGGCCGAGCAGGAAGATGCTGGCACACTGAGGGAAGTAGCGGCTTCAGCAGAGGGACGGGGTGGTGGGGGTTGCAGCTTTGCCTGTGATCAGCATGTAAGGGGAGCTCATGTAAGCCCCACAACAGACTGCCTGTTTGATGTGCCCTCACCGCTCCCATCCCTCTGCAGAAGCCCGGCAGCTGGATTACAAATTCTTACTAGGGAAGGGCTTTTATTTTTAAGCATTGGAGAAATTGCAGAAAAATCCTACTAGGGCTAATTTTCTGGGAAACACAGTAGCTGGCTATTTGTGTAATTGCCAGGCATGTGCAGCAGGGGGAGCTATGGGTTCTTGAACACCTACTATTTTGTTCTCTCTCTCTCTCTATCGCTGTACTTTCAGGTGCCTGCATGGACAGGCTTCCCCTGAGTGTAGGACCGCTTCCTAGAACTGACCTGTGTATGGACACTCCCCTGCATAAGGAGCACAGCCTAAGGGAGGGAGGGGGATCCTGGGTCCACAGCGATTTTTTTTTTAATTTTGTGTCATGCACACCTTGGATTATAATGGTTAGATAAACTTCCTGCATACAGGAGACATTAGGTTGTCAGGTGCAGTCTGTCAAAAAAGGGTCTCTCCCAGGCCCTCAGTACATATATATATATATATAAATATATATATATATATATAACAAAAGTGGATCACAGATGCACAACATAGACATGAAGATATGCAAAACGTGAATTGTATTTAGACAAGGAAATAAGATCTGGACATTCAGATAAATAATACAGAGGTTAATCATTATGACACATTGTAACACTTTCCAATGGGGTTTTATTTTATAAGGCAGCAGTGTCTGACATGAAGGGATTTTGCATAAAGTGGACCAAAACCCAGGATTTTGATTATCCTGGATCTTGCCCGGGGTGCCCCATTGGGTGAAACCCCCCAGCTCGCCAAAACCAACGCACCTCTTCCCAGTCCTACAGCGCATACACGTCCGTACGTCCAATCAGCGAACTCAGAGCCGCTGACATCGCATCGTCTAAGCCCTCGTCTACGGTGAGTGGATCTGAGCGCACTGACGGCTGCATCTCTAACAGGGAGCGTGTCCGCGCTGACCATTCACAAATGCCTGGCGCGGGCACACGTCCTGCTAGAGGGATAGCAGGCATGCGGCCGCGGCTCGCGCATGCACCGTTGAACTGGGAAATAAGTGTGGGGTTTCACACAGCGGTAGCATCCCGATTTTGGATGCCCTGGGGGGAGGGAATCAATCGGCCCAGGAATCTTATAGATTCCCACGCCGGCCTTCATGGGTCTTGGTCCACTTTAAAGAAGAACTTCGGAGGCCCTGGAGTCTAAAAGACATCCCCGCACACCTCTAGCTGTGTGCGCATCCGCGCCCGGTCTTTTTGAATGAGCGTCCCGAGCACGTCTCGAATGCAAGGTGAGCAGGGAATGCAGCTGGTGGTGCACTCAGCTCCCTTCGGCGCTGCTCGGGTGCTTAGCCGTCAGTGGCGCCAAAGAGAGCCGAGTGACAGCGAAGCGTGCTGCCGCTCAGCCAATCAGCGCGCTCGCTTTCAGCTCAAGTCTGCACCATGGGAGCAACTGGAACAACTGCAGTGAACACCAGTCAACACAGAATTTTGCAAAGCATTTTGCTGTGTTTGCGCCGCAATTAGCTGGCGAAAGGTATTTACATTGAAAGTTGTTGGGAGAAAGCTGGTGATATCCCAGCGAACTACTGCGGCCAAAATTGTTAGCAGACCGCCGGCTCCCAGTGGTATTAACAAGCGCTAATGCTTGATAAATGAGGCTCCCCATATCTGCATCACTTACTGGGAGGCCGATTCATTAATAGCGCCAGGTAGCGACAGATGAGCACCAGTAGCGTTATTTTCACAGTGCACGCTAGTATTCGCTGTGCTTGGCCGTTGTTCGGCTGTTGACAGCGACTCAGTCGGTGTGCGGTAATGTTGAATACGGGGTTAGGAGTCGCTGTTTGACAGGTTCCGCGCTGTATGGGAGCGCATGACAGCGAATGGCCATAGCGAACGGCTCCCAGCATATTCATTAACAAATCACGCTCAAAAAATTATCGCGCTGTGAAATGCTTGTTTAAACCCCAGAGCGCTGGCGGCGATGGGTTAAAAGTAGTTTTTTAACCCCCAAACAACCATATTTTTGGAAAAAAAACAACATGTTTTTACAAACATTTTGTAATATGAATACATTAATATCAGACCTGTAATATCAATTCTGCACACATTTTTTTTTTTTTAACTTAAAAAAAATCTAACATTGCAGAAGTTGTCACAGAATATTTGCCATTAAAAAAAAAAAAAAAAAAAAAAATAAACATTAATAGCAATTAATTAAGAACATTTAAAGATTGCTCCATTGAAATGCATTGGAGAGCGCCAGGTAGCGAGAGGTCATACCTGTCGCTGTTCAAGGTCGCTCGCTGGCGCTGTGGGGTGAGGCTGGAATAATGATGAATGATTCGCTATCTGGCGCTCTGTCAGTCGCTAAGCAGGATTGGCTTGATAAATGTGTGATTGCGGAGGGGAGCCGGCGTTCTCGTGGCGGTGAGCGTCATTACCGTTCGCTCACCATTCGCTACGTGGCGTTATCCCTTGTTAAATAAGGGCCTATGTGTGACCCATGCTGGCCATAGAGAGCAGGGATACCGCTGCAGAGGAACGCCCTTCTTCTGTTGCATTTGAACAGCTCAGGATGCCTGGATTAGTCCAGTATGTGGTTCAGGGCACGGGGGGGGGGGGGGGTCCCCTAGGGTTTTGGATTGTGGGGCATCCCTAAACAAGATGCCCTCTAAGACACATTCTATTTTGACTGGACCAAAAGAAAGGGTTTTGTCTATCATGGGTTTTGGCCTTATTTTATGCTCACCTTTCTAGCAGTTCCACAGCGCATTCACAGGCTCCTGTCCAATCAGCGCGGTGCTGTGTAATACATGGCACACAGCTCTGTTTGGAAACAGAGCTTCAGCTTAGAGAAAGAGGAGAAGCCCAGGCCCCGATTTCCAACATCAAACGGTCAGTGATGATCTGGACGTCTGGTCACTGACAGCATTGGTGGGACAGTTCCTTTTTGATCTGGAGGTGGGGGGAACTTGTTGGTCTGATGGAGTAGTGTGATGATTATTTTTCAGTGATCGGAGCGGTCATGCTGGGTGTTGCAGTTCTACATCATAAGAGTGCAGGTGCACCTATGGTATATTTTGTATTGATCAGGTGTACCCATTAATTTTGTAATAGGTCAAAAACGTTTGAGTTATAAATAGTGATCGGCGCTAACCGTAAAGTTTGGGTTCAATGAACTTCCCAAACCCGAATACAGACTTCAGCTATAAGTTCATGTTGGAGTTTGGCACCTGGCCCGACGCTGCTGAGCAACCCATCAACCAACTTCACCTAAAGGATGCAGCAGCCAAAACTTACCTGAGCCCCTCGATCCCCTTCCTGTCAGTGGCAACGTTCCCTTGAATAGGTCCACGAAGGGGATCGTGAGGCGGGCAGGCTGATTCATTACTTGCGCCAGGTAACTGCAGATGAGTGTCTCTATAGCGGCGCTAAGAGCAACTGCTAGTGGTCGCTCTGATCAGCTGTGAGTCGCTATTACAGAGCGCCTCAGTCGCTGTAGTAACATTGCCGGCATTGATGAATTTGTGAGTCGCTATAACACCAGCACAGCGCTATATGGGAGCAAACGGTAGCATCTGGTTAGTGTGAGCGACTCATATTCATCAAAAAAACAGCCTCACACAGCGCTGGCGCTCAAAATTGTGTTGCTGTGGCTCAGAGCGCCAGACGCTGTGTGATTAAAGTCTGTTTTTGAACACATATCCACTAGTAACAAAGCGAAAACATATGGAATGATATTGTTTTAACACTGGGACAATAACACTTTAATACCAGACCTGTAATGACAATTCTGCATAAAAATAAAAAACAACAAAAAAGTTTTCAAAAATGACATTTAATAGGCCAGGAGAGGTCACACAATGATTTGATTAAATTAAAAAATTAAAAGAAAACCCTATTTAAAGAGAAGAAAAGTAACGTATGGGAGAGCGACAGGTAGTGACATGTAATACCAGTACATAATACCAAAAGCCAGAGCGCCGGCGCTATACCCTGAGTCATCTGTGATGATGAATCGGACGCTACATAGCGCCGTTGCAGTCGATCACCAGAATTGGCTTCATAAATGTGGTTTTGCGTACAGCGCCCGGCGTTCACCAGACGCTGCCTGCTGCTACGAAGCACTACCTCCCGCTATCCCTTGATGAATAAACCCCTTAGGTAAGTTTTTTTTTATCTTCACTATTGCTTCTCTTTGTTTCTATGGATAGGTACCATCCATAGCCTGGAATGGGATGGCTGTCTAGGTAAGAAGATTCTAGTTCTAGGACAACCCTCTTCTTTTTCTCAGCTTTCACTTCTGGTTCTGAAGCCTGCCATCTTTCTCTGGACCCGGACCCCCTCCACGTGGGGTCTTGGAATTAGCTGCATGAACAGTGGCTCCTAGGACTAGGAAGGTCATTCTTTTGATCATTAAAGGGGCATCTCAATTTTGGATCCCCCGGGGGGGGGGGGGGCGCGATTGGCCCAGGAATTTTATCAATTTCCGGGCCGATCGCTGTGGATTTTGATCCAATTTAAAGGGCTAGACTGCCAATTTTGAAAACAGCACCCCCCCCCCACCCTGCCACCATTTCTAGCACTAAACCAGTAGCCCTAGGTAAGGGTGGTAGGTGGGGGGTGTTTTCAAAACAGGCAGTCTGGCTGGACTGGCCCTTTAAAGTGGACCAAAACCCACAGTAATCGCCCCGGAAATCTATAAGATTCCTGGGCCGATCGCCCCCCCGGCATCCAAAATCGGATGCCCCGCTGTGTGACATTCCCCAAGTCGCCCAATGCATGAGCCTCGGCCACATCCCCGCTATCCCTCTGGCAGGGTGCGCATGCTAAGCATTAGCCGGGGGATGTGGCCATCAGCGTGCTTGGAGCTGCTCGCCTTAGACGAAGGCTTATATGGCGTGACGTCAGCGGATCTGAGCACGCTGATTGGACGTGCGGCTGCACATGTGCCATAGGACCGGAAAGAGGTGAGTTGGTTTGGGTGATCTGGGGGTTCCCCGAGGGCTTTTGCTGGAAATTTTTTAGTATTTATGTATTTTATATACCAGGCAAATAAACCGTATAGTGACCCAGATTTTACTGGCTGCTGGGATGTCATTGGTCAGAATATTGAATGTAGGCAGCATAGTGGGCTCGGCAGGCCGGTCACTTGAGCGCAAAGCTTTTGATAGTTCACTGATCGTGACAAGTGCTCTTCAAATGAGATGCATTCAGCATATAACAGAGTTCTTTGAACTCGCTCTCAAAGCCCATTGGTTGTGTAAACACAATTAACATTAAGAGCCCCCTTGCAGTAATAGAATGCTGATTACGTAATTGTTTCATTTCATTTCCAATCGTTTAAACTTCAAAGAGGATCTATATAAATCCCGCTTAATCTGTCCTGGATTAGGCATTAGCACCACCCTGGGGACAATGAATAAATATACCCTAAAGGGGAGGCTGGAATAAGGTGTAAATTGGATCGCAGCTCACCTAATCCACAGACACCTCAAATAGTCAATTAGGAGACCAGAAAAGTCCCATTGCATGTCAAAAACTTCCCCTTTAGGAAAAATGTGTCTAATCTGGCCACAGACGGGGACAAACTTGCAAGCAATAAAAATTCAATACATTAAAGGGGCATTCCAGACAAAGGGTTAATTTAGCTCTCTGGCTGTGAGGAGCTGCCTCTTTCATTTAGCCTGCTTTATATCTTCTAATAAGCCCAATGTCACTCTCCTCCTTGTGCTGGGCCTCTCATATTAGGACGTGTCATCAGCTCTGCATGCATCTCTATGGGGGACTGTGAATTCAAACAGGGGACCCTGAAATCTGAGTCAGCAGAAAGACTCAAGTTCAATAGGGTTTATCAGGGAATACAAAGTTCTGGCGAATACAAAATGCAGCCCCGGACAACCAGAATGGGGCAAGCTGTAAGCAGGTTAATTTGACCCTTTGTATGGAGTGTCCTTTTGAAGAGGAACAAAACCCGGGATATGACTTTCCTGGGTTTTGTTCTGGTCCCCCGGGGCATCCCGAATTGGGAATCCGCTATATGCTAATCTTCCAGATTGTTGCTACCTACTCACCTCTTCCTGGTTCCAACACCGCATGTGGGGGTCCTAGTCCAATAAGAGCCATCGGCTGTGACTATAGGGTCAAGTCATGGTCAAATGAATTAGTGCCCTTTTTTGAGAAGTAGCTGTAGATGAATCGCTGCCCTTGTTAACAAGTGGCAGAGCCCCCAGAAGCTGAAGCCCTGGTTCACCCCTCCCCTTTTAATCAGGGCCTGATCTTACTGTTACAATGTATCATTATGGAGTCGGCAGCCGCAGTGGAAACAATGTATGTAGATGCTAGCTGCTGTGAGTGTAGCAATGATGAGTCATTGCAGCTGATGGCTTACTACTTCCGGCTAGAAATATAAGATGATTGCACAGAGCTATGAAGCGATTTTGTCAGTGGGACTGGGTTGTTTAGAAGCAGGGCTCTCATGTATGTGGCAAGATGGCGTCTCCCATGCAGTTCAGGAGCATATAATCTGCCTGCTATTCTAAAACATGCATGGGGTTAGACCCTCTTAAAAAGCTTATGTCACTGAGGGGCTTTAGGGGAGCAATTTACTCGGCTTTGATTTTTTTTATTTAACTGCTGAGATGCTAATTACCTTTCAAAGAATAATAAACAGTACATGTTGTCCATGGCCAGCTTTGTCCTGGTGGTGGATCTTGTCCAGTCTGATGCTGGTTACGTGCCCTGAGTGGTATTGTTGCTGGGGGCCTCCTGAGCTGTGAGGCCTAGAGCAGGTGCACCATTGCACCAATAACAATCTGTTCTTATCTAGGCAGCAGCCTGAGCTGCTTCTACACAGATCCATCTCTGTGCAACTGGAACATAAACACGTTGTTACCATTTTGTCTGCCAGCGTGCATGAGGATGAGACCATGGCCCACGTGACCATCCAGCTGCCAATCGCGGGGCTCCTTTCCTGGCACTGGCTCGAAGTGAAGGTAAGGATACAGGGTGTTCTTTTCAGTAGTGAGGGCTTCAGCATTCTGGATGCCCCCCCAAGCTTTTTCTTATTCTCTGTCTGCGGGACCAACACCCGTTAAAGTTAAAACATGTGTTGGTCCGGTTTAAGATCACTATAACAGGAATACCAAGCACTGAGGCAGAAAACATCCAAACGGTAATGTACCTGGGATGGAGGAGTTTTAGTCCACCTTAACCTTATGTGTGTAAAAGGCTGAGGCTGGGGTAAATGTCCTCTGTGCCCAGCCATGCTCACCTTGTCTGTACAGCATGCGGCTCATACCGCGCATACAGGTTCCATTATAAACACTGTAGTATGCTAATCATTAACCAGCCCTAAACATGAAAAAAGCCTTCCTGTAAAATGATAGCGTGACTAGATTAACCTTTCAGGCAGGGGCAAAGTATTAGCACGTCTGGCCGGAGGGTTATTCCTGGGCCCAGATGCCACTATATTTAAAGTGGACCAACACCCAGGATTTTGACTATCCTGGGTTTTGGTCCACTTCGGTGAGACACCGCGATCGGGGGTGCCCCGCTGTGTGAAACCCCCCAGAAAGGCCCGAAAACTCACCTCACCCCGCTCCCACGTGACCGCTGCAGCCAATCCCCGCTGACGGACAAGCGAGAGGCAGCGCCGGACAAGCAGAGCGCGTCCGCCGCCGCCTCCCGCGCGTCCCTCTTACAGGGAGCAGGGCGCGCTCCCGCGCCGGCCGTTTGTGAATGGCCGGCGCGGGAGCGCGCCCTGCTAGAGGGACGCGCGGGAGGCGGCGGTGGCGGATGCGCATGCGCCGCTGGAACGTGGAAAAGGTAGGATTGTGGGCTTCCTGGGGGTTTCACCCCATGGGACATCCCGATTTCGGATGCCCCGCGGGGAGGGATCTGATCAGCCCGGGAATCTTATAGATTCCCGGCCCGATCCCCCCTGGGTGTTGGTCCACTTTAAACCAAAAGACTTCATATTCACCCTTTCCAGCTCTCTAACAGGCAAATGGCTCCCAGTGGCTCCTCAATGACCCCAACCCACCTACTCCCACTACCTGTCAAGGCCAT
Organism: Gastrophryne carolinensis; assembly: GCA_027917425.1. NCBI lineage: Eukaryota > Metazoa > Chordata > Amphibia > Anura > Microhylidae > Gastrophryne > Gastrophryne carolinensis. The sequence continues at coordinate 473,797,351 of CM051236.1, read as the reverse complement.
GCTAGTTAAAGTGGACCGACAGTCAAAAATGACTTGGGTTTTTTTTATCAAGTGATAGCGCCAGATAGTGACTCGTAGCGGCAGGCAGCGTCTGGTGAGCGCTGGGTGCTGTACGCGCCGGCGCTCTGGAAGCCAGGTATTACCTGTCGCTGCCCATACATTTCAATGGACGTTCCTTTTCTTCTGTTTAAACAGGGTTTTTGGTTTTTAATTTATTTATTTTTTCTCTCAAATCATTGTGTGACCTCTCCTGGCCTAGGCATTTTTTAAAACTTTTAGATTTTGTATATTTTTATGTAGAATTGTCATTACAGGTCTGGCACTAAAGTATTAATGTCACAATGTTACAACAATGTCATTCCATGTGTTTTCGCTTTGTTACTGGTGGATATGTGTTCAAAAACAGACTTTAATCACACAGCGTCTGGCGCTCTATGCTATAGCGACCAGATCCAGAGCGCCGACGCTGTGTGTGTCTATTTTTATGTTAAATATGGTGTGAGTCACTGAGAGTCGGTCGCAATGAGCTGGCGCTACCTTTCGCTCCCTGCAACGCTGTACTGGTGTTAGAACGCCCAACATACATCACATTTATCAGTGCCGGCCAGGTTACTACAGCGACTGAGGCGCTCTGTTACAGCGCCCGATAGCCGATCACAGTGTCGACTAGTGGTCGCATTAAGCGCCTCTGTACAGACGCTCATCTGCCGATACCTGGCGCTAGTCATGAATCAGCCTGTTAAACCAGACCAACACAACAAACAGTGCACATATGCCCCCTCCCAGGGCAAAAAATGAACTTACCCTTTCCTAACTCTTTCCGTGGTAAATTTTAAAATAAGATGGCAGCTCGTGCATTTGCAGGCTACCTGCAAACAGGAAGTGCTGTGCATTGTCAGTTGAATCCAGGAAGCAGCATGGCTGAGATGCTGGGAGAGGAAGCTCCAACATGGCCCCTACCTTTCTTTTCCAACGGTTGGTCCGGTTTAAGGTCAAACAGGGGCATTGCCCAGGGCCTCATCCCTAAAGGGACCCCATGCCTGGCCACATTTTTTACTTTTTTTGTATTATTTAAAGGGACTAATTAGTCAACAAGCAGCTGACCTGATGTCTGCCCTATGTGCCTCTGCTCCATTTCCTGCAGCGCAGGATAGAAGCTGTAGCAGGGTTCCAAAGTTTGCCCAATCTCATTCCTCTAGGGCAACAGAAAGAAGGGGTCCTACAGCTAGTCTGTCCCTTCAGTAAGTCACAGTGGTCCTGTAGCTGTCTCATTCTCATAAATCTGCTTCATGACACTACATATTATATGTGAATGTAGGCATTCACATATTAACAAGGATTTTGAGGTTCTTTGAAATGGTTTATTTTACACTGTTCTCAAGGGGGATTAGGAGCGAGAAAGGCCTGTAAGGCCGGCAGCCCCATGACTGGCCTACACTGACCAGCCAGGGGAATAGGAGGGGAGATCGGGCAAGTGACCTAAGGGGGGAGGGGGAGTATAAAAGGGCTTTGTTCCCCCTCCCCTTCCTCTTTGACCCCCGATCTCCTCCTGGAACGAGCTTTGTTGGGGTGATGGAATGGTTTCATTGGTCACAGTGGAAGGACGGTTAGGTATTGCACTGCATTTTGTTAACTTGGTAAAAGATAAATAAAAGAAAAAAAAAATATATATATACATATATATATAGCCCTCATGCACCGGCTTTGTCCAGCGAGTGATGGCAGGGAGCAGGTTCTTCTGGGCCCAGGATGATCTGCGTGTGTGTTGTGAGTAGGTAAGGGTTAGAGTTGCGGGAAAGGTTAGTACTGTTGCTGCTTGAAAAGATGTACAGCTGGCTAGTAGATGAAAGCAGAGCTCCTCTTTATTTAATCCACAAGCAACCAGCAAACACGGAACAAGTACATGTCCATCCAGTTACCGCTCTGGTTCTGTCCATAGTCACAGATACAATTATAAAGTATTGCTTCCCAAAGAGAATAATGTCCTTTGCTGGATCTCTCCCTTCTCTCTCTTAGAGGCGGTGCTCCTGCTCCTCTTACAATTTAAAACGGTTAAGAACAACGACTGTGGGACTGGGGCTTCCCTATATCCCTTCTCACTACCTTCCAGAACCTTCTATCACATGTTCGGCCTCATGTCTGACATCTGATAGGTTGCTCTCTAAACCCTCTTACCAATCACTACCCTTCTAGTTATAACTATGTTTCTACTCTACCTCCTGTTATGACTAACAACCCTTCTGACTTCACTTTCTAGAACAATCCCCATTATAGCCTATGGCCTAATGTTAGTCTATGGCCTAAACCCACTACTGCCATCTTGAGTCTAGTTTAGGTTATGGCACTCCCAATGCACTTTCATGGATAGAAACCACAAAAGAGCTTTATGTATGGTTAATTCTTTTTAAAGGGTTCTTATTAGTAAATTAATGTGTTCCTAGTTATACCCAGGACCCTACATATACATTTTTATATATTTATGTATAAATGGATGTTTATTGTTCAGTTTTTATGTCAATTCATGTGTATCATGGAGGTTGTTATTACATGTTTTTAGTTACTGTGTTTTCTAGGGAGGTGTGTTTTCTAGTAGCAGCCATTGGGCGGTCTCCTCTTTCAAGTTTTGGTATGAGATAACAAGAGGAGTCAAGTAGGTTTATGGAACGCTAGCCCAGTCAAGTATGTGCCTGGACGGAGGCTTTTACTGATAAGATGTATACCAGAAAGATGGTATATATATATATATATTGTGGGGAACCGCTCTGGTAGATACTTGGTAGCTGTGCAGTAAGCAGGGTCACAGACAGGATACAGTTCAATTCAAGTGTTTTTATTTCACACTTGTAGCTTCCAACAACCACAGGGCCTTAACATCAGGCTTAAACAAAAATAAAACCTGCTCGGCTAAGCAACTCACTAATATGTAACAATCCCTAGCTATACGTGGGACTGGCTATCCGGCCCACAGTTACCAATCACAAGCGTTGTGTGGCCCGTTCAATACCTCCTCTAGTCCAGCAGTCAGCTCTCCGGGTATGGCCACACTCTTCAGATCTGCAGTGAGCTTTAAATTAGGACCCGAGGATCCACAGCTGCGGGCTGTGGAAGCCCCGGACCGAACCCTCGGGTGGAGTGAGCGTCCCACTACCAACCTCACTCACTCCAGAACAAGCAGGTCCCAGTACGTATTTTACAATCTGTCTATGTTAGCTATGGCCAACATCGACAACACAGACTATCAATCCTGCTTATACTGTGTCTGTGTTAACCCTTTGGTTACCAGAGACACACCCAAGGCTTACCATTCACAGTTTAACCATTTCAAGGGCAGATATCTGTTCTCCCAAACCATACCCTTCTCACACTCCCTCCCCCTCAGTTCAGACCCACTGGGGCGAACTTCTGACATCAAACAATGGGTCCGGGATAAGGCATCCGCGTTACCTTGCAGTCTCCCAGCTCGGTGCTCCACTGAGAAACTGAAGTTTTGCAACGACAAAAACCACCTTGTGACTCTGGCATTCCTCTCCTTGGACCTACTCATCCAGGTGAGGGGCGAGTGGTCAGTTATCAGACGGAACCGTCTTCCCAGCAAGTAGTATCTTAGTGCTTCTAAGGCCCACTTTATCGCCAGACACTCTTTTTCTACAATGCTGTAGTTTTTCTCAGCTGGTGTGAGTTTTCTGCTCAGGTAGGTAACTGGGTGCTCCTCTCCATTCACCTCCTGAGACAGGACAGCTCCTAACCCTACATCTGACGCATCGGTCTGCACAATAAATTTTTTCTTGAAGTTTGGCGTAATGAGGATGGGGAATCCACATAATGCCAACTTCAAGGCCTGAAAAGCGCTTTCTGCTTGTGCATTCCACCGCACCATGACGGACCCTTTTCCTTTCGAAAGGTCAGTCAGGGGAGCTGACAGCGTGGCAAAGTTGGGTATAAACCGCCTGTAATACCCAATAATGCCCAGGAATGCCCTGACTTGTTTGGTGCTGACAGGTTGAGGCCATTCCTGGATAGCGTCAACCTTGTTGACCTGGGGTTTAATTATGCCTCGTCCAATCACATACCCCAAGTAGCGTGTCTCCTCCATCCCGACCGCACACTTCTTGGGGTTTGCAGTTAGGCCGGCTGCCCTTAAAGAGTTCACTACAGCCTGTACTTTGGCCAAGTGACTCTCCCAGTCATCGCTGAAGATGATAATATCATCCAAATATGCTGAGGCGTATCTCCTGTGAGGCTTTAGCACTACGTCCATTAAGCGTTGGAACGTCGCGGGGGCCCCGTGAAGCCCGAACGGTAACACGACATAGTGGAATAGGCCCTCAGGGGTGATGAAGGCTGTCTTCTCTTTAGCGCTTTCTGTCAGGGGTACTTGCCAGTATCCCTTGGTGAGGTCGAGCGTAGTGAAATATCGAGCACCTCCCAGTCTCTCAATAAGCTCATCTATACGTGGCATGGGATAGGCGTCAAATTTAGAAACTTCATTTAATTTTCTGAAATCATTGCAGAAACGTAGGGTACCATCTGGCTTGGGAATCAGAACAATGGGACTGGCCCATTCACTTTTGGACTCCTCTATGACTCCCAACTGCAGCATTTTCTTAACCTCCTCTGCAATGGCCTGACGACGAGCCTCAGGGACTCGATATGGTCTTAGCCGAACCTTCACCCCAGGCTCCGTGACAATGTCATGCTTGATTACGGACGTGTACCCTGGTAACTCTGAAAACACGTCTGTATTCCTAGCTACAAATTCTAGAGCCTCTTGGCGTTGTCCTTTCGTGAGGGTATCTGCAATCGTCACTTCTGCCCCCACCTCCGCAGGCTTAACGGTAGCCTGAGGGGGTAGCACAGAAGGGAGTTTAACCGGAGACTTCTCTGTAAGCAGACTCTCCCTGTCCTTCCATGCTTTGAGTAAATTGACATGGTACACCTGCTTAGGCTTCCTCCTACCAGGCTGATGTACCCTGTAGTTTACTTCACCCACCTTCTCCAATACCTCATACGGCCCCTGCCACTTGGCTAGAAACTTGCTCTCCACTGTGGGAACCAGAACCAAAACACGGTCACCAGGTTTAAAGGTCCTTACTGTGGCTGACCTGTTATAAACCCGGCTTTGAGCCTTCTGAGCAGCCTCCATGTGCTCCTTAACGATGGGCATAATGGCTTCCACCCTGTCCTGCATACTGGCGATGTGGTCTATAACACTTTTGTGGGGGGTGGGCTCCTGTTCCCAAGTCTCCTTTGCAATGTCCAGCAGGCCTCTGGGATGTCTGCCATAGACTAATTCAAAGGGAGAAAACCCTGTAGAAGCTTGGGGTACCTCCCGGACTGCGAACATTAGTGATGGCAACATAACATCCCAGTCCCTCCCATCTTTGTCCACCACCTTTTTCAGCATACTCTTTAAGGTTCTGTTGAATCTCTCCACTAATCCGTCCGTCTGAGGTTGGTATACCGACGTGCGTAATTGTTTTATGTTAATAATATATATATATATATATATATAGTTGCTGATGACTAGAGGGGAGCCTCTTTACAAGCTCAAAAACCTTCAAAGCACTTAGCACCATTATCACCATGCATACAATGTACTACATCTGACCAAACCTCTCGTCTCTTATGCTTAACCTATAGATTGCAAGCTTGCAAGGGCAGAGTCCTCACTATTAATGTACTGTGTTAGGTGTATTGGCTGCATCTCTGTTACATATTGACCCATAATTAGGGATGAGCCAGAACCAGGGGCCATGATTTCTGGGACCCCGTGCATAGACGCATTATGTATAGCAAAATTCAATATTAATGCACCTTGTCAGGAGATGTATCCGCAGCCTTCTCATGTGCTGTGGGAGTGCAAGTGGAGCATCCTGGCTTTGTCTGGCCATGGCATAGGGAACCATATGGGAATTACCCATATGACCTTCCAATTTCTTCTACCAGTGGCATCCCGAACTAGGATGCTGTGTGTGTGTGTGTGTGTGTGTGTGTGAAACCCGCTCACCTAACTCTGACTCATGCACAGGTCACAATCTCGTTATACCTTTAGCTAGACGGATAGCCGAGTTAGCCATTTGTGATTGGCTGGCCCAGGCACATCACCAGCTAGAGGTGGCCGGGGATGCAACCAGTGGCTGCTCTGCACCATTCAGCTCGCTGCTATGATGTCACAGCATCTCACATAACTGAATGGAGCTGAGCACAGTGATTCTGCAGCAGCTGGTTCACGTAAGTGTACAACGGCTTCCTATCTGCTGCACATTCTGCATTTAACGGCATCTCTCACTCGCCGCAGCCTGCCCCCCGCAGAGTTATTTATTTGTAGCCACTGATCTTTCCTAATTTCCCAGAATGAGCTGATCCTCTGTGAGTTACTTTTTAGTGGCAGTAAAGGTTTGAAATATTTCCTCTCCCTTTGCCCACTGGATAATAGCAGACATCACCCTGGGGAAAAGCATTCATTTTCATATTCATTTATTCATGCTATATGCATATACTGAACTATATATTTTCAGGGAGCCGGTAACTTTTTTGTTACCTCTCAGACTATTTACATTACAAAGAAAGTGTCCCCTTTGTTTCCTTCCCAAAAGCTCCTTCATAAAGATTGTATAACATGGTGCGCTACTGAATGCAATCCCCTCGGTATCCTCTATAGGATCTGTGCAAGTTTATGGCAGGGTCTGGGCTTTTTTCATTTTTTTCTAAACCAAGTCTGCCATTAAGGAGGCATATAGGTAGATGGGTGGGTATATAGGTCATTAGTCACTGACAGTAGATGGTAGTTCTTCAGATTTGGGTAATGCTGACACCAGAGGTCTATAGATGGCCATGGTGGCCATTGGAAGGGGCCAGGGTCTCTATCTGCACAGGTTAAAGGCATGGGTGGGGTTTGGCTTATGGGAAATGATGCCCTGAACCTCACACATCCCTTCCCATTAGTTTTATTAGTTTTATATATTTTTTTTTATATCCTGTTTTTTCTTTTTAACATGGTATACATACATACATTTACCATTGTTAAAGTGGTCGGTATTCTTTCCCTCTAAAATGCATTATTTGGCTGTGTATGTGGGGGGGGGGCACTGTGTTCCCCAGACATTTGTTGGTCTTTTCATGCAATTTGGAACCCTGCCCATAGACTTGAATGGTATTCAGATACTGGCAAGCCAGTATCATGTTCCACTAACACCATATTTTTAGTATTTAGTTCACCTGCTTTTAGGGTTTAGGTTAGTTTTATTATCTTAAACTGGCATTCGGTCTCTTAGGTCCCAGTATCACTGTGCTTTACAATGGTCGCTGTAGGCTTCTGTGGACCCATGAACTCATCCTTGGCATTTGCTCAGTGGCAAGGCAGTGAAGACTGCTATGCCATAATCTGGAGGAGTGTAGGGGACCTAGCAGCAGCAGTGGCTCAGATCCTGAGGTGGCAACAGAGAAATGGGTGGCAGTAGGAGATTTGATAACCATAGTGGCAAGGGTCTGGAATAGTTGCAAGGACCTGACAGTAGCAAGCTTACTGAGGTAGAAGCAGAAAACCAGGCAGGTGCAGCTGCAATGTACTGGCAAGTCAAAGGAGGCAGTGGCCAGTCAGCAGATGCAGCTGTAAGAGGTGGTGGTATTTACAGGTGGGCTAAACCATATAGTAGCCCAATGCGTGGCCAGGTCTTTCAGTGCTACCACTTCCAACAGCCTTCAGTGGTGGCAACGACAAGGACTGAAGGGCAAACAATATCAAGGCAGTCGAAATTATCGGCTTAGAAGGAGGAGGAGTGTCAGGGGCCCAGCAACAGCAGTGCAGGGTCTGAGTTGGCAGCAGAGAACCAGGGTGTGGCAGCATGGGACCTGACAACTGAAGGGATCTCCTGGAGAAGTGGTGGGGACCCAACGGTGGCAGTGGCAAGAATCCTGGGGCAGCAATGGAAAATCAGAGAACTGCAATAACAACGTGCTGGCAAGTTAAAGGAGGAAGTGGCGAGTCAGCAGAGGCAGCTGTGACAGTCAGAGAGGCTGTTGAAGGCTAGATTTTGCTGTCTTGACCACACAGGGGACACCCTTCAATACAAGCCAAAGAAAGTTGTGCTAATTATTATGGTGTGCATCAGCCTTCATAATTTTGCCTTGAGCGAGGTGGTGGCAGCATATTTGGAGGAGACAACCCCTGCTTCTGCTCCAGAGATTCCTGGCCATCTGTATGCTGGCACTCACAGTCCAAAGCATTCGGAAGCATTTGGTGGAAAGATCTTTTTCTTGAATTGTTTATTTTTTGTCCACTGATATCCCTTGCCTTGTCTGGGTGTGATTAAATAACATCCAAACAAAGTTCAGGTTTTTTATATTTATTCTATAATCACTTGTTAATTGTCACAAGTTGTTGGGTTATGGCACAACTGTGGATGCAGGTCAACAGAAAACTGATCAATAACAATGTATCTGTCCGGCGTAACTAATGCTTGGGGATCCCCACAATCCAAAGTCCATCATGGCAGGTTAGGGGGATGTTGCCTAGCTTTGGGTGTTTGCAGCTTGCTGTGCCTTAAGCCTCCCCAGCCTTGGAAGGGCAACCTGGTTGGTCCCCATCAGAGCCCCAACCAGCATCTCTATTTGCTGGTCGTGGTGCTGCTGCTCCACAATCACTGCAGCCAGATCTTCAAGGAGCAAACTGGTGGTCCATGGCCCAACTTTAAAATATCTATTGGCATTTTGCCATCCCCAACACCCACTCCTCAACATGGGTAAACTGTAGAGTTTTAGGGAGCCCCACACCAGTTTTCAGGCTATATTCAAAAAGGAAAGGGTAGCTTTAGTGAGTTGTCCAATGTTTCCTGTACAAGCAGCCCTCTGGTTGTTCAGTACTTACCCCTCAGCCCGTCTGGTGCTGTGTTTCCACTGAACCACCACCTTCAGGTCATCCCACTTTTCTTAGACTGGGCACTTGGACTGGGCAGCATCCTTGGGTTCTGACCCTGTCACACTGCAGGCAATCTCCAATCATAACTCCTCCCGCAGCATTTTGGTGGTTGAGTGAGACCGGGACCCAGCCAATCCAGTCGATCTTACTTCTTGGCAACAACATCCAGCAGAACCTTCAGCTGGGCATCATTAAATTGGCCACTCAACTTGCCCCTTGTTAGTTTGCACCCAGGGTGAGTGGCCAATGCAGCGGTCTGCTAGGTGGTGTCTTGGCTGAAGGAGGAGTCACTATACCCATTCCCATGCCCAGAGTGCATGGACAGGGCCGGCTCCAGGTCTATGTGGGCCCTTGGGCGGCATGGTCTCAGTGGGCCCATTTGTGGTGAAGAGTCACGTCACATCACAGATGGACATCCCAAATCTGGATGCCCTCTAAGGATCATGCTATTTGGACCAAAACTCTAGTTTTGGTCTACTTTGAAGTGCACCAAACCTCTTTAAACTTGACCTCGGAGTCCAAACAAATCTAGATCCTCCTGAGTTTGGATGCCCCTGTGTGTGACCCCCCCCCCCCTTTGTTACTTTCCTGGAACTAGTGAATACATTGTGGGATCGCCAGTTTGAGTTACCGGCCAAACCAGGGGGGTTCACAAAATGAGAGGCCCCTGTAAAGCGGACCAAAACTCAGGGGTGGAATTGCTTGCATAGTGGGTGTGCCAGCAATCCCAGGGGGTTTCACACTGTAGGGTATCACAGATTGGGATGCTCTAGGGATCAGCTGGGGTGGGCAACTTAAAGGGAAACTAAACCCAGCACTTCCTTCCCGGTAATCTAAAACGAGATGCCCCGTTGTGTGGAACCCTGCCATTTGAGGAGATGTGGGCATCAGCTGTGGCGGCGCCCTCTCAGTCCGCCGCCGGTCAAGCGCCTTCGCACACCCCAAAGGCAGGCCCTGTCAGTGGGCCCCCCCAGAGTGGGGGCCCCTGGCAGCTGCCACGCCTTGCCAGGTGCTGACGCCGGCCCTGTGCATGGATTCCAGGCTAATGGCCAGGGAACGTGCTCAGAGTGGCTAGTGTGTGTATCAGCAGGGGAGTGCCTGTGGGACAAATGACGGGTCCTGGGGCTGCAGTAGCTGGGCTGGGTGCTGTCAGTTCCCAGGCCATGTCTGTGTTCCTGGCTCTGGGGGCTGTGGTGGTGCCTATGGTGTGGCATAGTGAGCTCCTAAGTCAGCAGTAGTAATAAAAACTGACCCTCAGCTGTGTTCTTTTATACCTGTTTAGGTGGAATATAGTATTAGAAACAATTTGGGTTATTTAACAGCTCATCACAGGTGACAGCAACCTATAGGCTACATGGGCGTATGGACACAAGCACACTTCCAGAGTCCGTCAGGGGTGTGCCATACAGACGGCAAACAAAGGCCCAATATGGCACCTACCTTCCTGCTGTCCGCAATGTTCACCCGTGAGCAGCAGGAGGAAATTATGATGGTAAGTTACACTTTTATGTCATTTTCCTACACATGTGTGCTGCATTACACTTTTGCCAAAGTGTAAACAGGTGACAGTGGCCTTGAAATATGAGCGAAGGCACATAGCGCCACAGTAGGCAGAGGCCTGGCCTTCTAACATTACAGGCTCACAGTACTTTGCTGCCACTGTCACATGGACCACTCTGCCATGTTTGTATGCAACACAAAGGTGCCTAAGTGATTTAGGTTTGACATTTCTATGCAATCCGCTACTACTGGGAGATGGGAGAGCTGGCTTCGCCTTGTTGCTGGCCAGTGAACCCTATCCGACAGTAGTAGCGAAGTGAAGAGGTAGACGCGCCTTTTGGCTTAAGTACGCCTGCGATTGTAATCCACTAGTACTGTGAGATGGGAGAGTTGGATTAGTTAGCATTGACATACACTAAGGGGCTCGAGGCTTGGGTGCTTGCAGTGCCCCAGAGGACATTACTTAACAATGCACATCTTTTTGTTGTTCATGGAGCAAAGGTACGACTTCAATCCCAACACACATGAAAAGAGAACGTTGGCAGAGGAAGTGGCATCTCACATTCACCCAAATAATGCAGCACTGATCGGACCTCAAACAGCGAAAGTGGCCCTGGGTGCGGAGGTTCTACAGCCAGAACTTCCCAGGTAAGTGGATGTACAACTGATGGTATGTTGTGTTTCTCTTTCCCTATAGAATCATCAGAGGGTGAGTACGCGATGGGACCACCCAAGACGCAAGCAGTGTAAAACTCAGGTGGGTGTCATACCAGTGAAGCAGAACAATACCCAAGCATTACACAAACAACACATGCCCATAAATACTAACTCAGGTTCTTTCCCTCTACAGACCCTAAAGAAGGGATGGCTCCTCGGGGGAGGGTGGCCCCCTAAAAGTATGTGGAAACAAGTTTGGGTAAGTATGTAAAAATGTGCGTCCATGCACAGGCACACTTGTGGACAAACAAGTGCTAATGTATATTTTTTTCTCTTTGCAGTAATAATAAAACGTTTTTATAAAACAAGATTTTTAAAGTTATATGCTGTGTGGTGTCGTGTTTTCTATTAAAAAACATAAAGCAGCAGTAAACAACAGAAACCAAACAGCGGTGTAAAACAGAATACCAAAACAGAAGTTGGCCGAAGTAGAAGGTAACAGTGGGTAGAAGCAGATGACATAGCAACCAAGGTCAAAATGTAAGTATGTAGGACATGCAGAATACATGGAATGCCCTAGATGCCAGCCAGGGGGAGAAGGTAAGGCCCTTATTTAACAAGGGATAGCGCCAGGTAGCGACTGGTGAGCGAACGGTAATGACTGTCACCGCCACGAGAACGCCGGCTCCCCACCACAATCACACACTTATCAAGCCGATCCTGCTTAGCGACTGAGATAGCGCCAGATAGCGACTCATTCATCATTATTCCAGTCTCACCCCACAGCGCCAGCGAGCGACCTTGAACAGCGCCAGGTATGACCTCTCGCTACCTGGCGCTCTCCAATGCATTTCAATGGAACAATCTTTAAATATTCATAATTCATTGTTAATAATTTATTTTTTTTTTAATGTGAAAATTTCTGTTACCACTTCTGCAATGTTAGATATTTTTTTTAAGGTAAGAAAAAAATAAAAAAAAAAATTGTGCAGAATTGATATTACAGGTCTGATATTAATGTATTCATATTCCAAAATGTTTTTATAAACTTGTTTTTTTTGGTTTCCCAAAATATGGTTGTTTGGGGGTTAAAAAACTACTTTTAACCCATCACCGCGAGCGCTCTGGGGTTTAAACATGCATTTCACAGCGCGAGAATTTTTGGAGCGTGATTTGTTAATGAATATGGTGGGAGCTGGTCGCTATGACCATTCGCTACCATGCGCTCCCATACAGCGCGGAACCTGTCAAATAGCGACTCATCACCTTGTATTCAACATTACTGCACACCGACTGAGTCGCTATCAACAACCGAACAACGGCCAAGCACAGCGACTACTAGCGGGCGCTGTGAAAATACCGCTACAGTCGCTCAACTGTCGCTACCTGGCGCTATTAATAAATCAGCCTCCCAGTAAGATAAGTATGTGCTAGGACATGCAAATTACCATGGGATGCCCTAGACTCCAGCAGGCGGGAGAAGGTAAGTATGTGCTAGGACATGCAGACAACCACAGGATGCCCTATATGCCAGCAGGGGAGAGAAGGTAAGTATGTGCTAGGACGTGCAGACTACCATGGGATGCCCTAGATGCCTAAGGACATGGCACACCGAGTACAACAGGATCCACAGTAAGTTACGTCCGAAAACAAGTAAAAGCTCGGCTTCTGAAACTACTTTGGCTGCAAATACCATAAATGCTCAGCTGAACCGTATGGGCACACAAAGCAAATAAGGGGGCTCACGCTGGAACAAATTTTTCTCGGAACGTGATTGTGAATAATACGAGCGTTCCCGGTTATCGAGATTCACGGGCAGGCTCTGAATCAGGCCGTAGATCTCCCTGTTTTTTTGCCTCTGCATTGTGGGAGGTTCCATGTTGGTGTAGACTAGGGTTCTTCTTGAGGATATCACTTGTCTCTTGGTTGGGCGTGAGCTTCCTCTCATATTTTGGGAACAGAAATGGCAAACACTTCTCATGTCGATCTGGATTTTCCTAGCTTTCATTTGCGGGGCTTTGAAGGCCAGCGAGCCAGTATGACAAGAGGAGAGCGTTTTTTTTTACCGGCTCATTCATGAATAAGTGACATGACAAATTGAGAGCTTCACGGGGACGTGAATGCCGCCACATCTCCGCTTCTTTGATATGGAAATGAGGCCCGATGGAACAAACGACTAGGAGAGGTTTCAAACAGGTTCTTGGCTATTCAGGGAGACAAAGCTCCATCATGTGTGGTCATTTTGTCCAAAAGCCGTTCCCCTCTCTCCGGTGTCAGCGGGCCGCCAAGCGTGACTTGGCGATTAGTAACGGCCCAGGAACATGGCCGATCTTGCTTCCAGCCTAATCGGAATTCTTCGGACTGACAGCGATTATACAAAAGGAGTGTTGTTATACATGGCCAGAAGATAGGCGAGCACAGATTCGGAGAAACACACTTCATCCAGAGTGTAACATATAAATTGTTAATCAGCCTTCGTAAATATTAGGTTATAATGTTTATACAGCTTACGTGTGTGGAGCGCGGCTTCACATGAACTGTTTACTTTATAGAATGGAGCTCTGTTAACTGTCAGAGGGATCGAGCCGGTGACAGGCCCAGTGTTTGGAGCAGATGACAAGAACCACAGAGAGAATTGGATTGGTTAGGAGGGACTCATTAAAGGGAAACTCAGGGTTAACTACTGTTTTAGATAGAACAAGCGAATTATTGGATTCCTGTTTGTTGTCTGTATAGAGATCACCCACTAGCGACCATATTGGGGCATGTGAGGTCAGGGGACATGTGTGTACATACCAAAAAGGCAGGGGAGGCAGCTGCTACCGGGCCCTTAGGAGAAGGGGGCCCCATGCAAACTGCCCCCTCCCTGCAGCACCTGTTGCAAAAGTGCCAGACTGGCGCTACCACAGTATGTATTGTTGGTGCGCTGTCTGCTGGGAGCACCAGGGGCCGGAGCTGTAGGCAGGGTGTAGCTAGGGTGCAGCAGGTCAGGGGGGGGCCTGAGAACAGGTGGGGGGCGCCATTTTGAATTTTCCCCCGGGTGCAAGAAAGCCTAGCTACTCATCTGGCTGTAGGTTCTGCAGGGCCGAACCAAGATACCAGCACATTGTTTAACCCCAACACTGTTTACAGAGCATTTGGGGAAACTAGGTGATGGCATCTTAGTTCCACCCTATGGAGCCTACAGCTCTGGCTCTATGCTCCCTGTAGACAGTGCACCAACACTGGCGTCAGCACTGGGCATACCTGGGCAGGTGCCAGGGCCCCTGCATCTTGGGAGGGCCCACCTTATTCCCTCTACCATGGGCAGCCCTATGCTGTGAAATAACCTGAACTAAGGACTGTGAGCAAGGGGGCAGATTGTCCGTTGGGAGAGACTTTCTTTCTTTAAACCGGACCAACACCCGTTTTTACTTTAACAGGTGTTGGTCCTGCTGTTTGGTGATCGCAAAAAGCTCGGGGAGGCATCCAGAATGCTGGAGCCCAACTCGCAGCTAACAGCACATTAAGCTCATAATACTCACTTTCATTACGAGCCCACAGCGAGAACAGGGTCCCGCAATGCGGCAGCCACCGGCAGGACCTGCCCACGTGACCGCCTGGCAGCCAATCGAGGGGCTCCATTCTCGCCGTGGGCTCATAATGAATGTGAGTATTACGAGCTTAATGTGCTGTTAGATGCGAGGGGGCTCCAGCATTCTGGATGCCCTCCCTCCTGAGCTTTTTTGATCACCAGACAGTGGGACCAACACCCGTTAAGTAAAAACGGGTGTTGGTCCAGTTTAAGTTAGTCCTTCTATTCTTTGTTTCTTTCCATTTATTCTTTTCTCTTTCTTCCTTTTCATTTATAATTTGCTTCACTCTTTCATCTGTTCTTTCTGCCATTCCCTTTCTTATATTATTTATGTTAGTCCATCTTTCTAACAGTTATTTTTTTATGTGTTCGTTCTGCCATTCCTTTTCTTCTGTTTTTTGTCATTCCTTCTCTTTCTTGTTTTCTGTCAGTCCTTTTCTTTCATCTCCCTTTTTCCTTCTTTCTTCTCCTTTTTCTTTCCTGCTTTTTTCTGTCATTCCTTTTATTCCTTCTTTGTTACTGTCATTCATTCTATGCTTTTGTTCTCTTTTTGTTTCTTTCCATTTATTTTTTATAGGTTCTTTCTTTTTGTTATCCCTTTAATTGCTTTCTTTCCTGCTTTTTTGTGTCATTCCTTCTATTTATATTTATTATTTATTTTTTTCTGTTGTTTCTGTTATTCCTTCTATTTTTTTTTTCGTTCTATTCTTTAGCAGTATTCACCATACATGCAACTTTATCACCATGTATGGAGCATCATGCCACAACGCAAGGGGTCCACTGATACTCTATCGCCCAAGGACCCGCATAAACCTGGAGCTGCCCCTGCCACCACTGCATACTGGAGTAACACCTCAGGAAAAGCTGGACCTCACTGGGCCCCACTGTCCATGACCCGGGGCCCATACTGTGTCAACACTGCCTAGAACTCGAATCAGAGCACAGATCATCCGAAATCTGCCCCACCATGTTCACGGGCTCTCCTTCAATCAGCATTGAGTGAATATTAATGCATGGCAAACAAATGCTGAATTAACTGATCCCCCTCCCCACAAAACAACTCAATCTGTTTTGCTCCCCCACCCCAGGTACATTACCTTGCCATTGTATGTTGTTGGTTTATGACAGGATTCCATTGTTCTAAACTAGGGCCCTTATTTATGAAGGAATAGCGACAGGTAGCGACTGGTGAGCGACCGGTAATGACGGGCCCCGCCACGAGAACGCCGGATCCCCACCACAATCACACATTTATCAAGCCGATCCTGCTTAGCGACTGAGATAGCGCCATATAGCCACTCATTCATCATTATTCCAGCCTCAGCCCACAGCGCCAGCGTCCGACCTTGAACAGCGACAGGTATGACCTCTCGCTACCTGGCGCTCTCCAATGCATTTCAATGGAACAATCTTTAAATATTCATAATTAATTGTTATTATTATTATTATTTTTTTTAACCCATCGCCGCCAGCGCTCTGGGGTTTAAACATGCATTTCACAGCGCGAGAATTTTTTGAGCGTGATTTGTTAATGAATATGGTGGAAGCCGGTCGCTCTGACCAGTCGCTATCATGCGCTCCCATACAGCGCGGAACCTGTCAAATAGCGACTCCTCACCCAATTTTCAACATTACGGCAAACCGACTGTGTCGCTATCAACTACCGAACAACGGCCAAGCACAGCGACTACTAGCGGGCGCTCTGAAAATGCCGCTACAGTCGCTCAACTGTCGCTACCTGCTGCTATTAATGAATCTGCCTCCCCGTGTTTTAGCCCCCCTCCTTGCAATCTCATGCTGAGTGCAATAACATCCTATTGAAAATAGTGCTAGAAGGAAGATAAGAGCCAAAAGAAGATGACATTTTTCCTTAATTTTCCCCCAGTTTTTCCTTTGAAGCCAAAATTGTTTATTTTTATCCAATTCATTACCAGGACACTAAGGGGAATTGATACGTGTTTTTTTTTAATGTAACCTTCCATAGGACGTGGTTGGCCCACTTTAAAGTAAGGTTCAGCATACTAAACCCTTTGCCCCCCCCCCCCCCCCCCCCACAGCTTTGCAGTGGTAGTGCTGCGGTCATCTCTTTACCTGGGCTGTTACTTTAAAGTGTCTTTCCAATTAAAAATAGCTTGAGGCCCGGTAAAACTCCCACCCTCTGGACATAGTAGTTTGGGATGCCGTCAACCTGTAGCCACCTGGGAATCCTAAAATTGGCCAAAACATTCACCCTGTTAATATATTCCGTTTCTTGGGTGGAAGCAGTGGATTCACTTCTGTCAACAAACCCCCGGCTTTCGTGTGGGATGTGTGAGCGGCGCGGAATTGCGGAACCAGTGAGTAGAACTAGAGGAAAATATCAAATTAAGATATTTCGGGTTGCGGTTCCTGTACCAGGGGTATCCCAATTTGGGATGTCCTGCTGTGTGAAACTCCCCAGATCATCATAAAACTGCTCTCAAGGCATATGTGCAGCCTCTCGTCCAATCAGCGCTGTATGCGGAGCAGCCATGGTATAGTGGTTAGGTAATTGTTCTTGTGACTTGGAGGCCGATTCATTAATAGCGGCAGGTAGCGACAGTTGAGCGACTGTAGCAGTATTTTCACAGCGCCCGCTAGTAGTCGCTGTGCTTGGCCATTGTTCGGTTGTTGATAGCGACTCAGTCGGTGTGCAGTAATGTTGAATACAAGGTGACGAGTTGCTATTTGACAGGTTCCGCGATGTATGGGAGCGCATGATAGCGACTGGTCAGAGCGTCCGGCTCCCACCATATTCATCAAAAAATCACGCTCAAAAAATTCAAGCGCTGTGAAATGCATGTTTAAACCCCAGAGCGCTGGCGGCGATGTGCTAAAAGTCGTTTTTTAACTCCCAAACCACCATATTTTTTGAAACCAAAAAAAAAAAGATTTTTAAAGAATTTAGTAATATGAATACAATAATATCAGACCGGTAATATCAATTCTGCACAAATTTTTTTTTTTTTTACCTTAAAAAAATTATCTAACATGGAAGAAGTGGTCACAGAATTTTTCACATTAAAAAAAAAAAACATTAATAACAATTAATTATGAATATTTAAAGATTGTTCCATTGAAATGCATTGGAGAGCGCCAGGTAGCGAGAGGTCATACCTGTCGCTGTTCAAGGTCGGACGCTGGCGCTGTGGGCTGAGGCTGGAATAATGATGAATGAGTGGCTATATGGCGCTATCTCAGTCGCTAAGCAGGATTGGCTTGATAAATGTGTGATTGTGGTGGGGAGCCGGCATTCTCGCGGCGGTGCCCGTCATTACCGGTCGCTCACCAGTCGCTACCTGTCGCTATTCCTTCATAAATAAGGGCCTTGATCAGTTCCTGGCTTTGAGCAAGGCAACTAAACCCCCAACTGATCACTGGTCCCTTCACTGCTCCTTAGTGTATTATTCACTTGTGTGTAATCACTGATATTGTTTTTTATTCACTGATGTGCTCATAGAGGTGTGTCATTCACAGTGCATGGATGGGTACCCAGGGGTACGTGATCTGCTGACCCTGGAGTCTTTTAGACTCCCGGGCCGGCCAAATTGGTGATTTATTCTCTTTAGGCTCTCTCCACTCCATGATGGCCACTAATCACCCCCTGACAGGAAGAACTGATAACAGAGGAAGCGTCCAGATCAAATAGGAGCCTATTCACACCTCTCAGAAAGTGATTTAGATTGCGAGTGATTGTAAATAACATGTTCTTCCTGATCTGTTTATCCCCCTTATCTGTTGTCTGTTATCTTTCCTGTAAGATCCTTTGATGTGCACTGTTATATGTGTATAAAGGTCTGTGGTGCTTCTGTTTCTTGTATATCATCACGTCTGAAAAGAACTAAGTATTCCCCAAAGTTACCTTCAAATATAAAAGGCCCAGTAAAAGTGATCGCCTTATAGCTTCCCTCTTCTAAATAAAAATCATATGTGTGCAAAAAAAAACTCACCTTACTTGACAACTAATCCTGTGCAGCTTTGGCTGTACAAATTGTCAGGTCCTTCTTTCCTCTTCAGCCAGGTTATGGGTGCGTTCCCCTCTCTATTTTAGATCAGCAATAAACATCAGGGCAGTTTCCTGGATAGATATTTCTAAATTCTGGCAGGACATATTTCCCCCTCCTCACCCATCCTAAGGTGCTGCTGCTCTCCTACATCAGTGTTTGCCAGGCTGTGCCTCTTTCTCAGAGATGCCAATTTTGGGGACCAGTTTACAGATGGGCATGATGGGGGCGTGGCTTATTCACAGGCTTTTGAGAATCAAACGGCGATTTGTAGGTATATAAGGGTATAAAATCCATAATACTTACATAGTAATTCTAATCATACTCTTTACAGTCACTGACACAAGCAAAGCAAGCAGGAAAGTTAGTTAGTGGACCCCTCAGTCATGTCTGAGTGGGTGCCACTTTAAAGTGACCCTTTATCAGTGGGCGATGCCCCTCTACACATACTGCAGCTGGAAGCCCAAGAATGGACAGAGGCACTTACCTTTGCCTTTACTTACAGCTATTGAGGTTTACAGGGAAGGCTACCCTGTGCTGTGCTTTCCCTGGCCTTGCAAACCCTGCTGATCAATTGTGGATACATTGGGCAGTAGAATAGGACAAGGTAAGGAGGACATAGGTAAGTATCTGTGCCTGATCATGGATTTCCAGCTGTGCAGGAGAATCCCCCTTTCCTCTGCCCCAACAAATCATTGGTGGAGTTATAGCGGATGTCCCCAGATATCAAATAAAATATGTGAATGTCCACCAGAGATCACAGAAATTAAAGCTGACCAAACGTTTACATATATTTTTGATCCACTTAGAATGTTTTCTGGTGGGAAGCGTGATTAGGGATGCCCCACAATGTAAATCCCTAGAGAATCCCGCCATACAGCTCACCCACTTCCAGGACATTCAAGCAGAATGCTCTGCAGTCACCACACTATTCCTCCAGTTCCATGGCTGACAGGGGATCCTTGTCATACCCTAAGGGCAAATCTAACCAACCAGACACTTAGAAGAAGTCAGAGGTAGCCAATAGTGAGGTGCTAGATGGCCAATCATTTAGTGGCATCTGTTAACCAATAGCATAAGGGGTAAAGATCTCAGTCAGCCAATCGGTGGGGAGAAATTGGTATTTTGCAGGGTGATTTCATAGTTTGACAGAGTGACAAGGTGAAGGGGGTAAAAACCAGGTGACTCCCTAAAAAATGGGTGACTTGTCATCTCCGCTTTCTTAGCAGCAGCCAGTGCCCCTGAGCTCAATATGGGGGGAAGAAGGGCATGGCCTTTGGCCTCCACTACTAACAGTGGTCCTGACCCATCTGTGAAAGACATGATGGCTGAGATAAAGGCGCACCCCCACCCCTGCATACACCCACCCCTAGAAAATGCCCTCAGGGTATTTAGTGTTGTTGGTCGGAGCTTTGCTTCCTCAGCCACCAAGGTAGGTTGTTACTTTGTGATTAAGTAAATTAGGGGCTGCGCAAGGAGCAAAAATTAACCCTAAAACAAACTTTGGTGGATATTCTGACCAGACCGTAGACCAGAGCCGATATTCCAGCATGAGACTCCCCTAATATACATAGCTGCCCCCTCTGCATTTATCTATCTGGTTATCCCAATGATCTGCATTCCTGGTCCTGCAGTTCCAGCTTCCAGCCTCACCCAACACCGCGGCACCTGGTATCCTCTGCAGGCCTCAAGAATAATCAGAGCCAGGTTTATAAATCCAGACTCAGGCACTCTCACAGCACCAAAGATGGTGGCATAGGGCACCCCACTGTACAATCACATCCAGGGATTCTCCCAGAGTGGCAGGGCCCTTCATGCTAGCAATTATTCACTATAGGTCCTTCACGCTAGCACCCTGCACTTGCGGCACCAGGGAACTGGTCATGGTAGGTTGGGTCGGAAAGTGTCTTCCTTGCCCTACTTGACTCAGCCAGTAGTTTCCAGAAGAGGAAGATGGATGGCTTTACACAGTCCTGGGACATGGGACCAAATCTCTCTAACCTCCAAGGAGTGCACAGAGAACCTTAACTTAGGGTACCTGCTTGATGGTGCAGCAACAAAAAACACTTCTCTCTGGGTAAGGGGACCTCCCTTCTTCTCCTGTCTCTGCTCCCACACACCCATTTGCTCGTCCCTCCTCTTTTACCCAGGGCTTAGGTTTCCTTGAGACCTTGGGACGTGCTGGGCTGGGTTTTTCTCTATCTGTTACAAAGGTTGTAGGCAGTGACCAAAGGCAGGTTCCAGATATGGCTTTTGGTTTTTAAATGCAGGTAGTGGTCCTTTACGGATTTTCTGAAAGAGACCTAAACAAGCATCTGATTTGAAAACAGACTGTCATGGAGGGTTCCCCCTGCTGACTGTTCCTGGTTGGAGGTCCTCCTAAAGTTGCCTTGCTTTACAGTCTCAGCAGAGGAACAGCACTGGTGACAGGTCCTCTTTTGAAATATGCATGCTTTTTTTCTCAAGTAATTTCCACTTCTTGCTACCCACACACACAGCACTCACACACACACCGAATATTTGGCCTCTTTACAGGAGGCTTTCCATAATGGGCTGCGCGTTTTTTTCTTTGGCAAAATATCAATTTTGACTTAATGAATTTGCCACGTTATAGAGTTTTCTCACTGCGCTCATTGTACAGCGTGAAGAGATGATGAGGGCGAGCAGGAAAAAATGGATCCGCTACAGTAACGGAGGGGGGAGGCAAAAATCGGGGTCCAGGGGCTGCTCATTGCCAAATGGGCGAAAAGATAATCAAAAACAAAAATATAGAACAAACGTTCGAACCCCAGCCGTGCTTCCCGTGGGGTCATCGTTACACATATCCCAACAGGCTTACATGGAGTTCATCACTTCAGCTGCCAGGGGGGCCTCAGAGGTTTGAACTCTGGAATTGGGCAGACAGCCTGATAATTGTTTCCAGCTGACAAGCACATCATAGAGGTAAGTGAAGCAAAGGTAGACTTTTGAATCTGAGATATAATCACTTTTTTTTTAAGTAGAGTGGGGATGGCTTATAGGCAGAGACGGACTGGCCCACCAGAGAATCCTTCTAAAGGCACCAGGCACTGACAAGGGGCCACCATCAGGACAGTACAAAAGATCCGAGACACAGTGTTTCTGGTTTTCATTGAATGTTCTGTGAGTTACATGTATTATTTGGTTAATAAACATCATACTTTATATTATGCAACAATCTAATTGTGTGTTAGCTGAAAAATAACCCTTAAGAATGATTTCCTCTAGTAGGCCCCAAGAATGATTTCTTCTGGTGAGCCCCAAGAATGATTTCTTCTGGTGAGCCTCAAGATTGATTTTATTCTAGTAGGACCCCAAAATGATTTCTGCTGGTGGGCAGAACAACAATTTCCTCTAGTGGGCCGCAGGAAATACTTACTCTGGTGGCCCCAAGAGTTATTTCCTCTGGTGGGCCCCAAAAATGATTTCTTCTGGTGAGCCCCAAGAAAGATTTCTTCCGGTGAGCCCTAAGAATGATTTCTTCTGGTGAGCCCCAAGAATAATTTCTTCTGGTGAGCCCCAAGAAAGATTTCTTCTGGTGAGCCCCAAGAATGATTTCTTCTGGTGAGCCCCAAGAATGATTTCTTCTGGTGAGCCCCAAGAATGATTTCTTCTGGTGAGCCCCAAGAATGATTTCTTCTGGTGAGCCCCAAGAAAGATTTCTTCCGGTGAGCCCTAAGAATGATTTCTTCTGGTGAGCCCCAAGAATAATTTCTTCTGGTGAGCCCCAAGAATGATTTCTTCTGGTGAGCCCCAAGAATGATTTCTTCTGGTGAGCCCCAAGAATGATTTCTTCTGGTGAGCCCCAAGAATGATTTCTTCTGGTGAGCCCCAAGAATGATTTCTTCTGGTGAGCCCCAAGAATGATTTCTTCTGGTGAGCCCCAAGAATAATTTCTTCTGGTGAGCCCCAAGAAAGATTTCTTCTGGTGAGCCCCAAGAAAGATTTCTTCTGGTGAGCCCCAAGAATGATTTCTTCTGGTGAGCCCCAAGAATGATTTCTTCTGGTGAGCCCCAAGAATGATTTCTTCTGGTGAGCCCCAAGAATGATTTCTTCTGGTGAGCCCCAAGAATAATTTCTTCTGGTGAGCCCCAAGAAAGATTTCTTCTGGTGAGCCCCAAGAAAGATTTCTTCTGGTGAGCCCCAAGAATAATTTCTTCTGGTGAGCCCCAAGAAAGATTTCTTCTGGTGAGCCCCAAGAATAATTTCTTCTTGTGAGCCCCAAGAAAGATTTCTTCTGGTGAGCCCCAAGAATAATTTCTTCTGGTGAGCCCCAAGAATAATTTCTTCTGGTGAGCCCCAAGAATAATTTCTTCTGGTGAGCCGCAAGAATAATTTCTTCTGGTGAGCCCCAAGAAAGATTTCTTCTGGTGAGCCCCAAGAATGATTTCTTCTGGTGAGCCCCAAGAATGATTTCTTCTGGTGAGCCCCAAGAATGATTTCTTCTGGTGAGCCCCAAGAATGATTTCTTCTGGTGAGCCCCAAGAAAGATTTCTTCCGGTGAGCCCTAAGAATGATTTCTTCTGGTGAGCCCCAAGAATAATTTCTTCTGGTGAGCCCCAAGAATGATTTCTTCTGGTGAGCCCCAAGAATGATTTCTTCTGGTGAGCCCCAAGAAAGATTTCTTCTGGTGAGCCCCAAGAATAATTTCTTCTGGTGAGCCCCAAGAAAGATTTCTTCTGGTGAGCCCCAAGAATAATTTCTTCTTGTGAGCCCCAAGAAAGATTTCTTCTGGTGAGCCCCAAGAATAATTTCTTCTGGTGAGCCCCAAGAATAATTTCTTCTGGTGAGCCCCAAGAATAATTTCTTCTGGTGAGCCCCAAGAATAATTTCTTCTGGTGAGCCCCAAGAATGATTTCCTTTAGTAGGCCCCAAGAATGATTTTATTCTAGTAGACCCCCAAAATAATTTCTTCTGGTGGGTCCCAGGGATTATTTACTCTGTTGGCCCCCAGGAATTATTTTCTCTGGTGGGCCTCAAGAATGATTTCCCCTGGTTGGCCCCAAGAGTCTTTTCTTGTGGTAGGCTCCAGGAACGACTTCCTCTGCTGAGCCCCAAGAATGATTTTCTTTGCCACTGCAAACTGTAAAAAACAAGTAAGCTGGCATGCTTTTCCACCAGCCAAAGCTTTTAAATCCCAGGCAGTCTACTAGCCACACAGCAAGGGAATATGTGTCTAACGAGCTACAGGTTTGGGACCAGTGCATTGGAGAATGGTTCCTCTCTTAATTCATTAAAAGTCAGTACTTACCTGTTTTCAATCCCATCCAGCAATTAGACTGGAAGTTGGAAAAACCTCAGGCCTGCATCGCTTTCCCTTAAACCTACTACATGTGGGGGATGTAGGGTATTCATATTTATAAAGGTGAAACAAATCCAGTAAAAACCTCTGAATCACAGTAGCTCCCCCCGAAAATGCTGTCTTGGTGTTATCCAATCATCAAGCCTGACACCACTAAAAGCATGCCCTTACTATTTCCTTATTAGACTACTGCAACACCCAATTTTGTGGTCTAGAGACTAGTACCCATCCGATCGAATTTGAACTCTAATGCTCACCTTATCCACCTCTCCTCTAGCTTCTCCAGTTCTGCTCTTCTCTGTCAGTCCCTCTACTGGCTCCCAAAATCTGAATGAATTCAGTTTAAACTCCTAACTCTAATCTATAAAGCTTTCTCAAGCCAAACCCTTTCCTATATTTCATTGCTAGTCCAAAGATACCCATCCAATTACAACCCCTGCTCTGCCCAGTATTTTCACTCTGATCATCTTCTCTAACTTTTAGCTTTGGAACTTGGAATACTTGGACTCTGAAATGTCCTCCTTTATACAAGTCGCTTCCTAACCCTCAAAAAGTGCCCCCAAAACTCACCTGTTCAGACAAGCCTATCTTCTAGCTTAAAGTGGAACAATCACCCCCGTGGCCGTCCAAAACATTGCTTCATGCTGTACTTTAGTATGCATAGCATAAAGCGCTGATTGGACGAGTGCCTAAGCATGTGCCGTGGGAACATTGGAAACGTGAGTGGAGTGGCTCATCTGAAGGGTTTCACACAGCGGGGCACCCTAAATCTGGTGTAAGGACCAATCACCAGGATAGTTGAAATTCTGCTTATTGGTCCACTTTAAGTTACCCACTTCACAACCTTGACTACATGCCATCATGTTTACTACATACTACTTTTGACCTAACCTTATGACTCCATCTTTGTCCTTCAGCTTGATTGCAAGGGAAGGGCCCTCACTTCTGCTGTACTCCATTATCAATTTTTATTTGTTGGCCCTTTAAATATGACCCATAATCCCCTGTGTATTTTAATATATTTATTTTACCCTGTCTGTAATTTGTTACGTACAGTGCCATGGAAGATAATGGCACACAATATTAATTGTAGTAAGGAGGAGGTAAGGACACTGATGTAATGGGCGTGAGGACTGCCTCCAGCAAAACTGGAGTTCAAACTTAAACCGGAAACAAAAACAGCACAGCCAGCCCCCGAATCTAAAAGATTCTAGAGATGGCCGCTGGCCCAATGCCCCCCTGACGTATCGGTAATCACTTTATCCCCCCAGCTTATGGTACATGCGTGGGCTCTCGTCCAATCAGAACAGCTCTGATTGTCTACAAGGGGGAGCTGGAGCGGCCACATCCCCTGCATCTTGGTTCTGTGTGTGCGCTCCTGTCCCAGGCATTCAGGCTGGGTCAGAAGCACGCACGCTGCTGGTGATGTGGCTGCTCTCACCCCCCATTGAAGTCAATGAGGGCCCTTTGGGCGCCATTGGACCGAGGAGAGGTGAGTTTTACTAGGCAAACTGGGGGGGGTTCACAATTTGATCAAAAAGCTAAAATCCTGGGTTTTGTTCCGCTTTAAATAATAGTTAATGGAAAGTCACCCAGCTGGTTCCTCTCTATGGAAAATGGAGCCTCCGGCTTCCGCTCTCCTCCAGGTAGTCCCTGTCATTTGTCAGGCGCAGATTGTTTGGCACAATGCACCAGCTGTTTCATGCACCTTAAACTTATTTGGCCGTTCCACAACGACAGTTGACACAGCGGCGTGTCTTATTGTTCAGCGACATGCCAAAGCAAAGAGAGTGAGTGTACGCAAGCACACAGGCCGCACACTTAGTCATGCTATGCAAACTCACAAAGAATTCCTAGCCACCGGCTGACATATTTACAACCGTCATTTTTAAAATCAAGACATCAAACAAAATAACTCGAGGAATGTCATTGTGTTTTTTATTAAATTCTAGTAACATATAATACTGCATAAATACTCTTTTCTTATTTGTTATAGAAAGCGATAATTTAATATATATATATATATATATAATCAAACGTAATGTACAAAAATAAATAGGCATATGATAGGACTTTGACGGCGATCCCTTCACAGAAGAGGCAGACGCATATACTTATGAAGTATGCTTGGTATGTACACACACACATATATACACGCACATACACACGACAACAAAAGTCGTATTCTCCATCCTGAGGTTGACAAAGAGGTTGGCCAACAGCTGTGGATGGACCTGCTATCCCCAGGACTGTCAATCAAATAGACTTCCATATTCATATTACCTCATTCGAATGGAACAGATAGAATTTTTTGACTACATCTCAATACATATACACGAATAATCCTACACTCTGTACTGGCCTAAATTTAGAAGCCCCCTCCCAAACTATGTTACTCATCTTGACCTCTACAAGAACTTGACAACCAGATGGAATTATGGTAACTGTTAGGTCTGTCTCAGTTGGATGCTCATGGGTTGAATTACCCACAAACTCTCAGGAACTTTAAAAGAAGGAGGCCTAGTAACCATGCAAGGATTTCGGACTCCTTCTGAAGATGTTCGATATAAGGCCAGTTTAGGTAGGGGATGGTAAGCCAAAGCTAAAACATCCATTTTTAAGTGGACAAACCTGGTTCTTGTGTGTCTGGTTGCAACCGGTCATTTTTCGAGGAAAATAACCGTGATGTTTCTACAAAATTATACTGCAACATAGCTAAAAATAACATTGGTCCGACTAATCTGAACATCTCATTAAAACGAGAACATGGCTTTATCAAAAATAAAATATATATTGTGACCCCCATAGCAGCCTTTGTGAAATCAATGTCAGCTCCTGATTTTACCCTTCTTAACTGAGGTAGGTTAACCCCGACTAAGGACAGTATCCATCCACCGAGCCTAGCGTCTTTAGGGAACACCAATTTTTTCAATATAGAAGTAGTCAATAAATGTAAAATTCAGGAGCCAGTGAGTCCAATCTAGAAGTTAGGAAATGGGCGATATAAGTTACCCATATACCTGGCTTCATGGGTGCTCTAATATGGCTGCCATCTAACTTGTAACAGACACTAATATTTGAAAACGGATAATGCCTCAGGGGTTTTTAGGAATGACTATTATAGTGACTTAGGGAGTTATTCACTAAAATGTGGTGAGCTCTTAAATGAGAACCCACTACATTTTAGTGCATAACCCCCTTGGTAACTATTTTGTCCTTTGCTCAAACCTACATGTGTTTCTCAACCTGATGGTCCAACCCAACCAGCAGTTATTTGCTCAGTTCCTTCTTATTTAACTTTCCATCGTCTTGCCTATGTAAGTTTGACAAACACGTTCCACCTGACCTTTTGCATACAGCAAGCTCATCTTTTTTGTTTTCTTGCATAGAACCTAGTTATGTTGTGAGTCGAATGCTGCTTAACTGCAATTGGAAAGAGTACAGAAGTCAATTAAATGTTTTGGCCTCTTGGAAGGATCGCAGCTGTCTTGTGCCAAGGTTTTACCTTCATAAGAGATACATTTTAAAAGTCTCTTCCTAAATCCTTTCCCGCAGGTCTTGGAACACGAAGACCAATCTCCCAGCTGCCAGTGGGGACAGGGGACATCGGCACATGGCCTAATGTCATCTGGTTTGAGTTCATTAGCACAGTCTTTGGAGGGATGACCCCTCAAGTCTTTGCACTCGACTGATCTTCTCTGCCATCCTAAACCACAAGTCTTTGAGCATTCTCCCCACTCCCCGATGACCCATTCAGAGAGAATGGTCTCTTGTATGGCATTGAAAGACCCTTTCTTTTTATTCAGGGTCTTTTCTGGTTGAGCTGCTTTCTTGACATAATAAATGTACTTTATTTTCAGTCGTTGAGAATCTCCCACCGTGAGGACCTGTATGGTGATGGGCTCTTTCAAAGGCTTAAAGCTACGGATCCTTTCTAAGGAGGCGGTAGAACCACTGTAGGTCAAAAAGTTGCCGTTGTAAGAGATGTCTTGCTCTAACGTAGACAATGTGTAATCGCCGTTGAGGATGTAGGTGCCATCGGCCGCCTTGATAGCCAAAAAGCTGCCATCATGCATAGAACCTCTGTTGTTTCGTTGCTTGACTTCAATACTTGTTGCACCCTCAGGAATCGTAATAACATCATGGTACCCAGGACTGTAACACAACAATGTGATTGAACATTAATACAAATTTTATGATAAAAACAGCAAAAACTGACATTTAAGAAACATTTGCTGCCTCCAAACGGTTCCTCACACAGACAGTGTTGGTAAACCTTTTAGGGACAGAGTGCCCAAACTGCAAGTGCAGTAATTTAACCTTATGGATCTGGTTCCTGGGGGATGACAGGTGTCCAAAAAGGGGGCTCTGAGTGCCGCCTTTGGCACGGGTGCCATAGGTTCGCCACCACTGGACTAGACTGTCTTGATCCCCTTATGTCAGCCCCTCTACAAACATAGAGGTGAAATCAGATGATGCCTTCGGCCAGGGAATAATCTTTATGTGGAAGTTACAAATGAATGTTATTTTAAAAATGACACCCAGACACCTATTTAACCCAAAAGTAGCTTTATAATTACATTAACAAAAATATTTACACGTCACAAAGTGATGCAGTTGTGTCCAAATAAATTAGCCTGCCTTAAAATCCAACTAAAACTGACCTATACCTTTGTTAAAGTGGGGTATAGGCTTTTTCTAAGTGACCAAGACCCCCCCCCCCCCATCCCCATTGCTTCATAGACCCACATTTCAGAATATTCACCTATCCATGTGATGGAGGACCTGAAGCTACAGTAGCTGGTGCCAGCTAGGGGAGTGCACTACTACTCCATATAAGCTGTAAAGGCTTGGTGCGGGATTAGAACAGCATACGCATACAAACTAAGGATAGCAAGATTTCTCCCAGAATCCTTTGCAGTGGGTGGAGCCATGCAAATGATCTCTTTACATCTCTAAAGCTATTTCCAGAGCTCCCAGAAACCGCCTGTGGAGGTGGAGGGAGGCATTTAGGTAGGTGAAGGGAACTTTGTCCCACAGGGAGGGATATATCTTTTAGATGTCTACTTTTTACTTTTCACTGCAATAATACCCTATTGAGGCCAGAAGCAAAGCACACACAGTAGAAACACCAAAAGGAGTGTGACACTGTTCAGAGAAACAGAAACGGTGAGGGTTAGTTATTTTAACTGTGGTTTCCTGACTCCCTGGGGTGTGCAAAAATCTAGGAGATCAATTCAGGCCAACACCGATAACAGGGAAGAGAGTAGTGTAAGAAATTACTCTCAGCGTCCCTAAATATTTTAGTCCTCATAAGCACTACAGGTCCCCAGGCTGGAGTTATTTTCCTCAGTTTCCTGCAGAACTGCTACCTATTGTAAAAATTCTCAATGCTTCTGGGAAATGCAAGTTGCTTTGTTTAAGACTTAAGAAGAACACACTTTCCACTAAACCAAGCTTTCCGGATTGATTTCCTTATAGTTTCACTTTCTCAAACCTTATTAGTCATCAAGCAGAGAGCAGTACACAGTGTTATGTATCATCAGGTCTCATTGCTCTGAAAATTAAATTCTACGGGCAATTGGATTAGGAAGCACTTAATTAGTAACAGATTAACTGGACTTTCGTCCTTTGAATGAGTTAAAATGAAAACGTGTCAAAACACGCACCACCCTCTCATTTAGGAAAAGGTAAACTGCTAACTGATCGGACCTTGAAATGACTTTCAGTAACTGCACTATTTATAATCCTAAGAAAGCCTCATAAGCAGCTGACTGATTCTGACTGATTCTAAGAAAAAAATGTTGATAAAGCCAAGAAGATAACAATGAAAGAAGAGGTGACTCAACATACCGTGGTTTGGTGAAGATTCCTGAGACTTTCTTGCAGGTGGATCCATTTCCGCCACAAACACCGCACTTGTCAAACTTCTTGCTGGACCCAATAACTCTGTCGCAACCGGCCTTGACGCACTGCCCCTGTATGCAAATGGATGTAGAGTCGGGGCTACAAGGAGTACCATCAGCAACCTGTAGGAGGCAACAGACAACCTTTTATATCCTTGTGAAAATGGAACTGATGGAACATATACACTTACATATTCTAGCTATCTAGCTATTTTACGATGCTTTACAGAGTAGATGGAACTTTGTGTTTTAAGATAAAGATATTAACATCTGTGGCTCACAAATCTATACTAAACTCAACTTATCACATGGCTAGCTTCTCCAAGGATTGGAGGATTGTAGGAGTCTCTCCCCTCTTCTGGGGTGTACTGCCCCACTGGCTCTACTTAACTCCAGACTAACGATGCTGTCTTAAAGTCATACAGCAGGGGAAAAAAAATAAAAGGTAATTTAACCCATTTGACTTTTTCCATGCTCTATGACATTAAGAGTCCACATCATGGACAGGCTCTCCTGCTTTCAATCAGCCAAGGGTCTACCCTAAACCAGTAGGGAAGTGCATAGTCAAAGCTAATACTAAAGAAAGGGGACCTCTTCTGCCTGCCGTCAGCTCATCCCAGCTCGGGCATGACGTATGTATAGGTCAAAGCTTCAAAAAGTGTTAGCTGTTATGTCGATTTCCAACAAGCTAATTGGATAGCTCTTGCCTAAACTATAACTTTTAGTCTTGATTGTAGGATTCCTAGGGGGTGATTTGTGCAGAGATTTCTAACTTATTCCTGCCTTGTTACTATATATACATATATATATATATACACACACACATACACACACACACACACACACACAGTATGTGTATGAACTTACCCTGGGGTTCAATACGAAGAACAGCCCTGTACCCTTGGCACGGCACACAAGCTTGCAGCGATCTTTTGGACTAACGCCAGCAAATTTAGGTGTCCATTCAACCGCAGGTCCACTTCCAGTAGCAGACCTGGAGATGTCATTATGGGCTTCACATTGTTCTTCACGGAATGTCTTGCCTGTAAGCAACAAACAGGAACCATTAGAGCTTCCACAAAGATATATAACATTGTACAACATCTAGAAATAAAGTTGACCATTAGCCTCTTACCATTATTTTCTGGACAGTCTTCAGTATTGCACGAGCGGTACTGAACCCTTTTGCCTTCACAGTATTTGCCCCCATCTTTTGGCACTGGGTTGTCACACTCTCGTACTGAATACTGGACTCCACCACCACAAGTTCTAGAGCATTCTCCATATGGCCCCCAAGCTCCCCAACCACCGTGGACAGGGATCTGTAATCAGACAAGAGCGAAAATTAAGCATAAATTAATCATAATGCTGGGCTCTTATAAATACAGAAATATAAATCTCAAATTTCCTCTACTCTCAACATCCTTAAATTATCCATATCTACACTTAAGACACAGTGGAGTGATTCAACTCCAACATTCAAATCCAAGTCAATTTAAAAGTAATGGGACATACCTCAACATGTTTCTTGTCTGTCTGCTCCACGCACTTCCCATTAAGACACCATTTTCCTTCTCCGCAACTGGTCCCATCAGCCCAGGGGAAGTGTTTAGTTTGGCACACAAGCAGCCCTCCAGAGACTCCAGTGCACCACAAGGTTGAACATGTGCTGGCGGTATCTGGACAATGCCTGGAATCCTCTCCAAATGTAAACTGGCACTGCTTATTGGCATCGTACAGAGTTCCAGGGAGATCTGATGGAAGCTGGATGGGTCGGCTAGGTTTGTCCAATAAGCACTCTCCTATGGAAGCAAAAGAAAAATATTTTGAGTACAATAAATATTTTTGGTGAACACACGCTCAAAACTTGTGACATCCCTCTTGACTGTGTGCCCGGCAAAGTTATGGGTTACTACACAAAGATCATTGATTGAAGCAAATGCTGAATAAGATGGAGAGCTGAAGGACAGTTACTCTTGTGTTCTCCGAGCTCTACTCATACAGATTATAAATGTAGAATTTGGATTAATCACTAGACTAGATATACAGTACTAACCTTATGACTAAGGTAGGGGTGATTGCTGTCTTAACAGTGGATGGTTTGTTGGTGTCCTACTTTTCTGAAGTTCTTAAGCCTGCCTGCTACAGTTTATATCATGTGGTTCAGCATGTCCTTAAATGGACCCACACTCTAACCAACTTTAGACTTTCACTCACCCTCCACCACCAACCTGCAAAAACTGCATGCAAGAGCCTAATATATTTGTCCCACTTTTCTTCAACTTAGCCCAGTAGTAATTGCCCTTGCAGCGCAACCCAATGGGGCTGAATGCTCAGCCAATGAGAAGCATTTTATCCAACTGAACATCTGGAGCTGGAGGGTTTCATCCACCAAGACAAGTCAGCATGTGGAGTCGAGAGAGGAAAGGAGAATTTTGCTTTAAGATATCATTAACCATTTATAATGATATATGTACTTACCATGGCCATTGTCCAAGAAAGAAGTGATCATGTAGGCACTGCATGGAGACCATGGTTCATGTCTATCCAGGTTGGAGAGCATGGAAGCCATCAAATGAGAATCATTATTATCGCCATTGTAGCTGGAGCAGTGCTTGGCATCATCATGCGGCATATTGAAAACATGACCTGAAAAAGACATTTCTGTTAAACACAGAGCCTTTCTTTTACCCTTCCTAAAAGCGGAAATCTTCATTCGGTATAAAGGGCCCTTTACAGTTCAACTACACACTTAGGTAATGGCTTCCTCTACCATAGGCCGGGCATGAAGTATTCTGCAAACTTCCAAAGTGCTCAAGTATTTCCTAATCATAAAAGTTGAGCACTTGAAATCACATTCTTTTCCCAGTCAACCCTGTAGCTATGGTGTAACAACCGGCCTCGGAGCATCTGCTGCCTCTAAACAAACACTTTCTTCCTCGGAAGTTTAAGTCTAGGCATAACTTATAAACGAACATGATTGCCAACCCTAAGCATGCAAGAAGGTCTTCTTTAAAGACGTACCTAGCTCATGAGCGGTGGTAAATGCTGCCTGCAAGCCATCGTCTTCAATGATGGAGCAACTGCGACTCGGATCACAAACTGTTCCAACGTCAGCCATCCCGAGAGTATCGCATGTCTG
This sequence comes from Gastrophryne carolinensis, assembly GCA_027917425.1. Lineage (NCBI taxonomy): Eukaryota > Metazoa > Chordata > Amphibia > Anura > Microhylidae > Gastrophryne > Gastrophryne carolinensis. The sequence goes on along the minus strand of CM051236.1, from coordinate 473,764,313 downwards.
AGCTCCACAAAGATCCTTGAAAAACAAAATAGCATTTTCAATATTAATTAAATCAAGGACAAAACTTTGGCAGAGCATGTCTAACTCTGGCTTCTGGCCCTGACTAGGCCGAGCGTGAGATCTCAGGAACTTTTTAGGGTTTAGTTTATTTGGACTTTTACTAACTGATCCCAAATAGGCATATTCTGGCCTGAACTTAGACGATAAACTCAATTACCTGTCTTGTAAACAGAATGGCCGTATCATAATGTTCCGCGTGGCGGTCGCTGGGTGGGTTGTGTTGCTTCTGCCAGCTGCAAAAGTTCCTCAAAGTCAGAGCAGCATTGGAGGTGACTTCGGGACCCTTCTGTTCATCGTAGATAACCAGGATCTTCACCACCACAACGCTGATCGAGTTTCGGATGCTGGGATGCTTGTAGAGCTTTGCGGCCACTGACAACAGAGTGAGGAGGTAGTGCTTCAAATTGCTCCCATGGAACTCAGCCATAGATTGATCAGCAACCAGCATGGTTTCAACATAGCGTGGGCTGGAGACGAATCTCTTCTTCCGTGTGTTTCCTAATCCTGCACAGAAGCACATAGAAGGAGGGCAAAAGTCAATCAAGCTGCCAACCTCTCAAATTATTAAGATAAACTAAGATAATAGCCTATGATTAACATGCAAGCTGCAAGCCACCCTTATTTCAGACACGATTAAGTCATCTTTGGCTGGCAGGACCAGATATGAGTCACCTAACCTCTTTGAATGCCGAACGAGTAGCTTTATTCAACTTGTACCAACTGCACATTGACCGAAGCCAACCTGCTTCGTCTATGACCCCGAAACCTCAAGCATCTGAAGACACTGTGCTCTTGTCCTGATATTCTGTAGCTCCATTCACTCCACCAGCACTGGTCATACTGGCCAAAGCAAGGTGAAAGCACTTGGAAAACTACAGCTATTATTATTACGAGCAGAGACTGGCGAACAAACACTGAGCGTTCTAATTCTTTTCATAAACCTTAGAGGAACTGTGCAAGCCGAGACCTGTCCAATTGCTGCAATGATATCATTCCTAAGCGCAGGCTGATTAACTCCTCATTCTCCACGCTCAGCACACGGCCGCCCTGCCAACCCCACCGTGCAACTCACGCAGCGCTTTGCCAACTGGGAATGGCACAGCCTTGCGATTGGCACCGCTCCATGGCACGGTGCCCTGTAAATTTATTAGCCGTGGATGAGCCAGCAGAATAAGTGAGCAGCTTTTTTTTAGGAAAAATATATCAGGTGTGCACTGAAAGCTTTGTGTAAATAGGACAAAAATTCAACCCAAAGAAGTGATGGCAAAACAATCTTTTATTTTCTAAATCGGAAATGGCAAGTAACTGACGTTTGAGGACAAACAGACTTGATTCTACTTCCCCGCGGGTCATGTCTGCTGGTATATTGATTTCTGTGCTTTATCTCACAATAATTAGGAAACATTGATCTAGAAGGGCGAATGAGGAGGTAAATGCCAGTGCCTGGTAGAACAGACTGGGCAAGGTTTTCTATGCACAATACAGCTTTGATGGCAGCCTTATGTAATAATCATCTTAATAAAGGTGGAGCTCAGCTGACTGATCTGATGTCTATGCTGAATGGTAAAGAAATCGTTGCTGCTGCCCCAGATTACCACCTCCTAGGAATTAGAAGAAAGACCCACAGACATGACTATCAATTTTTAACACAGCCCACATAGAGATCACACATCAAGTTATTGGCTAGGTAGAAACATCTAAAAGCTTGTTCTACAGAGGTAGAGATTCCATACAAGCCCCAGACCACTGCCTGATCTGACAATATGTCTCCAGTCCACTGTCATCTCATGTCTGTACCCACCTTACGCCCCAATCCTGTCAACTATGTCAATGACAGGTCTCAATTATAAAGGCAAGGGGAAGATAGCATGTGCCATTTTGGTTCGCCTTAACCTGGCGTTTTGGTTTTATTTCCACTTTAATGTGAGGTTATTCATTCACACCAGATATGTAAAAGATAGGTTAAAAAGGCTTTAGGTCTGCTTAAGCTCCTTGCTTTTTAACTTTCGGTCCACTTTTTAAAACAGCTATGGCTGTGATTTTACTGTCACCCTAACCCACTCAACCAGTTGCCCCTATTCTCTGCACCACCTATGTAAAATATAAAATATCTCTGCTCCAGAGGAACAGGGTATATTGTCCTTATTATCAGCACCATCTGTGTAGAAGATGCCCTGGAAGCAGACCTAAATCTTCTTTTGGTACACTTTAATGCAGCTTTGGGTGTTATTATTGTCTTACCTAAACCAGCCCCTATCCTTGCTATTACGTATTAGAAACATGGGGTAAAGGGGGGGGGGGGTAGGTATAAGTGCCTTCTCTAGACTTTGACACAATGGGGTTGATTCAGAGCCAGGTGAGAATTCCCACTTCTTTTTAGGAGAGAAAACCGACATTGAATTTCATTGTTTACCGGGTGTACATTTTCACCTGGCTCTGAATTAGCCCCAAGCTAGACAATGAAAGTCAATGGCAGTTTTCTGGAGTGAGAATTCTCACCTCTGAATCGGCCCAATTATACTCCCACCCTAACCAGTTTGTGAAAGACGGGTTAAATTGTGACCCAGCCCACTTGTCAGCCAATAAAACAGGGACTAGGAGGGAGGCACCCGCACCCAGGGAGGGAGTTGATAACATCACCTCGGAAGCGGTTAAATGTACAGTTCAAAAATCTTACCCCAGAGGAAAGGGGCCAAGCGAGTTTATTTTACTTTGACACTATGGGGTCGAATCAGAACCAGGTGAGAAACTCACTCATTTTTGAAAGGAGAAAACTGACATTCACTTTTATTTTCTACCCTGGGGCTGATTCAACAACTGGGTGTACATTTTCACCTGGTGTTGAATCAGCCCAAAGGTAGACAACGAAAGTGAATGGCAGTACTCTCCTAAAAATGGAGTGGTTCTGAATCGACCCCTATGTGAATGATAGGTTGAAGATCATCTGAATTTGACCCTGATGTGTTTTAGAGGTCTATGGGTGTGATTATAGTGATCGCCCCTATTCTCAGTATCATCTATGTGAAAGATGGGTTTAAAGAAGGATTGTTTTTGCCTGTCACAAATAGCTTCAAGTCTACCTGAAAGTAACTCCTAAAGGAGATCTAAAGTCTATCTCTTTACAGTAGCTATGGGTGTGATTCAACACTCACCCTAGTGATTAATCCTAGTTTTATTATCTATGCCCCAGAGGGGGGCTTCTTTTTTGCCTTTGACAGGAATTACAGGTTCAAGTCTAACCCCTAAAGAAGACATAAAGTCTTTTAAAGGTCATATTAAACTCTCTATGGGTGTGATTACACTACAACCTAATAGATTGTCCCTACACCTATATGAAATGGGTTAAAAAAATCATGCCCTAGGGGGAATGGCACTAAAGTCTTTAAATAATAGGTTCAAGCCTACCTGCGTTCCTAATGCAGATCTAAAGAACTTTAAATGGCCACTCTAATGCCACCCTACTCGTGCATGAATAGAGAATGTGGAGGAAGATCATACCTGGGGGTGTCCGGGTCTCCTGGGTCCTCTCGGGTGGCACCTGATGGGTGCCGGCATCGGTCACCCCACACTTGGCCTTGGCTCGGCTCCTCTTGCTGAGCAGGTGGAAGGGCAGGGGGGTCCCGGCGTCAGCGGGAGCCGGGGGAAGGGTGAGGTTTGCCGGCTGGATGAAGTATTCTTCCCCGTGGTAGAAGAAGGCTCCCCGCATGCCGGCGCACAGGCTCAGGGCAGCGCTACTCGTCTCCTCCCCATTGACAGAGCCCGAGTAGAAGCAATCAGCCAGGTGACCGGTGGTTTCCTCTTCTTCTTCTTTAGTAAATCGGGGTCGCCCGACGTATTGCAAGCTGAAGTCCCGGGCGAGGAAGCTGGGGTCGGGCTCTAGCTCCAGGGTCAGGGTTTGTCCAAAGCCATCCAGGCGGTAGCGCAGCCGCCCACCCTCCTCCTGCAGCCTGACGGGGGCCACCAGCTCCTCTTCCATAGACACACACAGGGCAATCCGGGCGATGAGCAGGGCTGCGGCCAGGCAGGGCAACAGGTAGCCGGTGCCTCTCATCATGGCAACAGAGCAAAAGAAACGCTTACAAAAGTTTTGCAAAAAAAAAAAAAAAGTTTAGCAAGGTTTTGCAAAAAAAGTTTAGAAAAGTTTTGCAAAAAGAAGTTTAGCAGCGTTTTGCAAAAAGGTTTAGAAAAGTTCAAAAAAGTTATCCTTGCGCCGATGTCTCCTGGTGTGCAGCCGGCTCCTGAGCTCTCTATCTGGGCTCTATCTATGTGTCTCGTCCGGCTCCAGTCCGGGGCATGGCTGGGGAACGTGTGCGGCGCCTATTTATGGGCAGCCGCCCGGGAGCCCTCCTCCTCCTGCTCTTTGATGTGAGCTCATCTCTTGCGTAGTCCCGAGGAGGAACAAAACCCTTCCTTGTGCTGGAGCTCCGCCAGATTCATCAATCATGGCGAGGCCAGAGCCCGAGAGCAGGGAGGGAGGGAGGGAGGGGGCCGGGAAATCCACTGCACCGCTGCAGCTGCACACCAGAAATAGGGATACATTGCCTGGCTGTGTGCAGGGATGGCTAGCAAAAATATTGGGATATACTGGCTGTGTGCATGAAAGCCTGGGACTATACAGCATGCAAGACACAGAAAATAGGGACACATACCCTGGCTGTGTGCATGGAAGCCTGGGACTATACAGCATGCAAGACACAGAAAATAGGGACACATACCCTGGCTGTGTGCATGGAAGCCTGGGACTATACAGCATGCAAGACACATAAAATAGGGACACATCACCTGGCTGTGTGCATGAAAGCCTGGGACTATACAGCATGCAAGACACAGAAAATAGGGACGCATCACCTGGCTGTGTGTAGGGATAGCTAGCAAAAGTATTGGGATATACTGGCTGTGTGCATGAAAGCTTGGGACTATACAGCATGCAAGCCACAAAAAATAGGGACACATCGCCTGGATGTGTGTAGGGATAGCTAGCAAAAATTGGGACATACTGGCTGTGTGCATGAAAGCCTGGGACTATACAGCATGCAAGACATAGAAAATATGGACACATCACCTGGCTGTGTGCATGTGAGCTTGGGATTGTAGTACAGCATGCAAACCACAGAAAATAGGGATACAGCACCTGGCTGTGTGTAGGGATAGCTAGCAAAAATATTGGGACATACTGGCTGTGTGCATGAAAGCCTGGGACTATACATCATGCAAGCCACAGGAAATAGGGACACATCACCTGGCTGTGTGCATGTGAGCCTGGGGCTATACATCATGCAAGACACAGAAAATAGGGACACATCACCTGGCTGTGTGCATGTGAGCCTGGGGCTATACATCATGCAAGACACAGAAAATAGGGACACATACCCTGGCTGTGTGCATGTGAGCCTGGGGCTATACAGCATGCAAGCCACAGAAAATAGGGACAGATCACCTGGATGTGTGTAGGGATGGCTAGCAAAAATATTGGTACATACTGGCTGGCATGGAAGCCTGGGCCTGTACAGCATGCAAACCACAGAAAATAGGGACACATAGCCTGGCTCTGTGCAGGAATGGCTAGTAAAAATATTGGGACATACTGGCTGTGTGCATGAAAGCCTGGGACTATACAGCATGCAAGCCACAAAAAATTGGGACACATACACTGGCTCTGTGTGTAGGGATGGCTAGCAATAATATTGGCACATACTGGCTGTGTGCATGAAAGCCTGGTACTATGCAGCATGCAAGCCACAGAAAATAGGGACACATAGCCTGGCTGTGTGCAGGGATGGCTAGCAATAATATTGGGACATACTGGCTGGCATGGAAGCCTGGGCCTGTACAGCATGCAAGCCACAGGAAATAGGGACACATCGCCTGGCTCTGTGCAGGGATGACTAGCAAAATTATTGGGACATACTGACTCATGGAAGCCTGGGCCTGTACAGCATGCAAGCCACAAAAAATGGGCACATGCTGGCTGTGTGCATGTGAGCCTGGGGCTATATAGCATGCAAGCCACAGATAATAGGGATACATAGCATGGCTCTGTGCAGGGATGACTAGCAAAAATATTGGGACATACTGACTGAAGCCTAAGACTATACACCCTGCAAGCCACAGAAAATCGGGACACTTCACCTGGCGGTGTGTAGGGGTAGCTAGCAAAAATATTGGGACATACTGGCTGTATGGTGCTGTAAAGCATGCAAGATACAGAAAATAGGGACACATAGTCGGGCTTCTGCTGCAGAATTAAGGGACATATTACCGCAGTGTATGGATATCTATACTATACTTCCTGTGTGCATGCGCCCCCCCCCCCCAAAAAAAAAAGGCCAGGCTACATGTATTGATAGCTTGTGCGTGTCAGAATATAGGGATATACTAGTTATATGTATGCAGCCTGCAAGATACAGCATACAGGAACTTAGAACCCATTTATGTGCTTGTAGAGATTGCAAGGGGCCATAGCAATTGTTTAATACTGGATAGGTGCATATGGCTCACTGTGTGGCTCAGGGTTTGTCCTTATAGACATTGTAGGTCTCTATATATATCATTATATATTTATATATATATATCATCGGTGGATTACAATGCAGGAAGGGTTATGTACTGCCTTAAAGGCCAATACCAGATATTTTGTAAGCCCTGACCCAGTTGGATGAACTAGGTGGAGTACCCCACTGCATAAGGTAATATAAAAGGTTTTGCCTGGAGTTAGGCATATACTCATCATCTTTCTTGCTATATAAGGCGCACTCCTTTCTGTGTGCCACATACAATGTGGGTCCAGTTACATCAGAGACAGCCATCAGGGCAGTCGCTGTTTTTCACAGAGACCCTAAAGCGGACCAACAGAGGGAACCTATTAAATGTCAGCATGTTCTATTGCCTGGGGCTGGTGTACGGCAGCAGAACTGGGAATTATGTGGCCCACGGTCAACTCATAAAGCAGCAGCTCTGCAACGTTCAGCCCTGCCGCCCGCCACCCGCCTTCCTGACTTTCCAGGAGGGAGTTAATAAACTTTTCCTGTCCTTCTGGCAGAGGCGGCACGGCCAGTGGCCAACTGGAAGCAGATGCTCGGGTAAGCGGTGGCTCCTCTAGAATATGGTACAGTGATTCCGAGAGCCAGTCCCGCCTGGACTCGATGGAAGAAGCTGTGCTTGTCATCTGCTGCGATGGAGTTTGTAGAGTTCTAACATCACTGTTCTTTTCTTGGCAACTTGTTCAAAAATCTGCCAGTTCTCAGCTTTCTTGGAGGAAAGAGCGGTGGTTCTAGGAAATGGGAACAGTGAGGCTTTCTCAGCTTGTACAGGGACTATTCATGCGTGTATCCTGCCCCTTCTGCATATGACATCCAAACTGCAGCAACACATGGAGGTGGCCTTTTTATACTGTCTGATATCCTTTTTTATACAGGGATTTATATGGACAGGAGGAATATTCAGAAAGTCATAGCAGTCTAGCAGACTTAACCTGCCTGAAGATATTGGCACCTTGCTCTCCTACTATCTAATATCCCAAAGTGCTTCTATAGGACAGCAGTTTTTAAAGTGGGGTCCATGCAGATCCATTTTAGGGGTGAGCGAGCAGAATGATTTCCCTGGGCACCAGGTCCATTGTGTAAGCAGAACAGTATACTCCAAAGCCACAGGGAAGCAATGTTAGACCCAGACAGGGAACAGGTACCAATATCTTCAGACAGGTTAAAGGGATACAGAAGGAAAAGGCAATTGTTAGACCATTGTGTCGCTTGGCACTGTCCTAAACTGTTTTCCATTTTTAAATTGAAGAAGAAATGGCTGAGATATCAAGGTTTACAGTTTCACCCATGATTTATCTTTTGAAATATTTGGGCGTGGGTCTTATCTCTGTGATGCCGCATAATAATAAGCATAACGGGCGGTATCTGTAAGACAGGCATTTTCATCTCCCTAGCTGTCCCCCTCTCTCACAGCGCCCACAGTCTGATGATGCGGATCTTTAGACCACCAGCTTAGCCCTATTATTGGTGGTCTATGGCAAAGGAATTCACCGGCTATGCCACTACTCTTTGCCTTGTTTCTACTTTCAGGAGATGCTGTGTTCTGACAGGAAGTGATAGCGCAGCCATGATGAGGTGAGCTGCTGAATGACAGCTTATGCACTTTGTCTTTAAGTCTGCTGGGCTGCAATGACTTTCAGCATAATCCTCTTGTCCATATAATTCCCTTTATAAAATAAGGATGTCTAACAGTATAAATAGGCCACCTCAATGTGCTGGTGCGGTCGACCATGAGTCCCCTAATATGTGTGCCTAGTCTCCTCCAAGTCACCACTTCAAGGGAGCAATAGACCCAGACAGGAATAATCTGCCATGGGTCTACTATTATGTTAGATCAGTCTCATCCAGGTTCCCACTGCAGGGGAGCATTGCTAGACCCAGGCAGGGGGACAGACACCATGGGTCTCCTACTATGTGTGACCGGTCTCATTTAAGTCCCCACTGCAGGGGTGGGTGTGCATTTATAGACCCATGCATGAGGCATGTGACATGGGTCTCTTACTATCTCCTCCATGTCCCCACCACAGGAGAGCTTTGTTAGACCTATACAGAGAACATGCTCCACAGGTCTACTGTGTTTTGGCCAGTCTTCTCAAACTCCTCACTGATTTGGAGCATTCTTGGTCAGGGAACATGTGTCCTGCATCTCCTAATGTATTCGACCAATCTCCTTTAAATTCCCACCACAAGTTTCCTGCTTGACCTCACACTAGTGAAGAAGGTCCTCCAGATCCTATCCAGATGATCTGATCTGGGTTCGGGATCGGGATGTACATCTGTTACCCCATATATACCAGGGACATTACTACATTTAGAGTGTTCATGTTAAAACCTAGTGGCATTGCTGGGAAAAGAATGAGCAGCTGGTAAAGGTCCTTGGATCCTTGGGTCCTTGGAAGTTGCTGAGGAGGCAGGTATTGGCTGAAGAGATGGGTGAGAGTTCGAACAGGGGATGTGAGAGTGATAGAGGAGGATGCAGACTGTTTATAGGGATTGCATAAAGGGAGCTCAGGTTGGATATAGGTTCCTGATTGAGATCCTGAAAGGTGGTTGAGGATGCGGCCCATGCTATAATGGTAGTTGATGTGGGTATATTGAGTGCTCCAACTTTTGATTCAGAGACCTAGATGAGTATAGATAACTGCAGGCTGAGCCATAGACCTGGACAATATATATGCAGCTTGCTAAACCGGACCAACACCCATTTTACAAAACATGGGTGTTGGTCTGCTGCGGTGGCCCCCCCGATTTCTGCCCCCCCCCCCCAATCGAGCACTGTAGCACTGTAAAGCCCTTAAACCTCACCTGACAACTTGCTCCCTCTGGGAAATGCAGCCCTGTGATTTGCCGGTGGCTGTCACATGGCCAGCTGCCAGCAAAGCGGAAGCCCAACCACGGGAGATGTGACAGCTGCCAGGCAATTTCCCCTAGGGAGAGTAAGTTGTAAGATAATGTTTGATTGAGGGGGGGACCCCCCCCCCCCCCCCCGCAGCGGACCAACGCCCATCTTTTGTAAAATGCGTGTTGGTCTGGTTAAAGTAAGAAAAATTCCAAGCTGTGTTTTTGTAAAGCTATTTAGGTCCCTGGCTTTTCATTTATCTAGACCAGCATTTCCCAAGCAGTGGGACATGTACCAGTATCAGTTTGTATCTGGGGAGGGTGCAGACTGATCTGTACCCCAAACTGATCTGCTGCCTCTATACTTTACCCAAACCTAATTAGCTCCATAAATACAAAACTGCTCCAAAAAGTGATGACAACTTTTCCTGTGCATTGTGTTATGTTTCACAGATTTTAATTTGAGGTGAATTACAACCTAAATATAAAGCTTAGGTGGCCATTGGAAAATGAAAAGTGGTACTTAAATTGGGGACTCCTGGTCTTGATGGATGATCATCATGGCAGTCAGTTTAGCAGCTGCTGTATTACTCTTTCTTTCCCTTTAAGCATAAGCAGCGCTTTCTACTTTGCGGAAAAGGTTGAGTGATTCTGACCCCAAGTTGCAAAGACTTTTCCAGTCCTAGATGATATCAGTATTTCCAGGCTTTGTTGGGAGAAATGACAGACCAGTAGTGTTGAGCTAGCCTGAAATAAGAGGTAAAAATAAAACTATACTGTAAAATAAATCTTCCATCCTGCCCACCCACTGGGAAAATCCTCAACCTTGGTAATGGCAACTTGTAGTTTTCCAGAACAAGCTGTGAATTCAAAGTGTGATAAAACGAATTTTTGATTGATTGTTTTGAGGTTCTAAACTTTGCACATCATCACTTGCTGTATGTCCTGGAAGTAGCAATAGCCTGCCATACTAGAAAGTAGGTCCCAAAAGTAGAGGATGCAGGTGGTCCATTGAGTAGTGTGGTGGTTGTCGGGCTTCTATGGTGGTTGTTATGCCTGTATCAACTCCATAATTCTTTCTACTTCTCTTCATTGTCCGTGGAAAGGTTGTTCAGTCAGCAGGGGTTTTCACTTTGTCTATTTCCTTGTCTAGTTTTCTTCAAGATGGCCTACATTTAGGTTTTAGCTTGAGTACACCTATGAGAAATCACCCAGTAACCCCTCCATCTCACCTTCATTTTGGATAGGGATTGGTTGTGACACTCCTTCCCCTTGTGATGGGGCAGAATTGAAACGGGGGGGGGGGGGGGGGCATGATGAGTCTGTTGGGAGAAAATGGCCAAGTTTTGTAGTCAACTGAAGGGTGATCAGATGGTTAACTTAAGAGCATGGATGGTCTTGGAAGGCAATCATGAGTAAATTAACTGAAAATCTATGGATATCATATGGACCAAAAGGTGTTGACCAACACCTGGTTCCTTGGACACCCTTATCTCTGCTGTCCCTTATTTATTTACTGCCTGGTTCAAATGGGATCACAAGTAGCATAACAAAATCTATTGGTCCTAACCATTCTTCACCCTATCCAAAGACGAAAATGAATTTGTCTGAGTTAGGCATCCAACCCTGCCATGCCACTAGTCTGCCCACTAGCACCCCCATCTGATCACCATGACCTGGCCCTGTGTTCAGTTAATTACCCAGATCTGCCATGTCCTTTCTCTTATCATGTACTCCACTGTTGTGACTTACCACAAGATGAGTATGCTTTTTCTATCTCTCTGGGCCCAGCTCAAGTGAAGGGACTGTGGGGAATCTTTAATATTACACAAACTAAGACCCAAATTTAGGTCCTCCTAAAAAACTGGGCAGCAGACTGTTTTTTTCTGGCGATGGCAAGTTGGGACATGGGAGCTGCCTGGGCAAAATGTAACCGGAAGGAGTTTGGTAGAGCAGTGCTAAATTGTCAATTGAGAAGCCATTGGTGGTTAAAAGGTGGAGAATGGTGGACAAAGGGTGGTTAGTTAGGGAAGATCACAGGCTTTCACTGGCCTGTTTTTTTAACAGTGTGAACCTTAGGTGGTAACACTAAATATCCACATTAATACACAAGCCCCCCCCCCCCCTCCATAAGTGGTGGCACCCTACATCTAATTCTTTAGAAAAACTCTTTCATGATGATGTAACATTTCTCTAGAATGTGTTTCCTTTTTAGCATGTCTTTCCAGCTAGCGCTGCTCTGCCTGGCAGGCCTCCTGCACACCCGCGGGTTGCACGTTACCGGCTCTGGTTAGGGAAAATAACTTTCTGGGAAATGGCAGGAAAGGAATGCTGGACAATTTTGGTGATGTAATTTGTTACCTCAATACAAAGCTTTTCCTTTCTTTACCACCCAGGACTCCTACTCCCACTAAATTCCGAATGGGAGGTCCCGGATCTGACAGATGATTTCTTTGGGGAACTTTAGATTTGTGTAACAGCTTCCGACAGACATGACAGGACAGAGCCTGAGCTGCCCTGCTGCTTCCTCGAGTGCTCGTGCTGCGAGATGCGAGGAGTCAGGGTTATAGTATTGTCCCTGTGTCCCCGGGATGCTGACTGTTTCTCTCTCTATATATAATGAAAAGAAATGTATATAATCTATGTCTGGCTGCATTATTAGTTGGTGATCCCCTAACTATCCTTCAAGCTAGACTTGAAGTTACTAGATGACTAGATGACCACTGCCCTGTCCAGGAGAAGGTCTATCATGGCAGTCTCCTTGTTTCTCTTAAAGAAGCCATGCACGTACTTAAAACCCTGAGCAGCCTCGCAGCTTCTGCCCCGCTCATTGCATGGGACTGAAAACCTGCACCCCAAACTCAAATAAGTAACCTCAGCTGTCCCTGGTGATCAGTTTAGCATTTTAGCCACCCGAAGACCCAAAGATAACAGAGGATGCTCCATGCACCATTACCTATTTTCTCCCTTGTAGACATTTGTAAAGTTTAAATTGCACAAATCCCAGCATGTCATTAACCTTCTGCCCCCCCCATCCCCACCTATAAGCCACCCGTCCCCCACCCATTTGCCACCTGTCCCCCACCCATTTGCCACCTGTCCCCCACCCATTTGCCACCTGTCCCCCACCCATTTGCCACCCGTCCCCCACACATTTGCCACCCATCCCCACCTATAAGCCACCCGTCCCCCACACATTTGCCACCCGTCCCCCACCTGTCCCTGCCTCAGCGGACTATCTTAATGTGTGGTTATCTCTCATGTGGGAAGCGTTCATCACCCTATGTCACTGTTTCTCAAACTGTGTTACATGTACCACAGACAGTACACATCAGGGGCACTGCGACAGGGGGTGTCTGGCGGGTCTGGTATATTATGTTAACAGCTAAACATTTTTTATTCTTCAAAGATCTGAGACCGACTTATTTTGGTGCTACTATTTATAGTTGATCCCCCCCCCCCCCGGGGGTACTTGGTTGGAACTTGGGGGTACTTGGTTGGAACTTCTTGTCGCTAGGGGATACTTAATATGAAAAGGATGAGGACCCCTGTCCTGTGCATCAAGCACCCCAACTCATGTGGAGAGCTCTCTACACTTTAGTGAATACCCTATAGGAGTAGTTATTTATTTCTATCTCTAAAAATGCCTCTGCCTCTGCACCTCAAATCTCAAAAGGTGCACGAGATATAAAAAACAATGAGGCCGATTCATTAATAGCGCCAGGTAGCGACAGATGAGCGACTGTAGCGTGATTTTTTCAGCGCCAGCCAGTATTCGCTGTGCTTGGCCAGCGTTAGCTTGATGACAGCGACTCAGTCGGTGTGCGGTAATGTTGAATACGGGCTGGGGGGTCGCTGTTTCACAGGTCCAGCGTTGTATGTGAGCGCCTGACAACGAATGGCCAGAGCGAACGGCTAGCTTCATATTCATTAACAAATCACGCTCCGAATGTGCTGGCGCTGTCCATTCCTTGTTTAAACCCCAGAGCGCTGGCGGCGATGTGTATTAACTAGTTTTTAACCCCTAAACAACCATATTTTTTGAATGTAACATTATACATGTTTTTAGAATCATTTTGTAATATGAATACATTAATCTCAGACCTGTTAGATCAATTCTGCACAAATTTTTTTTACATTTTTTTTTTACTTAAAAATAAATCCGAACATTGCAGAAGTGGTCTCCGATTTTTTGACATTAAAAAAAAAAAAAAAATTAATACCAATTAATTATGAATAATTATAGATTGCTCCATTGAAATGCATTGGACATCGCCAGGGAGCGACAGCTCATACCTGGCGCTGTGAGGGAATTTGCAGCGGCGCTGTTCGGTCCAGGCGGCTTCATGATGAATGCCGCGCTAGCCGTCGCTCTCGCCGGCGCTAGCCTCATTTTGCTTGATAAATGCGTCATTGTGACCGCCGCCGGGCGTACTTGAGTCGGTAGTCGCCGTTAGCTGCCGCTACCTGGCGCTCGTCAGACACTACCTGGCGCTATTGCTTGATGAATAAGGGCAAATGTGTCCTGGTGCAGAGCTCAACAGAATTTAATGCATACTAGCCAACCACATAGGACAGCACATGAGAAGAACACTCAGCAATTTATAGTGATCCTATACCTAGAAAGGAAGTTTACGTCACCCCCTTCTATCCCCAGCCCAGTTTCCCAAAACAGCCTGAGTTTCTTTTTAAAAAAAAAAAAAAAAGCCTTTTCCCAATATTCATAAAAACACTAACAGGATGCAGTATGATGTTCAAATGGCTGCCGTTTGGCTCATTGGACTTGGTCCTTTCCAGCGATGATACATTCAGTTACAAGTTAAAGGGATTCTAGGCAAAGTGCATAAACTGTAATTCAGCAGCAGGCCTCATCATGGATGCCCTCTTGCTTCCTGTCAGAACGCAACAAGACAAAGAGTAGTGATACTCCTCATGAATTCCTCTGCTATAGACTACCAATCATAGGGCTAAGCTGGTGGTCTCCACATCATCAGACTCTGGACACTGGGAGAGAGGGAGAACAGCCAGGGTTACAGACCCCACCCATAATGCTGATTATTATGCGGTATCACAGAGCCAGGATCATCATCATTGGAGAGCTGCTGCATGGCCAGGGAGCCAAACGGCCACCTTTCAGACTGCTTCCTGTTAGTGTTTTTATGAATATTGAGTAAAGCCTTTGGTCTGGGGATAGAAGGTTATAACATCAGCTTCCTTTCCGGGTATAAAGTCACTAGCTCCATGAATTCCTCTACCTAAGGTGTGTATAGGGCAGGTGTAATGGCTTCTGACAGATGTAGTAATGCTGTTATGTGTAGAAGCTGCAGAGGAATAGTATTACTAAGCAGGACCAGATTAAGTATAGTGGAGCCCCCCACCATAAGTAACTGTGATGGAGACCCCAGGATGATAGCCCTGGCCACCTCTTTTTAAAGTGGACCAACACCCAGGATTTTCACTATCCCGGGTGTTGGTCCACTTCCGCGGGGCACCCCAGAAAGCCCCAAAAACTCACCTGACCCTGCTCCCACGTGACTCGCTCCACCAATCACCGCCGCCGGACAAGCGAGGTCCGTTGACGGACAAGGTGGGAGCACCCGCCGCCGCCTCTCGCGCGTCCCTCTTACAGGGAGCGCGCCCCCCATTCACAAACGGCCGGCGCGGGTGCGCGCCCTGCTAGAGGGATGCGCGAGAGGCGGCAGGTGCTCTCACCTTGTCCGTCGACGGACCTTGCTTGTCCGGCGGCGGTGATTGGTGGACCGACTCACGTGGGAGCGGGGTCAGGTGAGTTTTTGGGGCTTTCTGGGGTGCCCCGCGAAAGTGGACCAACACCCGGGATAGTGAAAATCCTGGGTGTTGGTCCACTTTAAAAAGAGGTGGCCAGGGCTATCATCCTGGGGTCTCCATCACAGTGCGGAGGAACAGGTAGGATTTGCGGGCGTCCTGGGAGGTTTCACACAGCGATCGGGGGTTTCCCGCAGGCAGGGAGCTGATCAGCCCGGGAATGTTATAGATTCCTGGGCCGATCAGCTGTGGGTGTTGGGCCACTTTAGATCTTGCTCTGTTACTGAGAGAAACAATGTAATCCCATAGCACATGTGGGCCAGAGATTGATTTTACAGTTTCCCTTTAAGTAATGATGTGGTGGGAGCACAGTGCCAACCAGGCAAAAATCACCCAACAACGACGCGTTCCTTGTTTCCCCATAACATCCAATCAGGTTTCGGAGGAGCATGGAGGTCCTGATTTGTGTCGACGTCAGGTTCCTTTAACGTAACATCTGCTCTTTAGGCGGCAAGCCTTTGATTGGTCACAGAGGCGCTGCGCACACAATGTACTGACACGCTTATAAAGGCGAGCCCACCCGCTTCCACGGCGGCGTGACATTGGATGCCCGGCCATGAACTCCGCGCAATGTGTCATCCACCTGCCGCATTTTCTGGGAAGCTCGCTTAATCGTTTCCACAGATTTTTGCTTCTATCCAATTTTTTTTTGGGTCGTTATAAAATTGAACGATTCCAGTAACACCTGGAACAGCGCAGGCCCCGGGCCCCCAATTCCATGTTTATTGGAAGGAGAATTTTCTTTACTGAAAGTTTCTTCTACTAAAACCAACTCAATACACTTCTAATAGCAGGATATGTGTAGTGTGAGTGTGGCAGCGCCATGTCTGGCAATGGCCACCTGTCATTTACACACCATAAGATAGGTCACCGCCCCTCCTCCTATTCCAGAGGCTGAACTAAAAGTGTTTAGGCCACGTTATTTCTTGACACACAAGGCTCTAGGACGTCAAACTTTAAAATCAATTGTCTGGCAGCTCTCTCCGGTCACTGAAAGGAAGAGGAATTTCTTCCTGCTCTTCCTTTGCCTCCAGCACCTCCCCCCTGATCCTGACCACAAATCCAACCCTGAGGATTGAGTCAGGCTGACTTTCCCCTCTGTCAGTGGTAAGCTAGAATAGTCACTCAAACCCAGCTCACTCCAATGCAAGGCAGGTGAACTCCAGGCACTGCCACTCAGCAAGCTTGTCCCGCCCCTGAGCAACCTTTTTAATAATGTGAGGCTGTTAAATGCTTGACAAGAATAAGATAAGATAAGGCTGCCATGACCGGGTGGTAAGGAAACGATGCAGGTTAAAATCCCGGCCGGGATGTGACTGAAGTGCTTTTGGACAAAGAACCTAACCTCCGGGCACGGTGGCTTGAGCAGCCCTCCCCTCCTGGTATGTGTGCACTCATCTCTTGTGTTTGTATCCTTGCACAAATGGGTTAATTGCAGAAAGAAAAATTCCTATGTGTGTGCAAGTATACAATGTCCATATATGCACAAAAAAAGCTCATTACAGGAGTTTAAAAGTTCAATGTTGGTTATTAAAGCGGACCTTCACCCTGAATAAGAGCCTATCTTATATGTTTCCCACACCCTATACATACAGATTGCTCACATTAAAAATCATCCTACCTGCATCTACTGCATGTTATGAGCCTTTAAACATCCAAGATGGCGGCCCATTGATTCTCAGGTTGTCTGCAGACAGGAAGTGTCTTCTGATTGTGCTGCTCTGCATTCTGGGATTGCTGTCCTTTCCCTGACCCCAGCTCTGCTCTGTCTGTACAAAGCACAGCTATAACCCGCCCCCCCCTGCATTTTTGCCTCCTCTCCTCTCTTTAGTATGTGATGCTTCTGAGGCAAGATGGCGGCGTCCGTATCCTAGAGTCCTAGAATCCTAGAGTTGCAGCCCATTGGGGGAAAGAATAAAAAGCGAGTACAAATGCAAGATATACTGATGCTGGGGAATAGTTTTTTAAGGGTTTGGGCTTCTCATTAAATTATGCTTAAGGTCCAGTTTAAAGTGGACCAAAACCCAGGTTTTGACTATTTTGAAACCCCCCAAGGACGCTGCAGCCAACTCACCTTATCGCAGTCCCACGGCGCATCTAAAAGCTCTGACGCCCGCATCCTCCACTTCCCTCTAGCAGTGCGCGTGCCCGCGCCAGGCATTTGTGAATGGCTGATGCGGGCACATTCTCTGTTAGAGGCAGGCGGAGGATGCGTCCATCATAACCGCTGCTCTTAGATGCGCCGTCTGGGGGGTATAACACAGCGGGGTGCCCCCGGGGGGAAAGGAACAAAACCCAGGATAGTCAAAACTTTTGACTATCCTGGGTTTTGGTCCACTTTAACACATAAATCTAAATCTAGTGAAAGTCAACCATGCTCTAACCACCTCTTTTTACTCCTTAGCATATTTTATCTCATGCTTAAATTTAAATAAAAGAAACTGTCCTTATTTTCATGATATATATATATATATATATATATATATATATACATGCAAGTTTTCTGACTTGCACTGCATGCACTTACCCAGAACAGGCAGAATGCCTCACTTTCCAATGTCTAAATCAGCTCCAACAGGCTAAAAGCTTTGGCACTCCACCTGCTGGACACTAGTGGTATACAAAATAAGTAAAAAAGTATAACATTTTATACAGAACATATAAATAAATATATATATATATATATATATATATATATATATATATATATATATATATATATATAGAATACATGAATAAAAAATAATAAAATAGTATAAAAATGTTATATGGCATTTTAAATATTTTAAAACATCACTGTAACCATTGAAAGTTCTTAGTTTTTATATTAATTATTATTAATAATAATAGATATAATAATAATAATAAATAAATAAGTCGTTAAATTATCAATAAAAGTGCTCAATATTCTGCTGACTGTGTATAGAGATGAGTGTTGTATTTCTTCCGTTCCACCTTAAATGACCATGCGCTGTACTGACATTAGACACCAGATGGCGCCCTTGTCACACACATGGCAATGGGAGAGTTTTATTAGAGTGAGCTCATCTAATTGTTTCCTACCTGTGTCTAGAAGTGGCATCTCCTGACTTTTTACACTTGGCGATGGACAGATGTGTTCCAGGTGTTTGACGTCACATCCCAGAATCGTCCTCAGCAGCGACGCCTGAGAGCAATTGAACTTCAAACACGGTGGCAGCGCCCTGCGATATTTGCTTCTAACAAAGGTGAGAACTTTTCAAGATGTGGAGTCTGTGCGGCTATGGATGGATGCGGGGGGGGGGGGGGGGGTGTAGGGTAAAAAAGTCATTGCCCTGTCCCCGACTCTTCTCTTCCGATTTGTACATAACAGGACGGAAACCCTGGAGATAAAGGAAAACAGTCTTCATAGGCAAAAAGCCAACGTTTTTGTTTTGGATGGAAGTATAAAGATTTAGAAGCTACTAAATAAATCTAAATACATCTCTGGCTCATGGGAGCGGCCATGGTGGGATAACCCCCGTCTGCCGCCCATTGTCTTCTATTGAGATGTATGAGACAATGCACTCCCTCCCAATAGAAGTCAATGGAGCTGTAGTATTCCATCATGGCTGCTCCCATCAGTGCAAGATTTCAGCATGGTGCCCCCAAAACACATTCACTCAGTGGAAAAGAAGTAGAATAAAGAAACAGGAAATGGAATAGAGGGAGACAGGGAGATACATACCTCCCAACTACCCCTGATTTGGAGGGACTGTCCCTCTTTTGAGCCCATGTCCCCCTCTCCCTCGTTGTACTCATTTGTCCCTCCTTGAGGTGGAACCTGCAGATCTGCAGCAATAAATGATTCATTTGCCTATTCAAAGTGTTTCTATTGTTGTAACTGTTACAGCCTATCTCCTATGCATCCCCCAGTGAGGGGGCGTGGCCTATTTAAACATATGTCCCTCTTTCCCACCCTGAACAGTTGGTAGGTATGGAGATATATGGGGCAAGAAAAAGGGAGGAAATTCAGAAGAAGGGGGAAGAAAAGAAATGACAGAAGTAAGGCAGATAAAAGAACAAAAAACAGGATATGAGTAAAAGAAAAAGAGAAGAAGGGAGCAAAAAGCAAGAGAAGGAGGAAAATATATATATAGAGAGAAAGAAGCGGGAGAGAGAGAGATAGAAAGTGATCGAAAGAGAATCAGAAAATAAGGTACAAAGAGAGAGAATGGGGGAATGTGGAAAGGAGTGTGAGTGAGAGAAAGAAGGAGGAAACAAGGAAAATATGAAGAGAATGAGGGAATGTGGAAAAGAAGGAGTAGAAGTGGATGTGTAAAAAGCGATATGATAATATAATAAAGAAGAAGACGGGGATGTGAAAAAGAAACAGTAGGAGGGGATGTGTGAAAAGTGATATGGTGATATAATAAGAAAAAAGGAGGGGATGTGGAAAAAGTGATATGATAATATAATAAGAAAGAAGGAGGGGATGTGGAAAAAGTGAAACCGGAGAGAAAGATGGAGAAAATGTGGAAGAGAGAAATAACAAACGTGGAAAAGAAAGGGTAAAAAAATATAGAAATGAGGTGAAAAAAAACGTCAAAAGAGGGAATGTGGAATAGTGAAAGAGTAGAGGTGGAGGAGGGGGGAAGAGAGAGAGCGAGAGAGATGGCAGGTAAAAGACAGAATACAAAGGAATGTGGAAAAGGAAAAAAAGGGAAGAATGTGGAAAAGAGAGAACAAAAGAGTCAATAATAGAGAGATAATAATAATATAATAATAAATAATAATAAGAGAGAAGGAAGGAATGTGGGAAAAAGAAAGTGGGCGAAGCAGGAAATATGTAAAAGAGAGAAGATAAAGTGAGAGAGTGAGAGAGTGAGAGAACATGAAACTTTGCAAGAGGGAACATATGTAAAAGAAAGTCCTGCTGAGCCAGATGAGAGCCCGCATTACCAAAGGGCGTCTGAGTTGATTTTGATTATCCTGGGTTTTAGTCTTTGCCCCCCAGGCACCACGCTGTGTGAAACCTGAAGGAACTCACCTTTTTCAGGTCCTATGGCGCATCTGCCTCCGCTATCCTCTAACAGGCATGCGACCTGCTAAAGAGATAGCGGGGCATCCCCAATCGGGGTGCCTCGGAGGGTGCGAGTATGCCTGCCCTGGAATCTCATAGACAGGGTGGGTTTTGGTCCACTTTAAAGGGAGTCTGGGATGGTGCCCTGTGTGCCCGCATAGCTCGCACATAGCTCGGCTATAGCTCCCATGAACCATTAGTTATTTAGACTCACTTGCAAATGTATCTAATATTAACAATCCATGTACACATGCTGGAAAGTGACAGGAGGGGTCCTATACACCTCAGCTTTCTCACCTCTGACCTCTCCTGAGCGTTCCCTGTGTGGAAGCGCAGCATTAACCGCTTAAACGCCTGCTGAGGCAGTTCATGCTGGGTAAAAGCATCTACAAACACCTGAGCAACTGCTATAGCAATAAGCTGTTTTTCCCGCAAGTAAAAGAAAAAATCTTTGAATGTTTTTATTTATGCAGGGCGTAAAAGCAATGCTTTATTAGTCCGCGGACCACTATTGGGCCACAGCACCCTGATGGGGCGCAGCATGGGCATAACCAACCATGTCTGTAGAGAGCTTACTAAGAGGCCGATTCATTAACAGCGGCAGGTAGCGACAGTTGAGCGACTGTAGCGGCATTTTCAGAGCGCCCGCTAGTAGTCGCTATGCTTGCCCGTTGTTCGGTAGTTGATAGCGACTCAGTCGGTGTGCAGTAATGTTGAATATTGGGTGAGGAGTCTCTATTTGACAGGTTCCGCGCTGTATGGGAACGCATGATAGCGACTGGCCATAGCGACCGGCTCCCACCATATTCATTAACAAATCACTCTCAAAAAATTCTCGCGCTGTGAAATGCATGTTTAAACCCCAGAGCGTTGGCGGCGATGGGTTAAAAGTAGTTTTTTAACCCCCAAACAACCATATTTTTGGAAACCAAAAAAAACAAGTTTTTTAAAATAATTTTGTAATATGAATACATTAATATCAGACCTGTAATATCAATTCTGCACAATTTTTATTTTATTTTATTTTTTTTACCTTTAAAAAATTATTAAAAATGGCAGAAGTGGTCCCAGAATTTTTCACATTTAAAAAAAAAAAAAAAAAAAAACATTAATAACAATTAATTATGAATATTTAAAGATTGCTCCATTGAAATGCATTGGAGAGCGCCAGGTAGCGAGAGGTCATACCTGTCGCTGTTCAAGGTCGGACGCTGGCGCTGTGGGCTGAGGCTGGAATAATGATGAATGAGTGGCTATATGGCGCTATCTCAGTCGCTAAGCAGGATTGCAGTGGCCCCGCCCCCAAACCTCTTGTCTGGCTCACTCTGGGGGTGTGGGGCCGCTGCACCATCTATGAATTAGGCCCTTATTTAACAAGGAATAGCGACAGGTAGCGACTGGTAAGCGGCCGGTAATGACGGGCCCCGCCACGAGAACGCCGGCTCCCCACCACAATCACACATTTATCAAGCCAATCCTGCTTAGCGACTGAGATAGCGCCAGATAGCGACCCATTCATCATTATTCCAGCCTCAGCCCACAGCGCCAGCGTCCGACCTTGAACAGCGACAGGTATGACCTCTCGCTACCTGGCACTCTCCAATGCATTTCAATGGAACAATCTTTAAATATTCATAATTAATTGTTATTAATTTTTTTTTTTTTAAATGTGAAAAATTCTGTGACCACTTCTGCCATTTTAGATAATTTTTTTAAAGTAAAAAAAATATAAATGTATTCATATTACAATTTTTTTTTAAAAACGTGTTTTTTTTTGGTTTCCAAAAATATGGTTGTTTGGGGGTTAGAAAACTACTTTTAACCCATCGCCGCCAGCGCTCTGGGGTTTAAACAAGCATTTCACAGCGCAATAATTTTTTGAGCGTGATTTGTTAATGAATATGCTGGGAGTCGTTCGCTATGGCCATTCGCTATCATGCGCTCCCATACAGCACGGAACCTGTCAAAATAGCGACTCCTCACCCAATATTCAACATTACGGCAAACCGACTGAGTCGCTATCAACAACCGAACAACAGACAATCTATGAAAATGTATTGAGACATCAAAAGACAAACATTTAAAAACAACACTGAAGACATCTTAAAACACCACCCCTCTCATATATATATATACACATGTGATACCAGTTGTGAGCATGAGTAATTCTAACTATAAAAGCAATCTTGTACTATATGGGTGATTGTTGAGGACGGACAATAATTTTCTATATACATCATTTATTTAATATTACAGGACTATGAGAGGGGTGGTGTTTTAAGATGTCTTCAGTGTTGTTTTTAAATGTTTGTCTTTTGATGTCTCAATACATTTTCATAGATTGTTTATTGGCTGTGCTCCGTTTTCTGTGGTCCCTATGGGAATATTTGACCCTAGGTTCCACCTTAGATTGCATTAATACATGTTAAGAGAGCATGCCTTCATTCATTATAATTAGTGGTGCACCATATTCTAGCAGTGGAAGTAAAGACCCTCAACGTTTCGGCTGCTCTGGCCTTTCTCAAGAGGGAGCGGTCAATCCTCATTTATTGGCATGCACCTCCGGCGGTGTGCACCAGCACAAGCCATTTACATTGCAATGGAGGGTGCAAGGAATGCAGGAGGAGGCCTGCGCATGTGCTGCGGGATCGCCAGTTTGTGCAGCCCAAATCGTCTTTTAGACTCTAGGGCATGGTGAGAGAAGTTTCTGGTCTGCTTTAAAGCGTTTGCTCCCGCATCCAGCCATTCAGATAGTTCACTATTGTTGAGCTCTGCTTCTAAAGCTCTATTGCCGATAAATAATATTCTGGTTATAGGATCACTTTAATATAAATCCACCTCTCAGTGCTAAAAACAAGGTGGTCATGAAGGGCAGGCTGATTCATTACTTATGTCAGGTACTGACAGATCAGCGTCTGTAGCGAGGTATTCAGAGCGACCGCTAGTAGTCGCTGTGCTCGGCCATAGTTCGCTGTTTCAGTACCTGGCCGGCATTGATGAATATGTTGTGTGAGTCGCTCTAACACCAGTACAGTGCTGTATAGGAGCGAACGGTAGTGCCTCACACAGCGCCGGCGCTCAAAATCGGGTTGTTGCAGCCCAGAGCGCCAGAAGCTGTGTGATTAAAGTCTGAACATGTATCCACGAGTAACAAAGCGAAAACACATGGAATGACATTGTTATTACATTGTAACATGAACAATTTAATACCAGACCTGTAATGACAATTCTGCATAAAAATATAAATCAAAAAAAGTTTCAAAAAATAATTTTTATAGGCCAGGAGAGGTCACACAATTTTTTGGAAATGTCCATTGAAATGTATGGGAGAGCAGCAGGGAGCGACAGGTAATATCAGGCACTCTGGAAACTAGAGCTCCGGCGCTATACGCTGAGCTGTCTGTGATGATGAATTGGTCACTACATGGCGCTGTTAGAGTCGCTCACCGCTTTGATAAATGTGGTATTGCGTACAGAGCCCAGTGCTCACCTGCCGCTACCTGCTGTTACCTGTTGCTGCCAGTCGTTACCTGGCGCTATGGCTTGATGAATAAAACCCTAAATAAAATCCAGGGGCTGGGCTACAGGAAATGGGCTAAATCTCAACAACAACAGCAGCACATGAGGATGAATCCTCTGCATAACCAACAAACCACACCGAATATTCCAGGAAGTGGGCAAACAAAATAAAGTAGCAGCAGAAATGACTACCCCACTATCCCCAGAGACTTAGCTAGGCTTTCTGGCACCCGGGGCAAAGATTGGAAATGGCGCCCCCCACCTGTGCTCAGGCCCCCCTTTTGCACCTGCCTGACGTTCTGCACCCGGGCCATGTGCCTGCCCCCCCCCCGCCGCCCCAGTTATGGCCCTTACTACCTGTAATACAAGTCTCTCTCCGTTTCAGTCATGGTAAAAATTCCAGAAACATCAACAAGAAAGGCCAGTAGGTGGCAGTGTGAGCTTAGAGATCAATGGAGACCCACAATGATAATAATAGGCTGCTGGTATAAACACCAGTCACAATGACTAATAAATACGCTAGCAGCCAAAGTCTTAATAAAGTAAAACGTCTCTATGTCATGTTATTAGACCTAAGGTACTAACGCTTATACACCTACTTACACGAGTAACATATATGCTTGAAATGTAAGCTGCTGAGAGGCCCACGCATGTGCCATGGAAACAAGGTAAAGGTGAGTTTATGAGTGATCCTGGGAGATACACTCAGCAGGGCATCCCAAATCTGCATACTCCATCAGGAGGAACATAACCCAAACCCAAATCTTGGGTTTTAATTCTATTTAGGGTTTTTTATGAAATGCTAAGGCCACATAGTGCCAGGTAGTTCCAGATGAGTGTCAGGTGAGTGTATTTTTCACGTTTATCAAGTCAAAAATCCACAGCTCCTGTGATAGTGTCAGGTAGTGCCCCATCTAGCAACAGCGCCGGCGATGGGATGAATGCCAACACTGAGTTCCCTACAGTTCCAGATAGGACCAGGTGCTAACCCTGCACTGTGTGGCCTGATCACATACATTTCAATGGGCTGGGATAGTTACAATTATTTAGGCATTTTATAATAATTTTTTACATTTTTTTGGACTGGTGCATGTGCCACGGGATCCCTGGGCTGGTTGGGATTATTTTGGAAGCATTTTTAGCACTTTGATTGAAACTTGATTGGGCCGTGAGAAAGCTGTGTCATGTCTTTCAAGTGTCCCCAATGCAATTCCTATTTAAAAACAAAATTCCATGACCCTAAAAAATTAAAAAATTGCGATTCCAACAGGCGCTGTGTTCCTGGAATCCCAATTTTTGAGCACCTCTGGGAGCTCTATGTATTTTTTCATTAAATACTTTCAA
The DNA here is from genome assembly GCA_027917425.1 of Gastrophryne carolinensis. Taxonomy (NCBI): domain Eukaryota; kingdom Metazoa; phylum Chordata; class Amphibia; order Anura; family Microhylidae; genus Gastrophryne; species Gastrophryne carolinensis. The sequence goes on along the minus strand of CM051236.1, from coordinate 473,739,128 downwards.
CTTGCGGTGCTCCCGGCTGTAGCTAGGTGTCGCTAGCGCAATGGCATATAAAAGCTGTGCGCTGCGATCACTGTCTGGCCAGTAGTGCTACAGCGCCGCCAGCCTGAAGCTGACATTGCGGTGCGGGCACTGCCGAGGCGCTAAAGTGCTGCCCACACCTATAATAATAAATTAGCCTCCGCATTACTTCTTTCACTTTAATTCTTTCATTCTTCTTATTCTTTCTCTTATTTTCTTCTTGTCATACCTTCTATTCCCCTTTTCTGTCCTTCATTCTTTTTTTCTGTCATGCATCTCATGTTGTTTCTTTCACTCCTTTTGGTCTATCTGTCTTTTTTTATTCATTTTTTTTCTCTTTTCCTTATATTCTTTCTTTCGGGTTTCTGCAAGACCATCTATACAAAGGCAGCTGCCCGTCAATCATTCCCCAGTGGTTTAAAAGCAGTACTCAACAAGAAGGGCAGGCCGGGAGGCCCAAACAAAACATAAGAGACCATGTTAATTCACATAGCCTCTGCTTGTACTCTCTCTAATGCAAAAAACTAGAAAAAAATCTGAACCAGTGTCCTATGAGCAAAAATGGTTCATTACCATAACAGGCATGCAGGACATAATGAACACAAGGGCGGGGTGGGACTGCCTGGACTGGATGGATACAAAAACAATTCTACAGGTGAGTTTCACAGAATTGTATTTTTCTCCTCTATCCAGTCCAGGCCGTCCCGATATCTTCACAAATGGGACATCCAAAAGCAGTGTCCATATGGGCGGGATCCCCAGTGCAGAACAGCATGTAGTTCATTTCACTACCGCCTGAAGCACCTTTCGGCCAAAAACAGCATCAGCTGAGGCACTGACATCCACCTTGTAAAACTATGAACAGAAAACCAAGTAGCGGCTTTACAAACTTGTTCCACCGATGCCTGATGCTGAAAAGCCCAAGAGGAACCAACAGCCTTGGTAGAATGAACTGTGATCTGAAAAGGGGGTTCCTTCCCCCTGGCAGAATATGCTTGTACCACCGCCTGTCTGATCCACTTACTGAGAGTGGACTTGGCTGGTGGCAATCCTTTTCTAGAACCCTCTGTTAAGACAAAAAACAAATCCGATTTCCTGAAGGATTCAGTCGCAGCCAGGTAATCTTATTGTCACGCTCGGGGTAACTCCAGCCCTCTTAATAAGCTCACAACCCCCAATCTCCACAGCCAGCTTCACCTGTAGGAGCCCCCGCTTGCCGGGACGCAAGATACGCCTACCCGGGATCGGTTGCCCCCAGGACTTAATGGCTCAAAGGATGTAAGCTTATATGTGGGAGGACTGGAGAACCAATAGCAAGAGCGTGAGTGACGGAAGTCCAGAGACAGGCAATAGGTCGATAACGGGAAGGCAGAGATCGTAGCAGCACCAGGGGTCAGGCAAGACGTAGTCGGGGTTCAGGCAGAGGTCAGCAACTGGGGATCAGGATCTAGAAGCGTCAGTTCAGGCAAAGGTCGGCAACAAGGATTCAGGATCGAGAGGCGTCAATTCAGGCAGAGGTCGGCAACAAGGATTCAGGATCGAGAATGGTCGTACAATCAAATCGGCAACAGGCTAGACTTCACAGGAGTAGGTAACACAGGGTTCTGAGCGCTATCACAGGCAATTCACAACTGAGAGGGAATTGCCTTTATAGGAACAGGTCTGAGGGAAGCAGTGTACTGATTGGAGCACATAGGATTCCAGGGGTAATTGGCTGCAGAGCAGAAGAGGGCGAAGCCCTCAATCCCCTAGGATTCATTAACCCTTTAATTGATCCTCCGGCGGGTGCGCGCCGCACAGCGCCGCCGGAGGGCATAACAGACACGTGTTCGCGGCCGCGCGCGAGCACGTCTCCTGGAGGAGGAAGCGGGGGGCGTGGCTGAGCTGGGCGCCGCTCGAGCCGGCGCTGCTCGAGCCGACGCCGCTCGGCGCGGCCGTCGCACAGTGACGGCTGCAGCTGGCCGCCTGGAGACGTCGCTGGAACGGGGATCAGGTAAGCAGTTCCTGACACTACCCCCCCCTTCACGAGGGGCCTCCGGACCCTCACCCGGTTTCCCTGGATTGTCACGATGGAACCTTCTTACAAGAGCCTTGGCATGAACATTCCTCGCTGCCACCCAGCATCTTTCCTCCGGACCATAGCCAACCCAATCCACCAAATACTGTAAAGAATTACGCACTTTACGTGAATCCAAGATCTTATTCACTTCATACTCGGGCTCATTATTAAGAAGAATTGGTGCAGGACCAGCAAGAGGAGCATTCTTCGCCGGTTTTAACAGTGAAACGTGAAAGGAATTAGGTATTTTCATAGTTGGCGGGAGTTGAACTTTAAAAGACACATTATTCAACTTCTTGACGATTGGAAAAGGACCAATAAATTTTGGACCTAATTTGCTAGATGGCTGACGGAGCGCAATATTTTTAGTGGAGACCCAAACTAGATCGCCTACTCGAAGAGTAGGTTCCTGTGATCTGCGGCGGTCGGCAAATTTCTTATACCTCAAACCAGTGGTCTTAAGAATCTCCTGAACGTGTGTCCAGATATTCTTCCGTTCTTGAAGCCACTCTTCCAACGCCGGCAGATTGGAAGGTGACCCTGAAAGGGAAGAAGCTCTAGGATTTTTCCCTAAGTTACAATAAAAAGGAGATACCTTGGTACTCTCACTAGGCGCGTTATTGTAAGCAAACTCGGCGAAATCAATAAATTCCGCCCATTGTTCTTGGGCATCAGAAACATAACACCTTAAGTATTGTTCCAAAGTTTGATTAGTTCTTTCTGTCTGCCCATTAGTCTGGGGATGGTAGGCAGAAGAAAGAGAGATCTGTATTCCCAACCGCGAACAGAAGTGTTTCCAAAAACGGGAAGTAAATTGAACACCCCGATCAGAGACTATATTGGACGGAATACCATGAATACGAAAAATATGCGAAGTAAACAGCCGCGAAAGCTCAGGTGCAGAAGGAAGTTTGGCCAAAGGAACGAAATGTGCCATCTTACTGAAACGATCTACGACCACCCAAATGACAGTATTACCATGTGAGAGAGGCAAATCTACAATAAAATCCATAGAAATATGGGTCCATGGCTCAGCAGGAATTTCAAGAGGAACCAAACTGCCACTAGGAGCCTTGTGAACTCCTTTACTTCGAGCACAAATAGCACAAGCGTCGATAAAGGCAGTGATATCGCGTCTCATGGTAGGCCACCATACATGACGACGGGCAAGCATAAACGTCTTACGGTTACCCAAATGACCAGCAGTTTTGGCATCGTGAAATTCGCGAATTACATCCGAACGCAGGTGCGGCGGAACAAACTGGCACCCCAAGGGTACATCACTAGGAGATTCATCTTGAAACGGCGCCAAGGTATTGGAGAGATCAGGAAGTAACGCCCCCACCACACAACCTGTGGGTAAAATTGGTTCACCAGAATCACCCCGATCCTTACATTCACCGAACATGCGAGATAGAGCATCAGCTTTAGTATTTTTTACACCCGGCTTGAAAGTAATAATAAAATTGAAACGCGAGAAGAATAATGCCCAACGTGCCTGACGAGAGTTCAGCCTCTTGGCAGAACCTATGTATTCGAGATTTTTATGATCAGTATACACAGTTATAGGATGTAATGAACCCTCCAACCAGTGTCGCCATTCATCAAATGCCAGTTTAATAGCTAATAGTTCCCTATTGCCAACATCATAATTTTGTTCCGCGGTACTGAATTTACGCGAAAAATAAGCGCATGGATGGAGACGCTCAGGGTTACCAGAATATTGTGACAAAACTGCACCCACTCCCAGCTCAGAAGCATCCACTTCAATAATAAAAGCTTTATGAATATCTGGATGCACTAAGACAGGTGCCGAAGTAAAGGCCCGTTTCAAGGTTAGAAAGGCCTCACAGGCAGAGGGGGACCAGTTAGCAGTAAAAGCCCCCTTGCGGGTAAGGTTGGTAAGGGGTGCAACAACATGGGAAAAGCCTTTTATGAAACGCCGATAAAAATTTGCAAAACCTAGAAAACGTTGCAATTCCTTTAAAGTTTTGGGTTGGACCCAATCCTGAACTGCTGAAACCTTCCCCGCGTCCATCTCCAAACCCTGGTTGGTAATAACATACCCTAGGAAGGGAACTGTAGTGACTTCAAACACACACTTAGACAGTTTAGCAAATAAGTTGTTCTCTCTTAATTTTTGTAGCACCAACTTAACATGGTGTCTGTGCTCCGGTAAAGAATTAGAAAAAATGAGAATATCATCCAAGTAGATGACTACAAATCTACCGAGATATTCCCTGAATATATCATTAACAAAATCTTGGAAAACGGCTGGCGCATTACAAAGACCGAAGGGCATGACCAGGTACTCATAGTGCCCATCCTTCACATTAAATGCAGTTTTCCACTCGTCCCCCTGTCGGATGCGAATCAGATTGTAAGCCCCTCTCAAATCCAATTTGGAGAAAATTCGAGCTCCTGTGACTTGATTGAACAGATCCCCAATCAAGGGTAAGGGGTATCGGTTTTTTACAGTGATCTTATTCAAGGCTCGATAATCTATGCACGGTCTCAAGCCACCATCTTTTTTCTCTACAAAAAAGAACCCGGCCCCAGCAGGCGAGGTAGAGGGACGGATAAATCCTTTCCTAAGATTTTCGGTAATATACTCCCTCATTGCTTGCTCCTCGGGCAGGGTAAGGTTATAGATCTTTCCCCTCGGGGGAATTGTGCCAGGCAGCAAGTCAATGGGGCAGTCATAGGACCGATGTGGAGGAAGAGTATCAGCAGAGCGTTCAGAGAATACATCGATCCAATCAGCGTATGGCTGAGGTAATTCCTGTGGTAAGACTTGAACGCTTCTGAGGCCTGTATTAAAACAGTGACCTTTACAGTGGTCACTCCACTTGACCAACTCCCCAGCCCGCCAATCTAACACCGGGTTATGGAGTTGCAACCAGGGGTATCCCAAAACCACCGGAGTTTCCGGACAATCAAAAATAAAGAATTCTAAGAATTCAGAGTGAGAAGAGCCGACAATTAGTCTGAGAGGTGGGGTCTTGGTATTTATAGGACCTCCCTGGATTGCCTTTCCATTGATAGCTAAAACTTGTAGGGATCTTTCAAGAGGAACTACAGGGATCCCTAAGGTGGAGATCATGCTCCTGTCCAAAAAGTTTCCAGCCGCACCACTGTCTATGAAGGCGGAAACTGTCTGCTTAGAGGACCCCCAAAACAAATCAATAGGTACAAGCATCTTATTCTGGCGAGAGTTACAAACTGACTCACCCAGATCAGTACTCTCTACCTGGTCTGGGTGCGGAAGTTTTCCGCCGGTTTCCCCTTGTTGGGACAGGACCCTGCAAAATGACCAGAATTCCCGCAATACAGGCATAACCCCTCGGATCGCCTACGCTGTTTCTCCTCTTGGGATAAGCGGGTTCTCCCTAATTGCATAGGTTCTTCCTGGGAGGATGATGAGGTATTTTCTCCACGGGGAACCGGGGATCTATGACTCTGGACTGGTCTAAAGGACGTGGGAGCCCCGACTCTCTCCCTGGCCCTTTCTCTGAGACGTCGGTCTATTTTAATGGAGACCTGCATTAATTGATCTAGGTCCGCTGGCGGGGGAAAATTGACTAAGGCATCCTTGATGCTATCCGACAGTCCCACCCTGAACTGACTACACAAAGCTGGATCGTTCCACCTAGCTTCGATAGCCCAGCGGCGGAATTCAGCACAGTAGTCTTCAGCCGAATTCCGTCCTTGTTTTAAGGCCCGAAGCCTATTCTCTGCGGTAGACTGTATATCTGGATCGGCGTATAAAACGCCCATAGCATTGAAGAAGGCAGTCACTGATTGTAGAGCAATGTCATGGGACGGTAAACTAAAGGCCCAGGACTGTGGGTCTCCTTGAAGCAAGGAAATGACTAGGCCTACTCGTTGGACCTCTGTGCCAGAGGAGATAGGTCTTAACTTAAAATATAGTTCGCAGGCATTCTTGAAATTGGAAAATTTTGCTCGTTTTCCAAAAAATTTCTCAGGCAGTGGAATCTTAGGTTCGGAGAAATGAGGTGGTACAGCGGAAGTTGGCACTTGACGAGATTCCTGAGTGGCCACTCTTTGAGCGAGTTGGTTGATCGCTGTGGCCATAGCTTGCACCTGCTGCACCAGGTCATCCATTTTTGGGCCTGTGATAATGTCACGCTCGGGGTAACTCCAGCCCTCTTAATAAGCTCACAACCCCCAATCTCCACAGCCAGCTTCACCTGTAGGAGCCCCCGCTTGCCGGGACGCAAGATACGCCTACCCGGGATCGGTTGCCCCCAGGACTTAATGGCTCAAAGGATGTAAGCTTATATGTGGGAGGACTGGAGAACCAATAGCAAGAGCGTGAGTGACGGAAGTCCAGAGACAGGCAATAGGTCGATAACGGGAAGGCAGAGATCGTAGCAGCACCAGGGGTCAGGCAAGACGTAGTCGGGGTTCAGGCAGAGGTCAGCAACTGGGGATCAGGATCTAGAAGTGTCAGTTCAGGCAAAGGTCGGCAACAAGGATTCAGGATCGAGAGGCGTCAATTCAGGCAGAGGTCGGCAACAAGGATTCAGGATCGAGAATGGTCGTACAATCAAATCGGCAACAGGCTAGACTTCACAGGAGTAGGTAACACAGGGTTCTGAGCGCTATCACAGGCAATTCACAACTGAGAGGGAATTGCCTTTATAGGAACAGGTCTGAGGGAAGCAGTGTACTGATTGGAGCACATAGGATTCCAGGGGTAATTGGCTGCAGAGCAGAAGAGGGCGAAGCCCTCAATCCCCTAGGATTCATTAACCCTTTAATTGATCCTCCGGCGGGTGCGCGCCGCACAGCGCCGCCGGAGGGCATAACAGACACGTGTTCGCGGCCGCGCGCGAGCACGTCTCCTGGAGGAGGAAGCGGGGGGCGTGGCTGAGCTGGGCGCCACTCGAGCCGGCGCTGCTCGAGCCGACGCCGCTCGGCGCGGCCGTCGCACAGTGACGGCTGCAGCTGGCCGCCTGGAGACGTCGCTGGAACGGGGATCAGGTAAGCAGTTCCTGACACTTATGGCCCTGACCACATCCAAGGCATGGAGGGTCCGTTCTTTGGAATTAGCTAGTGCTGGACACAAGGAAGGTAAGACAACTTCTTCATTAGGTGAAAAGAAGAAATTATCTTAGGCAAAAAATCAGGTTTAAAACAAAAAACCACCTTATCTCTGTGCAGCTCAAAGTAGGGTGGTTTCACACAAAGCGCGGCCAGCTCTGATACACAACGCACCGAGGTGATCGCCACAAGAAAAACCACCTTAAGAGTCAGCATAGACAATGTAGCATCATTCAATGGCTCGAGTGGAGGACCCTGGAGTGCAGACAGCACTAGATTCAAGTCCCACACCGGTAAAACTGACTTACGTGGTGGCCAGACGTGGTTGACTCCCTGGAAAATGTCTTGATCAATCTATGATTGGCAATGGACCTCTGGAAAAAAATGGCTAAGGCTGAGACCTGACCCTTGAGGGTGCTCAGCTGGAGGCCCAAGTCTAGACCGTGTTGTAGAAACTCCAGAATTCTAGAAATAGAAAATCTCCGGCAAGGAAGGCTCATGGCCTCGCACCAAGCGATATAGGCCCGCCAAACTCTGGAGTATATCATGGAAGAATACTTCTTCCGTGCCTGAATCATTGTGTGAATAACCGTGGCCGATAAACCCTTCTCCGTCAGGATTGAGGTTTCAATAGCCAGGCCGTCAAAGACAGCATCTATAAATTCCTCTGCCGCAGCGACCCCTGTGTGAGAAGACCTGGGTCGTCGGGCATGATGTAGTGATCTATTGACATTTGAACTATGTCTGAAAACCAACTCTTTCTCGGCCAGCGAGGAGCCACCAGAATGGCTGGTACCCCCTCCTGGGCTATCTTGCGCAGCACTCTGCCCAGGAGCGGAAACGGAGGGAATGCATACAGAAATTTGAACTCCGTCAAGGGGATCACCAGAGCATCTGTTGCTATGGCCAGAGGATCTCTTGAGAGAGATGAACCTTGGAAGCTTGTGATTGTGTCTGGACGCAAACAGATCCACATCTGGTTGGCCCCAGCGGAGGCACAGAGCCTGAAAAGTCTCTCTGCTGAGGGACCATTCCCCCAGGCGCAAGAAACTCCTGCTCAGGGAGTCTGCCTCCTGGTTTTCCACCCCGGGGATGTAAACCGCCAAGATGCAGGGAACATTCTTCTCTGCCCAAGTCAAAATCCGGGTTACCTCCTTGAGGGATCTCTTGTTCCGAGTCCCGCCCTGGTGGTTGATGTAGGCCACAGCTGTCTGATTGCCAGCAGACCTGGATCGCATGGCCTCTTAAATGGGGAGTCAAGCGTAGAAGAACCAACCGGATTGCTCTCAGCTCCAAGAGATTTATGGGTAACCGGTTCTCCTGCGGACCCCACTGACCCTGGATCTTCTAGGTCTGCCAAACGCCTCCCCAGCCTGTCAGACTGGCATCCGTGGTAACTATCTCCCAATGGGGAGTCAGAAAGGACTTGCCCACCAGCAGGTTCCGGGAGTCCAACCACCAGAAGAGGGACTGCCTGGCCAGGGGAGACAGCGAGAAACATTGTTCCAGAGATTCCTGCGACCGATTCCAGCCGGTCAGCAGGTTCAATTGTAGAGGTCTCATGTGAAATTGGGCGAAGGGTACTGCCTCGAAGCATGGCACGACCAGTCTCATCCCCAGACGTACCGACGGCTGTTGATAAGTCAGCAAAGCCTGCACTTGCGTCTGGAGTCCCAAAACCTTCTGCTGTGGCAGAAAAACCTTGACCTGAGAGGTGTCTATCGTCATTCCCAGAAAGGATCTCACTGTTGAAGGCGTGATAAACGACTTGGGGTAATTGATCACCCAACTGAAGGTTTCCAGGGTTGACAGCACCGTCCGAGTATCGCTCTCTGCCTCCTGAAGGGACCGGGCCGAAATCAGCAGGTCGTCCAGATAGAGTAACACACGAATACCCTGACTCCTCAGGATAGCCATGATGCCCGCCAGCACCTTGGTAAACACACGGGGGGCTGAGGATATGCCGAACGGGAGTGCTACAAACTGGTAATGTTGATCCTCCTGTAATGCGCCGAACACCCTTCTCTCCTAAGCCAGGTAATCCCCAATCTCCACCGCCTCTTCTGCCTTTAGACAAGTCCCCGCTCGCAGGAGACGTGGATTATGCCTCTCCAGACTCGGTTACCCCCAGGACTTAGTTGGCGCAAAGATTACTGGCTTAAGGTGGAGACGGATGTTTGGCGGGGTATCCCGAATATGGACGCCGGGATTTAGATAGGATAACAGGTGGAGAATCAATCAGGAAGGTCCAAAAACAAGCCGAGGTCAAGCCGGGTGATCACAGAGCGCGGTATCCAAGGGGTCAAGCGAAGAGTAGTCAAAACGAGCCGAGGTCAAACCAGGTGAGCACCAAAACGCGGTATCAGAGGGGTCAGGCAAAAGCGAAGTCAGGACAAGCAAAAAGGTCAGGACGGGCAGCAGACAGGGATGGTCAGAGACGAAGCCGAGTAGTAACTTATCAAAGCAGACTGACAAGCACACCCTATTAACCAAAGGCTATAACGGGCACTAATGGACGGAACCGAACCATATTTAAAGGGGAACTGGCCAATGGGAAGGGGGAACTGGTGATTGGTGCAACTGTGATTTGAGGGGGAAATGTAGTGTTTGGTGCAACTTAGGATGTAGCTCCCTATTGGAGCAGCCCCAGGGACTGGACCGCCCTGGCCAGTCAGGCTGTCCAGTCCCTGGGTTCATTCCCACCCAGGCTATGGACCTGACTGGTCCATTTGAATCTGCCCCCTGCGAATGCGCAGGGAGCAGCGCCGCCGAGGGGCATATTGGAATCGTGCTCGCGCGCACGCGCGAGCACGTGACAGAGGGCCGGGCGCGCTCCCCGAGACGGAAGGGGAAGACGCGCCGGCCACAGAGGAGACGGAGGCAGCAGAAGAGGCGGAGGGAGGCCCCGCGATGCCGGCCACCCCCGCCAAGGCAGAAGTAGCGGCTGCGGGCGAGACTGCCGCAGTCGTGGCGGCAGCTGCCCGGCGCGGCCGCCCAAAGACTGGAGCTGCGCGCCGCCGCACAGAGACGCCGCGGGACCGGGCGCCAGGAGAAGGTAAGAACCTAACATTACCCCCCCCTGAGGAGGGGCCACTGGACCCTCCAACCTGGGTTTCTGAGGGTTTTCCTTGTGGAACCTCTCCGCGTGAACCTCTCTGGCTGGAACCCAAGACCTTTCTTCCGGACCGTAACCCTTCCAATCTATCAAATACTGAAGAGAATTTCGGGAAAATCGTGAGTCCAAAATCCGGGCAACCTCAAATTCTTGCTGCCCATCAACTAAAATGGGTTCCGGAAGATTATCAGGCTCAATACTTCTGGCAGGTTTCAATAGGGACACATGGAAGGAGTTACAAATCCTCATAGAGGGCGGGAGATCCAGGCGATAGGTAACCCGATTAATTCTCTGCAGAATGGAAAAGGGACCAATAAATCTCGGACCCAACTTAGCAGAGGGTTGGCGTAAGGCCAGATTTTTGGTCGAAAGCCAAACCAAATCGCCGACCAAATAATCAGGATTATTATATCGCCTACGATCGGCAAAACTTTTTTGTTGGAGCACAGCCTTAGACAGGTGTTGCTGAATCTTATCCCATAACTTCGGCCACTGGGACATCCATTCATCAAGAGAAGGCACTCTAGTAGGCTGGTCCGACAAGGCCGAAAATTTCAAATCTTTACCGTACACACAACGAAACGGAGATACCCCGGTGGAGGAATGTGTGGCATTATTAAGGGCAAATTCAGCAAACGGAAGAAACAACACCCAATCCGTCTGGACATCAGAAATGAAACAGCGTAAATATTGCTCCAAGGATTGGTTCGTTCTTTCCGTTTGCCCATTGGACTGAGGATGAAATGCAGAAGATAGGGAGACAGTGAACCCTAACTTGGCACAAAAAGCCCTCCAAAAACGGGAAACAAACTGGACCCCCCTATCCGACACAACATCCTCAGGGATACCATGGATTTTAAATATGTGTGTCACAAAAAGTTGAGCCAGGACATGAGCTGTAGGTAGTTTTTTAATGGAATAAAGTGAGCCATTTTACTAAACCGATCTACCACCACCCAAATGACAATGCACCCTTGGGAAGGTGGAAGATCAGTGATAAAGTCCATGGCCAAATGGGTCCAGGGGCGGGAGGGAATGGGCAATGAAAGTAGAGAACCCTCAGGAGAGTGTCTTAATGATTTACTCCGGGCACAAACTTTACAGGCTCGCACGTACTCTTGTGCGTCTTTTCTGAGAGACGGCCACCAGACCTGGCGAGACAGCAAGGAGATGGTTTTCTTGAAACCAGGATGACCCGCCGTCTTAGAGTCATGAAACTGATGTAAAACAGCAGCCCGATAGGCAGTTGGCACAAATTGGGCATAGCTGGGTTTTTCGGGCGGAGCTTCCGACTGGAACTGGGTTAAATCAGGAAGCTCTGGCTGGATAGCAGCTACTACCAGAGCCTGGGGCAAAATGGGCAGATTTTTCCCTTCGGGTAGAGTAGAAGAGGAAAAACTACGTGACAAAGCATCAGCCTTCACATTCTTGGACCCCGGTTTGTAAGTAATGGAAAAATTGAACCGAGAGAAAAACAGAGACCAGCGAGCCTGCCTTGGAGTCAATCTTTTAGCAGATTGAATATACTCTAAATTCTTATGGTCGGTAAAGACAGTAACGGGAAATTAAGCCCCTTCCAGCCAATGTCTCCATTCTTGAAACGCCAATTTAACTGCCAATAATTCCCGATTCCCAATATCGTAATTTCTCTCGGCAGAGGTAAATTTTTTGGAGAAGAAGGCACAGGGATGAAGGCGCTCAGGTGAACCGCTATATTGCGAAAGCACTGCTCCCACACCAAGTTCAGAGGCATCAACTTCCACAATAAAGGGTAACTGGCAATCCGGGTGCACTAATACAGGGGCGGAACTAAAAACTTCTTTTAATTTCCTAAAAGCCAAGACGGATTGTTCTGGCCAGACAGCAGGATACTCCCCTTTCTTGGTGAGATTAGTGAGGGGGGCTACCAGGGTGGAGAAATTTTTAATAAATCTTCTATAGAAGTTGGCGAACCCCAAAAATCTCTGTAACCCCTTTAGATCTTTGGGTCGTTCCCACTCCAGTACCGCTTTAACCTTGGATTGATCCATGGAGAGACCGTTATTAGAAATAATGTAACCCAAAAAAGGAACTTCAGTAACCTCAAATTGACATTTTTTCAGCTTGGCAAATAAATGATTCTCCCTGAGCTTCTGTAAAACTAGACGAACATGTTTACGATGTTCTGATAGTGAGGAGGAAAAAATCAGAATATCATCCAAGTAAACTACAACAAAACGACCCAGGTATTCTCTAAAGATTTCGTTCACAAAATCCTGAAAGACTGCGGGAGCGTTGCACAAGCCAAACGGCATCACCAAGTATTCATAATGCCCCTCGTGGGTATTAAACGCAGTTTTCCATTCATCTCCCTGCCGAATCCTAATAAGATTATAAGCCCCGCGGAGATCTAATTTGGAAAACACTTGGGCCCCTACCACCTGAGTAAACAGCCCATCAATTAAAGGCAGGGGATACTTGTTTTTAACCGTTATTTTGTTCAAACCCCGGTAATCGATACAAGGACGGAGTCCCCCATCTTTTTTTTCGACAAAGAAAAACCCTGCTCCTGCCGGAGACGAGGAGGCCCGTATAAAACCCTTCTTTAGGTTTTCTGCGATATACTCCCGCATAGCAAGATTTTCAGCTCGTGTTAAATTGAAGATTTTCCCCCTAGGCGGCATAGAACCCGGAAGGAGCTCGATGGGGCAATCCCAAGGTCTATGGGGGGGAAGTTTGTCAGCCGCTTTTTCAGAAAATACATCAGAAAAATCTAGATATGGGCTAGGCACTTCTTCAGGGGATAATTGAGTGGCTCGCACAGGAAGTTCCAGACAGGAATGAAAGCACTGAGGGCCCCATTTAACTATTTGCCTAGCTACCCAATCGATTTGGGGATTATGTTTCTGTAGCCAAGGTAACCCAAGAACTAGAGGGGTAGAAGGCATTTTTAGAACTAGAAGGGAAATTAGTTCAGAATGCCCTGCTCCCACCCTAAGCAAAATTGGTGGGGTTTTATAATGAACGAGCCCCCCAGCTATTGGTGTGTCGTCAATGGCAGAGACCCGAATGGATACAGGAAGGGATTGGAGCGGAATTCCTAGGCCTTGAGCTAAATCAAAGTCAAGGAAGTTCCCAGCTGCACCACAATCTAAGAGAGCTTCCAGATTTATACATTCTAGGTCAACTTTTACCTGGACCGGAATCATAAATGGAGATAATACACGAGGAGATACCTTACAGCCTAGGTGGGTCCCCTCGATTCCCCCTAGGCTCTGAAGTTTCCCGACAGCTTCTTGGGGCAGGCTCTGACCATGTGACCTGTACCACCACAGTAAAGGCAAAGACCCTCTGACAGGCGCCGACGTCTCTCAGCTTCAGTGAGCCTGGTAGCACCCAACTGCATGGGCTCCTCAGAGGAAGGCAAGGCTGGGACTTCGGCTCTCAAGCTGGAGTCGGGATGTGACCCTCTTTCCAGGCGTCTCTCCCGCAGACGTCGGTCAATGCGGATGGCTAAATGCATAGTGTCGTCCAAGGTCTGAGGAACTGGATAGTTCACTAGAATGTCCTTGATGGAGTCAGACAAGCCTAGCCTGAACTGACCACATAGCGCTGGATCGTTCCAACGTGAATCGACCGCCCATCGTCGGAACTCTGAACAGTATTCCTCGGCTGGCCGTCGTCCTTGGCGTAAGGTGCGAAGCTTAGCGTCTGCTGTGGCACCTCTGTCAGGATCATCATATAAAATCTCCATAGCAGAGAAGAAACTATCCACCAAAAGACGTGCCGGATCCTGGGGCGACAGACTGAAGGCCCATGATTGTGGATCCCCTTGAAGGAGGGAAATGACCAGACCCACGCGCTGCTCCTGAGACCCGGGCGAGGCTGGACGAAGTTGAAAGAAGAGCTTGCATGAATCCCGAAAATGAGCAAATTTGGTTTTGTCTCCAGAAAACTTATCTGGAAGTGGGATTTTGGGTTCCACTGGTGATGCGGCCGAAGCCCCTTGAGGGCTGGTGTTGATAGGAGCTGGACGGTTCTCCTGGGCCGCCACGCGATGAGCTAGGTGCTCCACGGCCGCGGTTAAGGCCTGCACCTGCTCCAATATCTGGTCCATTCTTTTCAGGCCCCGTTATACTGTAATGCGCCGAACACCCTTCTCTCCTAAGCCAGGTAATCCCCAATCTCCACCGCCTCTTCTGCCTTTAGACAAGTCCCCGCTCGCAGGAGACGCGGATTATGCCTCTCCAGACTCGGTTACCCCCAGGACTTAGTTGGCGCAAAGATTACTGGCTTAAGGTGGAGACGGATGTTTGGCGGGGTATCCCGAATATGGACGCCGGAATTTAGATAGGATAACAGGTGGAGAATCAATCAGGAAGGTCCAAAAACAAGCCAAGGTCAAGCCGGGTGATCACAGAGCGTGGTATCCAAGGGGTCAAGCGAAGAGTAGTCAAAACGAGCCGAGGTCAAACCAGGTGAGCACCAAAACGCGGTATCAGAGGGGTCAGGCAAAAGCGAAGTCAGGACAAGCAAAAAGGTCAGGACGGGCAGCAGACAGGGATGGTCAGAGACGAAACCGAGTAGTAACTTATCAAAGCAGACTAACAAGCACACCCTATTAACCAAAGGCTATAACGGGCACTAATGGACGGAACCGAACCATATTTAAAGGGGAACTGGCCAATGGGAAGGGGGAACTGGTGATTGGTGCAACTGTGATTTGAGGGGGAAATGTAGTGTTTGGTGCAACTTAGGATGTAGCTCCCTATTGGAGCAGCCCCAGGGACTGGACCGCCCTGGCCAGTCAGGCTGTCCAGTCCCTGGGTTCATTCCCACCCAGGCTATGGACCTTACTGGTCCATTTGAATCTGCCCCCTGCGAATGCGCAGGGAGCAGCGCCGCCGAGGGGCATATTGGAATCGTGCTCGCGCGCACGCGCGAGCACGTGACAGAGGGCCGGGCGCGCTCCCCGAGATGGAAGGGGAAGACGCGCCGGCCACAGAGGAGACGGAGGCAGCAGAAGAGGCGGAGGGAGGCCCCGCGATGCCGGCCACCCCCGCCAAGGCAGAAGTAGCGGCGGCGGGCGAGACTGCCGCAGTCGCGGCGGCAGCTGCCCGACGCGGCCGCCCAAAGACGAGCTGCGCGCCGCCGCACAGAGACGCCGCGGGACCGGGCGCCAGGAGAAGGTAAGAACCTAACACCTCCTGTGCAAACCTCAAGAACTTCTGATGTCCTTGGAAAATCGGGATGTGCAGATAAGCGTCCCTGATTAGCACCGTGGTCATGAAGTCGCTGGGCCGAAGCGATCTCACCGCCGACCGCAACGTTTCCATGCGGAAATGCCTGACCTTTACAAATTTGTTGAGACCCTTCAGGTCCAAGATCGTCCTTCTTGGGAACTGTGAACAGGTTGGAGTAGAAACCCTGACCCTGTTCCTGCCGGGGCACAGGGCAAATCACACCTATCTGCAGAAGGTGTTAAACAGCTTGTCTCAAAGCCTGAGCTTTTAGCGGGTTTCAGGATATCCTTGAGCATAGGAATTTCGAGTCTGGATGCCAGCTCTATTTTGTAACCGGAGGACACCACCTCCTGAATCCACCGATCTGAGACATGACGTCTCCAGATCTTAGCAAACAGCAGAAGCCGTCCCCCCACCCGTATGGGTGAGGGCGCCCCCTCATGCCTGAATAGGCTTGGCTGGGGGTTTGGGCTTAGCTCCCCAGGAGGGGTTGGGCCGGTTGCGGGACTTACCTCTGCCCCAGGTCTCTCTGCGGGCACCTGGAAATTAATCATCTCCTCCCCGAAAGGACCGATAAGAGGAGGCGTTCTGAAATGACCGAGCAGGCTTCCTTCTCTGAGGGAGCTTACCATCCTTGACCAAAAGGTCCAGGCACTCCCCAAACAGCCAGCTACCCACAAAAGGTAGACTTGTGAGGGACTTCTTGGCAGCCGCATCGGCCGACCACTGCTTCAGTCAGAGCGAGCAGCGTAAAGCAACAACCAAGGCCGAAATTCGGGCATCAAGCCTGACCACATCATCCATGGCAGTAACAACAAAGCCGATGAAGTCCAAGCAGGCCTTGAGTTCCTTATACTCCTCCGCCCACTTACGAGCTTTAGCCCTAGCCACAAGGTGTCTAACCTTTCTCCTGTTGGCTAGTGAAACAATTGCCGAGGCACACGCAGGGCGAAAGAGAGCACCCGCAAAGGTGAAAGCATGGCAGACCAGCTGGTCCATGCGTTTGTCTGCAGGGTCACGTAATGAAGCATTGTCAGGTGATGGCATAACAGTGGTATTGGACAAGCCTGACACCGGAGGGTCCACCTCGGGAGGGTGAGACCATAGCCAAACCAATTCAGCAGGAAAAGGATACCGCCTCTCCAGGCCCTTAGGGACCAACGATAATTTGTTGGGCCTTTCCCATTCCTTGAGAATCATGTTAGAAAAATGAGGCTGCTCAGGAAAGACCCGCCTTTGCCTCTCAGGCCGAAATAAATCACCCTGCTTCCTCTTAGCCGCTCTGGGAGGGACAATGTGTAAGGAAAAGAGCAAACTCTCTGTATCATCCGGGAGGCAAGAATCCTCATTCGAGGAGGAACCAGAGATGCTGTCATCACCAGCGGAAGGCTCCGCCGTTGAGAGTGAATCATCTGGCAACTCACCTTCCTCCACAGACCTCAAGAAATCATAGAAATCATCATCCGAGTAAACTGGCTCCAGATGCCGCTTCTTACTCAAGGCCTTCTTAGGGGCTGTCAACGAGATCTGCTTCTCAAGACTAGCCAGCCTATGTGCAAAATCAGCATGAGACCCCTTGCCGGCTCCCCCTTCACTAGGGGCTGACTGCCACAGTGGAGGCTGCTGAGAGGCCGGTGGCAGCGCAGGGCTAGGGTCAGGAGCAACCGCCCACTCATGGTCCAAAGCAATGCCTCTGACACAAGTGGAACAAATAGTGCTGGATCTGCCCAGTGGATTCCGTCTGCCCAAATGGGGTGCCCGGCTCACTATCCCCTGATGCCTCCATTATGGTGATTGTGAATAGTAAAATTCAATAAGGCTACCAGACACTAACGGCCTAAGCCTAACAACCGATCCCTCTAATTAATAATGGGGACCGGGAGGAACCACAACCCTCAACCTCAGCCCACGGTCTAAAATAAAAGAGAAGACAGCAATTACAACATGATTCCTTGTCAAGCATGAACATTAAAAACACAAAACAATACATGCATCAACATAAAAGCACAAAGAAATCGGGACTCACAACAGTTCAAAGAGGTATCACTTCCATACGATCGCACAACGCAGGGAGACACTGCCGACCCAGTCACCTGCAGCACCTAGCAGTTCGAGAAAGATCCCCCGGGGGGGGGCGTCACCGGTGCGACGTCAGCCACGCACCAACGCCGGACTCCGTCCCCCCCGCCATGGTGTGTCATCCGCCCAGGTAGCACGAGCGCCGCCTGTCATGGTGGCGGTCCCCCCATCCCCCATCGTAGCAAGAGACTGCACACGGCGGTGCGGACAGGAGACCCTAGGGCTGAGCCGCCGGGGGAACGAAGGGAGGTAAGCAAGTGAAGGGCAGAGACCGCTCCTCACTGCGCAGACAGTGATGAGCTCTCAAGGCTCCAAGTCGCACAAACACAGTACATAAATAAAGCAAGTGGGCAGGGAGGGTATATAAATAAAAATCTATAACTGTGGTTCCCCATCAGGCTCACCATAAAGCCTGTGGCCGACTACCTTTTAGCATGAAGGTCTGCGGCCCAGACCCTGTGCTCTGTCAGAACGCCACAGACCCTGGCGTTCGCCCTACCGTCACGGATCCCTGTAGCAGCCAGAGGCTGGGAGGCAAGGATGGGTCAGGAGGAAATAGGGTCCTGCAGCGGCCGACAGGCTAGGTGGCCCCGCTCTGCTGACAAGTTCTAAGAGAGTGAGAAATGATCTTATGCAGCCAACTGCAAGATGAACAACTGGGGAATGATAGACCGGAAGCTGCCTTTATAGAGGGCCGGGAGGAGCTACATCTTGTTGCAGTCAGCACCCCCTAGGGGCGAACACCCATTCGTGAAGATATCGGGACGGCCTGGACTGGATGGAGGAGAAAAAATAAGCCTTTACACCCCCCACACAGATCAGCAGTGAGGTAAATAAGGAGAGGGTTAGTTTCAACCAAAAAACGTCACTGTGTCCCTATAATTTATGTGGCTCAGAAACACATACACACACAGAAGTGCTCCCTGTGACCCACCTCACGGACTCTGCTCCCTCAGAGCTGTGCTGTGCCTTTTATAGCCTGCAGGAATGATGTCACCAGCCTCTCTCTCATGGCTGGCCCCCGCCCACCCCACTCACACAAGAGTTTTCCAGAACCCTCCTAGCAGAGGTTTGTTATATGTCGGTTACAAGTGGACCTTTATGGGCCGTGTCCCCAAGTACCTGGGAAAAATGAAAGGCCTTATGGCTTTTGTCGCTGCCAAGTACAGCCCCCCCCCCCCCTCCAGGCTTGGGCTAGTACAAGGCAGCCCTTATAAACCAAAGCTGTTGTTGGACAGGTAACAATCAGGGAAAGCTCCAAGCTGAAGGAGGGCTTTAGTGTGAGAAGAAAACATGTCCTATTCTGTCTTGCCCCTCTTCATCACAGCCCTCATCACTTTCTCCTGTAATTATTTTCATGTCCTCCTCTAACAGCCCTCTGGACCCTTCTCTGTTCCTTCCAGTTGGTAGCCCTCAGTTATTTCCATTTTTCCTCCTCTTTTTTGACCCTCCTTCTCAGTCGGGCTTAATGTAAATAGTTAATTATTTACACATCGGCCATCTGCAAAAGAATATACGCATTGGGTTATAGTGGCAAGGTTGCTCAGGTTCCCACAATGATTTCATGCAGACCCAAACCTTCTATTCTCTCATAGACACATCTATCAAATATTCTTTTATCAGTCAATAATCCAGTTATTATCCCACAAGTACATAGATTGAAAAGGAATTCCTTGTGGCAGATATTTCATTACAATGTGGGAACAATTTAACAGAAAAAGCATAGAAGTATAAATGCCAAAAGCATAAACCAAAGTATAAACTCCTTTAGTAAAGGTCAAATACTAGTGAGTGTCAGACAGTAAAATAAAGCCGTGCTTGTCAGTCAGCCCTGGCTAAGCGGGTGGGGGGGGGGCGAGGATCGGGCCCTGCAGCAGCAAGATGTTGCCACAAAAAGGTAAGTAGGGGCCGATCAGGGGGAATAGGGCCCTTCTAATTTTGGGTCCAATGCTCCTCTTTAAGAGCCAACACTAGATGCAGTGAATAACCCAAATAGGGAGTCAGAGGACGTGGTTCATGGTACATCTCTGGCCAGTGAGTGTTACTGGTGTGGCAGGTCACATGGTTGGCTAATGAAGCATGGGAGCCAGGAGAGGTGTGTATTGAACCTGATTTAGTGGCATCTAGATCCAGATAGGAGTCAAGAACCAATCCTCATTTATTTAACATCCCCAGCAATAGATAATCACCTTTTATTATATTACTGCAGCAGACACAGTGTGTACACCAGTTTCTCCTCCTGATATATAAGAGTTGGGAGGCAGAGACCAGAGGCCGCCAAATCGTGGCAGTAAGGGCTGGCCAACAGCAACAGCAGGGAGAACTAGAGGCTTGCCAACAGCAACAGCAGGGAGAACTAGAGGCTGGCCAACAGCAAGGAGAACTAGAGGCTGGCCAACAGCGGGGAGAACTAGAGGCTGGCCAACAGCAACAGCAGGGAGAAAAAGAGGCTTGCCAACAGCGGGGAGAACTAGAGGCTGGCCAACAGCAACAGCAAGGAGAACTAGAGGCTGGCCAACAGCAACAGCAGGGAGAACTAGAGGCTGGCCAACAGCAACAGCAGGGAGAACTAGAGGCTGCTCAGAGTCAACAGCAGGGAGAACTAAAGGCTGCTCAGAGTCAACAGCAGGGAGAACTAGAGGCTGCTCAGAGTCAACAGCTAGGGCCAAAAGCCACCAAGAACCAGTAACGAGGGCCAGGATCTGGTGGTGACATCGGAGGGCCCATTGGTGGCAGCAGAAAATGCAGCAACATTGGAGGATTGGCAGTGGTAAGCAGGTACTGGAGTATCAGCAGCAGAGGAAGACCAGCAGATGGCAGCAAGGGATGGAGAAAGGTCAGCAACAGAGCAGGACTAGACTAAGTACTGAATACCAAACCACAATGTAGCACAATGCATGTGCTCTGCCTGTGTTCCCATAGACTTCTATTACTAGCTGCTAGGCTTTAGCAGAGAGATGGGAGCGGCAGGACACGTGGAGGCTGATTCATTACTAACGTCAGGTTTTGGCAGATGAGCGTCTGTATAGCAGCGCTTAGAGCGACCGCTAGTAGACGTTGTAGTAACCTGGCCCGCATTGATGAATGTGATGTATTTTGGGCGCTCTAACACCAGTACAGCGCTGAAGCGAGCGAAAGGTAGCGCCAGCTCAGTTGGACCGACTCTCGGCGCTCCGCACCATACTTATCAAAAAAGGACACATACACAGCGTCGGCGCTCTAAATCTGGCAGCTATAGCATAGAGTGCCAGACGCTGTGTGATTAAAGTCACATATCCACCAGTTACAAAGCAAAAACACATGGAATGACATTGCTTTAACACTGTAACATTAACACTTTAGTGCCAGACCTGTAATGACAATTCTGCATAAAAATATAAGTTAAAAAAGTATCTAAAAGTGTTTGTTTGCAGCCAGGAGAGGTCACACGATTGGAAAAAAAAAAATAAAAAAAATGTCAATCACGCTGTTTAAACACAAGCAAATGAACGGTCATTGAAATGTATGGGAGAGCGACACTGAGCGAAAGGAAATACCTGGCACTCTGGAAGGTAGAGCGCCGGCGCTATACGCTGAGCCGCCTGTAATAATACATCGGATGCTACATGGCGCTGTTAGAGGCGCTCACCAGATTCGCTTTTATAAATGTGGTTTTGCCTACAGTGCCCGGCGTTCACCAGACGCTGCATGCCGCTACGAGGCGCTACCTGGCGCTGTCCCTTCTTAAATAACCATAGTAAGCTTGTCTATCTGGAGTGAATTGTCTGGTTTCGCTGCCTCTACCCCAGCCTGCCGCCATGCCGGGCACATGGCCAGATCCCCCCACATCCCCCCGCTGCCAGCCAGCTCTGTGCATGTACTGTACTGTAGCTGCTGTACTGGCGCCACCATCTTTGCAGCTGCCAGCTGGCTATAAGACATCTCCTGAAAATAAGCCCCAACACCTATTTTTGAAGCAAAATCATATGAGACTTGTCTTATCATCGGGGAAACGCGGCATGCAGCTTCTGCACGATACTAAGGTTTTATTGTCATATTTGCATTGAACCCCTGTTACGCTGAACAATGTGTAATGAGGTGCCTTGCTAAATGCCAAGTAATAATGTGCTACACATAATTGTGTGATGGTGGGGGCGTCACGGTGGTGTGATATTGAGAAACAGTGAACACAGATAAAGGGACATTGATTTATCATTGTGTTGTAGAATCTTTTGGAGACATTTCCGTAATTGTTTCCAGTGCTGAATCATCTTAATCTCCTTTATTAATTGATTTACTTTGCGCAGATACTTAAAGGTTTTTTTTTAACTTATTCAGTAGTTTATACACAGAACAATGACGTTGTTGTTCTTCATTATCTCCATTCCAGCTGACACTCCAAAAATGATATATAAACAACATAAACTATCAATGACATAATAAAGAAAACATAGGTACAATCCGGGTGACCGAATGTGTATCGTACAATGGAGAGTCGCTGTTCAAGTGTCACTTATATGTAAATGTGTAAAAGCTATTCAGGTGATTGCGCAATAAGCTTACAGACAGTCTCACACTTGAGCAGACAGTGTAAGAGGTGTTTGTTTATATGTCTGATGGCCTGGTTTGTCCTTGATCTCCAAGTTCTATAAACGCATGGCACATGGGAGGGGGGGCAAACAAACTATGCTGGGGGGGAAATCTGTCATTCATCATGATTCTGGCTCTTCTTAGGACCCCAGTGTGGCAGATGTCTGGCAGTGCTGGAAATGCTGCTCCTCTGATGGTTTGGGCAGACTTCCCAACCCTCTAAAGAGGGCTTTATGGTCCTGTGTAGAGCAGTTCCCAAACCAGACTGTGATGTCCATAGTGAGATGCTCTTGATGGTGCCCTTGTAGAAGTTGTTGAGGATTTTAGATGGCATCCCAAACGTTCTCAATCTTCCTAAAAAAGTACAATCGTTGCCGTGCGTTTTTTACCAAATGAGATGTGTTGTGTGACCAGGTTGGATCTTCACCAATATGGATGCCAAGGATTTTTGAAAGTGTTCACTTTGCACCAATGTGATTTGATTGATTGCTGATTGATATCCAGAATTAGATCCCCACTGATTGGCAAAGGATTGGGATCTCCGATGAGTCAAGTTTTCTGCTTCACCAACCAGATGGCCTTTGGCATGAGAGGAAGGAAACATCAGAGAACATTTCTGGAGGAATTATCCGGGCCCAATAATTCCAGTGGAAGGCACTCTCAATTGCTCATGGTGTCCTGAGCATAAACCCCCCTCAATCCCCAGCTTCCTTACCCGTTCTTTGTCTACCCTCCAAAATCTTGCTCCCGGCTGTGAAAAGATTCCAGATCACGGGACCACACCTGCTGCCAAACACAATGAGGGTGTGCAGGTAATCTCTTCCCTGTCCTGACCCCATGAACTGGTATAGACGTCCCCTGGACCCCCTATCAGTTCACCCCAAGTAAGGTAAACAAATACACACACACACACACACACACTAAATCAATGTAAAAGTCATACAACAGGGAAAAAAAACGCAAAAGGGCAATTACCTTTTGTCCTGTACCACTGGTCACTGCAGGTCTGGTGCTCCACAACTCACCTGATCGCTTTATCGGGGCCACAGCCGGCGCCTCCCACGCCTTCTGGGACCAGATCCTGGGGACGGGATTGATGGCGGTATGGAACCCACGGCGATTCACAATTTGACTACTTACCAGTACGCATCTTCTTTTTTCTGTCCTGCTCCAGTCCGATGGGGTCTTCAGTGCCCTGCACGGGGTCTTTGCTCTATATACTGAGGGTCGTCAGTCATTTTTATTGAAAAAACGATCCCAGTAATTGCATGTTGGCCTTAGGGTTGCCACCTGGCCGGTATCTCTCTGGCACAGCCGGTATTTCTTACGCCGGGTCAGTAACGGTAACATGGCTGGAATCTTGAACATGGACGGGGCTCCGGATGTGACCAAGGAAAGGTGGCAACCCTAGTTGGGTCCACACACGAGTGAAATCCCATTTTCTGATTGCGTCCTGTGCATAAACCTCAATCAAGGCTCAGTATCTTTAGCTACTCCTCGTCTATCCCCCAAAATCTTGCTTTTGGCTGTGGAAAGAGTCTGGATCACGTGACCACCTGCGGCCAATCACAATTCCAGATTTCGCTGAGGGAAACGAGTTACCTGCAAAACCTGCACACGAACCAACACTGCTTTGTGTAAAATATGTGTTGGCTCACTTTAAGACAGCAGATGCCCGGAATTTAATGGCTTCTGCTGGGCCCCGGGCATTTTGTAGATCTATTGGGGTGCTCCTGTGCCCAGCATCAAGCAGCCAACATCCTATTGGTGGAGGCTGGACTGGAGGAAGACTGAATATTCCCATCAGTTCTGCTGACTGGTCAAACTGTGAACCAACACCCTCCACGGCAAGAGTGTTGGTGGTCACCGGCGGTGCCGCTAAAATAGCGGTGTGGGGAGGGCATCCAGAATATTGGAGCCTCCCGGCGATTGGCTGCCTGGCACTCATGTGGGCAGCGCAATCAGTGACCGAAGAATCACTTCCCACATGAACGTCGCAGCCAATTGCGGTGCTGGATTCCTGGCGGGGCAGCGAGGTTAAGGTAATGTTTACAGGTTCCCTGGGGGTTATGTGCGGGGGGGGGGGGGATCCAGCATTCTGGATGCCCCCCTGACTGTCATCTTAGCAGTGGTGGCGGCCCCAACACTCTTGTCACAGAGGGTGTTGACTGCTTTAAAGGTAAGCCATCAGTGGTAATAGGAATTAGTGGTGGTGGGTAGCACAACTGAAGCCTGTGCAATGAGCACGGACTTCAGTTTTGGGTGTCACTTTAAGGATAAGTTTCACCTGTGACAGGGCCGGCCTGTGCAAGATTTCAGAATGGTGCCCCCTAGAGTCACACACGCATACAAAATGGAGAGCAAGTAACAGAGGAAACATGGAAAAGAGGAAGATAAATAAAGAGAGAAAACAAAAGAAAAAGACAAATATATATATATATATATATATATATAGACAGAGAGAGAGAAATAAAGAAAGAGAAAGAAAGAAAGAAAGCAAAAGATAGCTGAATAAGATTGTAGAGAAAGAGAGTGAAAGAGAAAAAGAAAGATGAAAAAAGAAAGAAGGAAAGAAAAAGAGAAATAGAAAAAAGAGGGAAAGAAAGAAACTGAAAGAGTAGAATTGCAGAGAAAGAAATAGAGAAAGAAATAAGGAAAGAAAGAGAGAAAGAAAGAGGGAAGAAAAAATGAGAGAAAGAACGAAAGAAAAGAGCATGAAAGAGACAAAGAACGTAAGAAAAAAAGAAAGTAAGCAAGAAAATATCAGAGCAAGAAAGAGAAAGAGTGAGAGAGAGCCAGAGAAAAAAAACTAAGGGCCTTATTTATGAAGGGATAGCGTCAGGTAGCGCCTGGTTAATGAGAGGTAGCGACAGGTGAATGCCGGACGCGACTGGGATAACGCCATGTAGCGTCCGATTCATCATTATCCCAGCCTCAGGTATGACCTCTCGCTACCTGTCGCTCTCCCATACATTGGACATCAATGGACGATACTTTTCTTCTCTTTAAACAGGGTTTTTTTTTTTTTTTTTTTTTTTAATCTCAAATAATGTTGTGACCTCTTCTGGCATAGAAAAAGCATTTTCAAAAATTTTTCATTTTTTATATATTTCTTCAGAAATGACAATACAGGTCTGCCATTAAAGTGTTCATGTTACAATGTTGTTACAATGTAATTCCATATGTTTTTGCTTTGTTACTAGTTGATAGATGCTTGAAAACAGACTTTAAACACACCGCCTCCTGCGCTCCGGGCTTCAGATAAACAGTTTTCAGCGCCGGAGGTGTGTGAGGCTGTTTTTTTGCTGAATATGTTGTGAGTCGGTCGCTATGAGCAGTCGCTAACATGCGCTCCCATACAGCGCTGTACTGGTTAAATAGCGACTCCTCACAATGTATTCATCATTACTGCACAGCGACTGAGTCGCTATAAAGTAGCGACTCACGGCCGAGCACAGTGACTACTAGCGGGCGCTCTGAAAATGCCTGCTACAGACGCTCATCTGTCGCTACCTGGCGTTAGTGATGAATCAGCCTGCAAGTAAGAAAGAAAGAGTGAGAGAGAATGAAAGAGAGAGTTAGAGACAAAAAGAAAGGAACAAAGAAATAGAGAGAGAGAAAGAAGGAAAGAAAGTAGTAGAAGGAGAGAGAGAATAGAATATACAGAGAAGGAAAAAATGCAAGATTGTTGATTAGGAGAGAAAGAAACTGGAAAAAATAGATAAAGGGAAGGTACAAAAAGCTGGAAGGTGTGAAGGAGTTGAAAAAAGAGGCAGACGTGTAAAAAAGAAAGGAGAGAGATGAGGGTATTTTGGAAAAAAAAGAGAGGTCTGCAGTTCCATTTGAGAGCTCCTGGCGCCCCCTTACATAGAGGTTGGGATCGCACCATGTGGTCATTTCAGCTGTATTGTGGTCAAAACGAAAGTTCCAATTTTCGTGTGAACACCTCAAACTGTAATGTACTGCAGAATTCCCAGCAGCAGCCAGGCGTGTAGAGGGTTAATAGACATCTTGGTTCTACAAAATTCATTGGCAGCTGAAGTGAAAGTACAAATAAGTGGCGCTGGGGTTTCCCGGGCATTACTTCCAGACATGCAAGAATCCCAGTCTGGGGATTTCCACACCCCACTGCGGCTTTACTGCTCTGCGGATAATCCCGGCTGTTTCCAAAGACATTTCCCTGTGCTGCGCTTCTTGGAAGATACATTATTCATCAAGGGATAGCTCCAGGTAGTGCCTGGTAGCGGCAGGCAGCGTCTGGTGAACGCTGGGCGCTGTACGCAATACCACATTTATGAAGGCGATTCTGGTGAGCGACTCTAACAGCGCCATGTAGTGTACGATTCATTATTACAGGTGGCTCAGCGTATAGCGCCGGAGCTCTAGATTAGAGAAGAGCGAGCTTCTCAAAAATTCGATTCGGGCGATTCGCCGAATTTCTCAAAGTAATTCCGGTTCGTCCGAATCGAACTTTAGCGAATCGCTTATCTCTGGTGGGAGCGGGGAGGCCGGCTGCGCTGTCAGCTGTCATCAGAGGACGCGTCATCAGAGGAAGCCGACAGGTAGAGACAGGTAATACCAGGGGCTGTGGAATCCAGAGCTCTGGCGCTTCCTCTGATGACGCGTCCTCTGATGACAGCTGACAGCGCAGCCGGCCTCCCTGCTCCCACCATGCCGGCATTTTTTTTTTTTTAATTTCAGGGAAAATTCGGTCAGCACGAACCACTAAAAATCCGGGTTCATGCTGAATCGAATTTTCCCTGAAATTCGGAGCGAATTCAGGTTTGTTAGAACCGATTCGCTCATCCCTAATCATTACAGGTGGCTCAGCGTATAGCGCCGGAGCTCTAGATTCCACAGCCCCTGGTCTCTCACACTGCTGAGTCTGGGTTCAGGCAATCCCCAGGGATTCTAAATACGCTTTTGACCAGGACCACACCATTTGATATTCAAAATTGATTTATTAATATATTATTCTTAAAAATACATGAATTTACAAAATACATACTCTCTGAGCTCTCAATTGATTATTTACATGATATTCAAAACACATTAGTACATTATAATAAGTAAATCACATTTTTCAGATGTATATACAATACATTTCTCCCTGCTGTCTTGGTAATCAGTTGGATTCATAATCCCTTCCTGATTGGGCAGACATGTTTCGCCTCCGTGCCCTAATTAAGGACATTTTGGGTGCTCTTTGTGGTTTCCTCATCATCTTACATCATGTACTTATTCAGTCTACATATCATATTGTTGTTCCTTGTACCTCAGAGGAGTCTGGTTCATGCACACATTGCAGGTTTAGAGCTTTCCGGTCCTGCTTATTTCCTAAATGGACCCTGCGGGATTTTGGATGCTGTTTTTCCTTTCAGGCTCCTCCCCAGTTCTTTAAATATGCGTTGTCATGTGGGTAAGCCATCTGGACGCCAGGTATATGCCCTTATCCTCTGTGGTACGTGGCCTCCAAGATCTCCACTGCTCGGCTGTCTAGCGGCGCCCCTACCAATCAACATTTTCCATACATATATGTGGGTCACACAGTTGGAGGACCTAGATATAGGTCGCTCCATTATTGAAATGTATTACCTGTCTCTACCTGTCGCTCTCCCATACATTTCACTAGACGGTCCTTTTCTTCTCTTTAAACTGGGTTTTATTTTATTTTTTATTATCGAATATTTGTGTGACCTCTCCTGGCCTATAAAAAGTCATTTTTGAAAACGTTTTTGATTTTTAATATTTTTATATAAAATTGTCATTACAGGTGGAGTATTAAAGTGTTAATGTAACAATGTAATAACAATGTAATTCCATGTGTGTTCGCTTTGTTACTAGTGGATATGTGTTCAAAAACAGACTTTAATCACACAACCTCTGGCGCTCTGGGCTACAAGGACCCGATTTTGAGTGCCTGCGCTATGTGAGGCTGTTTTTTTGATGAATATGGTGTGAGACGGTCGCACTGAGCAGTCGCTAATGTTCGCTCCCATACATCGCTGTACTGGTGTTATAGCGACTCACATACAACATATTCATCAATGCCGGCCAGCGACTGAGATGCTCTGTAACAGCGACCCATAGCCCATCACAGCGAGTACTAGCGGTCGCTCTAAGCTCCTCGCTACAGACGTTCATCTGCCAGTACCTGGCGCTAGTAATGAATCAGCCTCCCCATATCAAATCATGCTAAAGTTCCTGCAAATGGCACAAAAGGTCATTTCTATGGGGACAATATGGCAGAATATGTCATAAATACAGCCTCTCTCTCTCTCTGATTCAGCACCATGCGAGAATGCATTATTGAACCGTTTCAGGTGAGTAAAACCCTTTCTCTCCCCTCTCCTCCTCTCGCCCTATTCACACATGAACATTTTCTCAAAATGTGTAACACTCTTGTCATTAAAGTGGACCAACACCCAGGGGTCTATAAGATTCCCGGGCCGATCACCTCCCTCACCGCGGGACATCCGAGATCGGGATGTCCCGCTGTGTGAAACCCCCCCAAAAGCCCCAAAAAACCTTACCTTATCAGCGACGGATTAGCTGCCGCTGCCGCCTCCCGCGCGCCCCTCTAGCAGTGCGTGCGCCCGCGCCAGCCGTTTGTGAATGGCCGGGGCGGGCTCGTGCCCTGTAAGAGGGACGCGCGGGAGGCGGCGGCTTGTCCTTCGCCGAAAAGGTACGTTTTTTGGGGCTTTTGGGGGGGTTTCACACAGAAGTGGACCAACACCCAGGATAGTGAAAATCCTGGGTGTTGGTCCACTTTAAGGGAGTGGGACACGTATTTTGGTGCCAACACTTCTTACCTGCTCATAAACTGGTATGGTAATATCTTTATTTGTTGCAAATAAAAAAATGTACCCCCCCCCCCCCCCCCCACTGAGCCAATCAGCCCAGCTCAAAGGCTCCTGGCCCTGACTGTATACCAGCCCCTATGCCCTATAGTATTGGTCCTTTGTTCTTTCAGGGGTACAGTGGACACCCCAAGAAAAATATCTTGCCCAAACTGATGGGCACCAGGCCCTTCCACGGCCATATTGTGGGTAATCTGTTGGGGTAGCAGAAATTTTCATACTCTACATTTACGGTAACTACATACTGGTGCACGTCTTCTTTCCCCCACCAGGCGGCATCCTCCTCCAGTGGGGATCTTCAGTGTCCTGCTTGGGTCTTGTCCTATCTTCTGGGGGTCTTCCGAGCTCTCGGCTATCTCCCTGCTGGATTTAGTCATTCTCATTGAAAAAAAACATGCTAGTAATTGCATCATGGCTAATGAAATAATATACAACTCGCATACAGTGATTTAGTAAAAGGTATATATATATATTGCAAATGGTTGTTTTTTCTGTTCTAGTATTACCCAGCCTCCTATAGTCATAAGCTCTCATCGCTCCTTCTTGTTCTCCCTCTCCTCTTGGGCCCTTATTTAACAAGGGATAGCGCCAGGTAGCGAATGGTGAGCGAACGGTAATGACGCTCACCGCCACGAGAACGCCGGCTCCCCTCCGCAATCACACATTTATCAAGCCGATCCTGCTTAGCGACTGACAGAGCGCCAGATAGCGAATCATTCATCATTATTCCAGCCTCACCCCACAGCACCAGCGTCCGACCTTGAACAGCGACAGGTATGGCCTCTCGCTACCTGGCGCTCTCCAATGCATTTCAATGGAGCAATCTTTAAATATTCTTAATTAATTGCTATTAATGTTTTTTTTTTTTTTTTTTTTTTTAAATGGCAAAAATTCTGTGACCACTTCTGCCATGTTAGATATTTTTTTAAGGTAAAAAAAAAAAAAAAATTGTGCAGAATTGATATTACAGGTCTGATATTAATGTATTCATATTTCAAAATGTTTGTAAAAATATGTTTTTTTTTTTTTCCCAAAAATATGGTTGTTTGGGGGTTAAAAAACTACTTTTAACCCATCGCCGCCAGCGCTCTGGGGTTTAGACATGCATTTCACAGCGCGAGAATTTTTGGAGCGTGATTTGTTAATGAATATGCTGGGAGCCGTTCGCTATGGCCGTTCGCTGTCATGCGCTCCCATACAGCGCGGAACCTGTCAAACAGCGACTCCTAACCCCGTATTCAACATTACCGCACACCGACTGAGTCGCTGTCAACAGCCGAACAACGGCCAAGCACAGCGAATACTAGCGTGTGCTGTGAAAATAACGCTACTGGCGCTCATCTGTCGCTACCTGGCGCTATTAATGAATCGGCCTCCCCGTATCAAGAGCTAAGTGGACATCTTTTAGTTTCTAGGGCCGACCCGGATGAGTTTTGTTCCACTCTGAGGCCCTTATTTAAGAAGGGATAGCGTCAGGTAGTGGCTGGTTAATGTGAGGTAGCGACAGGTAATGACTGGTGAACGCGGACACGGCACGCAATTACACATTTATTATGCAGAATCTGTTTAGCGACTGGGATAGCACCATGTAGCGTCTGATTCATCATTTTCACAGCCTCAGCGAACAGCGCCAGCGTTCAGCCTTGCACAGTATGACCTCTCGCTACCTGACGCTCTCCCATACATTTCAATGGATGAACCTTTTCTTCTCTTTAAACGGGGTTTTTGTTTATTTTTTTTTTCCAAAAATCACAAATAATTCTGTGATCTTTTCTGGCTGAAATAGCAGTTTTTTCACATTTTTTTTATTTTTTATATATTTCTTTAGAAATGACATTACAGGTCTGCCATTAAAGTGTTCATGTTACAATGTTGCTACAATGTAATTCCATATGTTTTCGCTTTGTTACTAGTTACATTAAATAAGGGCCTGAGTAACATCTTCAATACTTCAAAACTTTATTGAACCGCCAAGTAAGTACAAGGTACAAACAAGGAATGCTTTTTTGGCAAGGAGATACACCATGAGAGCTATAACAATTACATACATGACAGAGTATAACAAGAATAACGATACAGTTCAGGTAATCTATAGTGACTAACATAATTGTCAGTAATGTAGAGCAGAATGTGGTCTATCTTAAACCGGACCTTCACCCTGAATAAGAGCCTATCATGTATGTTCCCCACACCCTGTACATACAGATTGCCCACATTAAAAATCATCCTACCTGCATCTACTGCATTTTCTGTGCCTTTAAACATCCAAGATGGTGGCCCATGGAGTCATAGGCTGCCTGCAAACAGGAAGTGTTTTCTGACTGTGCCGCTCTGCATTCTGGGATTGCTGTGCTTTTCTTGACCCCAGATCTGCTCTGTCTGTGCAGAGCCCAGCTATGACCCCGCCGCCTGTACTTTTAACCCCCTACTTTTAACCATTGATCCTGGTTTTTGTTCCACTTTAATTAAGCACCAGGTGGGAATAGAACTCATAAAGTGTTTTTACATGAGCAGCAATGACATATTTTTTTACCATGTTTATTCTTGAGGCTTCTAACTCCTCTGCAGCCATGTGAGTGTTACACCAGGGTGCTGTATGCTGTATGGGGGGGGGGGTGGAATTCATTCTCTATCTTGTCCAGCAGGCTGATTTATCACTAACGCCAGGTAGCGACAGATGAGCGTCTGTAGCAGGCATTTTCAGAGCGCCCGCTAGTAGTCACTGTGCTCGGCTGTGGGCTGCTACTTCATAGTGACTCAGTCGCTATTCAGTAATGTTGAATACATTGTGAGGAGTCGCTATTTGACCAGTACAGCGCTGGATGGGAGCGCATGGTAGCGACTGCTCATAGCGACCGACTCGCACCATATTCAGCAAAAAAACAGCCTCACAAAACTCTGGCGCAGAAAAATGCTTCTCTGAAGCCCAGAGCGCAGGAGGCGGTGTGTTTAAAGTCTGTTTTTCAGCATCTATCAACTAGTAACAAAGCAAAAACATATGGAATTACATTGTAATAACATTGTAACATGAACACTTTAATGCCAGACCTGTAATGTCATTTCTGAGGAAATATATAAAAAATAAAAACATTTTGAAAAAAATGCTTTTTCAATGCCAGAAGAGGTCACAGAATTATTTGTGATTTTTGGAAAAAATAAATACCCCGTTTAAAGAGAAGAAAAGGTTCGTCCATTGAAATGTATGGGAGAGCGACAGGTAGCGAGAGGTCATACCTGGCGCTGTGCAAGGCTGAACGCCGGAGCTGTTCACTGAGGCTGTGAAAATGATGAATCAGACGCAACATGGCGCTATCCCAGTCGCTAAACAGATTCTGCTTGATAAATGTGTAATTGCGCGCCGTGTCCGGCGTTCACCAGTCGCTACCTCTCATTAACCAGCCACTACCTGACGCTATCCCTTCTTAAATAAGGGCCTTAGTAATGGCAGAGAGCGAAATAGAGCGAGATAGAGTTTTTACATCAAAGAAACAGCAAATCCGGCAGATCTCACTCCAAGTATAAAGCACTCAAGTGTTTTAAGTTCCACTTGAATGAAGTTAGAGATTTTAGCAGGTTTAAAGTCTTGGAAGGTTGATAGTCTCTCCGAGGCTCCGAGATGAGCGCTGAGCGCGGCGCTGCACACTGCAGGCTACTGTTATAAGATCAAGGTGTGTGCAGCGCTGTATTACAGGTGCCATAGTTACCAATGAAGCAAGACTGGGATCATATAAACACCAACCTCAACCATTAAAGCAAAGGAAAACATTTTCTTGACGTTGTTTTTTTTTTAACGTTTATATACAGAATGCGTAAATGTGAAATCCAGCCAGCAACACTTTAAACCGGACCTTCAGCATCAATTAAAGCGGACCAAAACCCACAATTGTAAGTAGCATCTCTTGAATTTCTCCCCCTATGTAGAGAACCTTTTGCCAATTTTCTCTGCTCTAGCCTCACTTCCATATAATAGCGCCTGTTTTAGCTGTAAAGCTCCGCCTCCTCCATTCATTGCCTTTGTTGTGTGTGGTGATGATGTCATTGCCACACCGATGTAATGACTGATCCTATGCTGTATTACAGAGAGGGACAGCAAAAAATAAAGGCCCTTATTTATGAAGGAATAGCGACAGGTAGCGACTGGTGAGCGTCCGGTAATGACGGGCACCGCCACGAGAACGCCGGCTCCCCACCACAATCACACATTTATCAAGCCGATCCTGCTTAGCATTTGAGATAGCGCCATATAGCCACTTACTCATCATTATTCCAGCCTCAGCCCACAGCGCCAGCGTCCGACCTTGAAAAGCGACAGGTATGACCTCTCGCTACCTGGCGCTCTCCAATGCATTTCAATGGAACAATCTTTAAATATTCATAATTAATTGTTATTAATGTTTTTTTTTTTTTTTTTTTTAAATGTGAAAAATTCTGTGACCACTTCTTCCATTTTAGAAAAAAATGTACAGAATTGATATTACAGGTCTGATATTAATGTATTCATATTACAAAATTATTTAAAAAACTTTTTTTTTTGGTTTCCAAAAATATTGTTGTTTGGGGGTTAAAAAACTACTTTTAACACATCGCCGCCAGCGCTCTGGGGTTTAAACATGCATGCCGCTACCTGGCGCTATTAATGAATCGGCCTCTTGGTATCAAGAGCTAAGTGGACATCTTTTAGTTTCTAGGGCCGACCCGGATGAGTTTTGTTCCACTCTGAGGCCCTTATTTAAGAAGGGATAGCGTCAGGTAGTGGCTGGTTAATGAGAGGTAGCGACAGGTAGCGACTGGTGAACGCCGGACACGGCACGCAATTACACATTTATCAAGCAGAATCTGTTTAGCGACTGGGATAACGCCATGTAGCGTCTGATTCATCATTTTCCCAGCCTCAGTGAACAGCGCCGGCGTTCAGCCTTGCACAGCGCCAGGTATGACCTCTCGCTACCTGTCGCTCTCCCATACATTTCAATGGACGATCCTTTCCTTCTCTTTAAACTGTGTTTTTGTCTTTTTTTTTTTTTTTTTTTTTTTTTTTTAAATCTCAACTGATTCTGTGACCTCTTCTGGCATTGAAGTAGCAGTTTTTTCACTTTTTTTAATTTTTTTATATATTTCTTCAGAAATGACATTACAGGTCTGGCATTAAAGTGTTCATGTTACAATGTTGCTACAATGTAATTCCATATGTTTTCGCTTTGTTACTAGTGGATACATGCTGAAAAACAGACTTTAAACACACCGCCTCTTGCGCTCTGGGCTTCAAACAATCGTTTTTCAGCGCCAGAGATTTGTGAGGCTGTTTTTTTGCTGAATATGGTTTGAGTCGGTCGCTATGAGCAGTCGCTACCATGCGCTCCCATACAGCGCTGTACTGGTTAAATAGCGACTCCTCACAATGTATTCAACATTACTGGACAGCGACTGAGTCGCTATAAACTAGCGACTCACGGCCGAGCACTGCGACTACTAGCGGGCGCTCTGAAAATGCCTGCTACAGACGCTTTTCTGTCGCTACCTGGCGTTAGTGATGAATCAGCCTGCCTGTCTGTGGCCCAATGATTGTCTATGGCCTAATCCCACTACTGCCATCTTGAGTCTAATTAAGGGTACTACAATGTCTATGCACTTTCATAGTGGGAAACCACAAAAGGGTTTAATGTCTTATTAACTCTATGTACATGGGATTCTTATTTACTAACTGACGTGTTCCTATTTATACCCAGGCCCCTACATCTCTTCTGTGTTTCCTACTCTTGTCAGTACAGTCAACAAAGTCTAGCTGTCTGACCTCCCTTTTTTATCCTTATTTAGCCTATCAGAGCCCTATGACTCATTTTATTTATTCGCATGCTATGAGTTTAGTTTTAAATTAAAAATATATTCTAACTAAACAGTGATATAATTACAAATCATGGGGTCCCATACTGTCATTTTGAAAGGTCAATCAATTTTCTGCCATCCTCCAGGAAGGACCTGGCAGAGCAGAGGGTCTTGTTATTTGATCCTACTTTTTTTTAGTAATTATTTAATAAAATATTATAGTATATTTTTCCAGTATTTGAGTGCGGCCTTTCTTATGGGGGTGATCACCTAGGGATCAATCTAGGATCCCTTAAATTGTATATTTTGGTTTACCTGTTTACCCCCTTGGCTAGCACCTAATTGGTGATTATATATCCTCTTGGCGGTGCACAACCACTCTTGTTGTACCTATTTGATCCTACTACTTGGTCTTGAATTCTGGAAAGAATAGTAAAAACCAACTGGTACATGAACGCATTTTTTATCTCAAAATGGAGAAATAACCTGGATTTTGACTATCCTGGTTATAAGTCCTTGTCCCTGGGGCATACTGATCTGGATCGCCCACTCAACTCACCCTTCCGCTGTTTCCCCAGTGCATGCAAGGCTCTCTGCTTTATGCCGTGCATACTAATTCAAGGCATAAAGCGTTAGAAATCAGCACCACCATGGGGAGCAGGGTGGCAGCAGCTTCCCTGGGGAGTGTGTGCACTCCTGCCCCCAGCCTATCTGCCACAATCATGCCGAGGAACCAGCGGACAGGTAAGCCATTGCAGGCCACTGCTGGAGGTTCACAAATTGGGGCATCCCAAATCAGGATGCTCCAGGGGCACTTAGTCGGCCACTTCAAAGTCCCTCTTCTCCATGCCCACAGTGAGCAATTCTCACATCTTTCAGGTGAGGGTTCCTCCTGATGGGGGATAAGAAGCTACTGTTGGAGGAGGTGCTGGTCCCCCCATTGTGTGTTGCAGCTTCTGGTGGAATTTACCAAAACTATACAGCCAGGGCAGTTTCTAGGCCAACTAGTGCTCAGTGCTAAAAGGGAAGAAATCTGCCCCATACCAGTATGTGCCATGCTGTGCCTCTACCATAGCAGCAGGCAGTGCCCCCTTCCAATGACTGAAGCCAATACAGGGATATGAGGGGCCTGTCTTATGCGCTGCACAACTAACAGAAAACAGGATGGCTGTAATAAAGGTGCCCACTATGGCCTTGGTGCCCAGGCTGATCAGCCCGCAATCGCTGGAGTTGGCACGTGGACGGCGTTCTGCGCTCCCGCTCTCCACTCACATGGAGATTGCGAGTGCTGAGCCCTCAGGGTGCTGCAGACAGGGCCAGAATGACACGTGAAAGCACACATAGCATACTATGGGCAGCTTTTCACAGGCGGACGCAGGGCGCTCGACTAAAAGCGTTCAGCATCCGTGCTGGTGTGAAACCAGCCTCAAAGTTGGCATCTCTGCAACTGCACCATGGCTGATAAGGTCATTCATTAGATATGTGTGCTGGCATCATGGCATTATGTACAGTAAGAAGAAGTATCATTTACCTCAGCTGTTTAAGTCTTTAGTTGCTTATTCATATCCAATTTAGGTTATTATGGCAGGAAAAGGATTCCTGTATGAGCCAATCAACATTGGCACCAGGGCCCGGTCATATTTAGGCCCTTATTTAGGAATAGCGACAGGTAGCGACTGGTGAGCGGCCGGTAATGACGGGCCCCGCCACGAGAACGCCGGCTCCCCACCACAATCATACATTTAACAAGGCAATCCTGCTTAGCGACTGAGATAGCGCCATATAGCGACTCATTCATCATTATTCCAGCCTCAGCCCAAAGCGCCAGCGTCCGACCTTGAACAGCGACAGGTATGACCTCTCGCTACCTGGCGCTCTCCAATGCATTTCAATGGAACAATCTTTAAATATTCATAATTAATTGTTATTAATTGTTTTTTTTTTTTTAAATGGGAAAATTTCTGTGACCACTTCTGCCATGTTAGATATTTTTTTAAGGTAAAAAAAAAAAAAAAAATTGTGCAGAATTGATATTACAGGTCTGATATTAATGTATTCATATTACAAAATTATTTAAAAAACTTGTTTTTTTTGGTTTCCAAAAATATGGTTGTTTGGGGGTTAAAAACTACTTTTAACCCATCGCCTCCAGCGCTCTGGGGTTTAAACATGCATTTCACAGCGCGAGAATTTTTGAGCATGATTTTTTAATGAATATGGTGGGAGCCGTTCGCTAGGGCCAGTCGCTATGATGCGCTCCCATACAGCGCGGAACCTGTCAAATAGCGACTCCTCACTCAATATTCAACATTACGGCAAACTGACTGAGTCGCTATCAACTACCGAACAACGGCCAAGCACAGCGACTACTAGCGGGCGCTCTGAAAATACTGCTACAGTCGCTACCTGCCGCTATTAATGAATCGGCCTCCCTGTTACGCCACTGATCTTCATAAAATATGTCTAATTATTGATTAGACAGTTGCACTTATTCACAGATAAAAATTCTTATAAAAAATTATTCTTAAAATTCTTATATATAAAAAGAAGCATTTTCTGGCCATTTTTTCCTATTTAATATTACAGACAGTACTCAAAAATGGGCTGCCAAATCAGCCCCGTACGTCCTTCCAATGAAAAGCCACACAATTACCTTTAATCCAAGAACAAATAACATGTACATACAATGATAACATAGACATATACATTTAAAACCACCTAAAAAAATGTTTACTGCTGAAGAAAACGGTACCACACTGGCTCTATTAGATGAATATTGCACTGTTCCCCTAATATAGAACCAAATACCTCCCAGTATGTGCATATACACCCCATATTATGGGATGCTCTGACCCATTTAGTGATCCAATTGAGAAAACCTATAACAAATTGTTAGGTGCCAAAGTGAATAACGAAATAATTATGTAAATAAATAGAGAACCGAAACAGCCAGTACTACCGACATCATCCAATAGGTGGCAGTAAACAACTGCACTACCCTGACATCATCAACTGGAATGATGTGCTTATAGTTTCTCTAAATTGTAAATCCTTTCAGAAGCAAAATATAATTGTATCAGCTCTGCGCAGTGACTATTTGTTTCTTTTGCTCCTGCGTTAAAGGAAAGTCATTTGGACTTTGATGTCCCAATAAATTGTACAATTTGTAGGTGTAAGTGCTTTTTCCATATCAATGCATTTTTGTTTTGGAATGTATGGCTGGTGCGAATGTTTCTGCTATTACATTAGAGTGCAAAGAACATATGAAGGAATAAGAGGCTGCACAGGGCTCGGCTGGCGGTGCCTCCATTCTGCTTTGTAGATCCGCTATGCATGTAATAAACATACACTTAGGGGTTTATTCATCAAGCCATAGCGACAGGTAACGACTGGCAGCGACAGATAGCGCCAGGTAGAGAACGGTGACCGCTGGGCGCTGTACGCAATATCACATTTATTAAAGTGATTCCGGTGAGCGACTCTAACAGCGACACATAGCGACCGATTCATCATCACAGGCTGCTCAGCATATACTGCCGGCGCTGTGGCTTCCAGTGCGCCTGGTATTACCTGTCGCTCTCCCATACATTTTAACAGACGTTACTTTTCTTCTCTTTAAACTGGGTTTTATTTTATTTCTTTTTTATTATTATCAAATATTTGTGTGACCTCTCCTGGCCTATAAAAACTTTTTTGATTTTTAATATTTTCATGTAGAATTGTCATTACAGGTCTGGCATGTTACAACAATGTAATTCCATGTGTTTTCGCTTTGTTGTGGATATGTGTACAAAAACAGACTTTAATCAAACTGCCTCTGGCGCTCTGGGCTACAACGACCCGATTTTGAGCGCCGGCGCTGTGTGAGGCTGTTTTTTTGATGAATATGGTGTGAGACGGTCGCACTGAGCAGTCGCTACTGTTCGCTCCCATACAGCGCTGTACTGGTGTTAGAGCGACTCACATACAACATATTCAGGTGCTCTGTAACAGCGACCCATAGCCCATCACAGCAACTACTAGCGGTCGCTCTAAGCGCCTCGCTACAGGCACTCATCTGCCGCTACCTGGCGCTAGTAATGAATCAGCCTGCAAGAGAAAGCTCATTAGTGGTCAGATGCTTCTTGAAATTGGGATGCCCAGGGGTGTTGATAAAGTCACCTTTATCGGTGGCTCCCACTGTGCTGTCTTCATCAGCGGCTGCACCCCTGGCTTCCTGTGGCATGCTCCCATGCTCAGGCTGGGGACAGGAACGCCTCCCAATCTAAAGGGAAACCGGAGATGGAGCCAGCGGGCTGGGTCACGTCAGTCAGCATTCTTAAAGTGGACCTAAACCCACACCGATCGGCCCAGGAATCTATAAGATTCCCAGGTCAATCGATTCCCTCCCCTCGGGGCATCCAAAATCGCGATGCCCCGTTGTGTTTGAAGTCCCCCTGGTCGCCCCATACACTTACCTTGTTTTCCGGTCCAAAGGTGGCTGCATCCCTGCTATCCCACCAGCAGGGTGTGTGCTCGCGCCAGGCATTTGTGAATGGCCGTTGCAGGCATGCTCCCTGTTACAGGGAAGCAGGGGATACAGCCGTCAGTGTGCTCGGAGACGTTGGTCTTACACGAAGGCTTAGACGACTTGCGTCAGTTGCTCAGAGCACGCTGATTGGACGAGTGGCCGCGCATGCACCGTAGGATCGGGAAGAGGTGAGTTGGCATCGGCGATCTGGGGGGTTTCAATCGGGGGTTCCCCGGGGGGAAAGGACAAAAACCCAGGACAGTCAAAATCCTGGGTTTTGGTCTACTTTAGGATCACCGATCTAGAAAATGCCAAATGGGCGGTGTAAAAACTTACCCAAGCCCGGCTGGACGCATCACTTGAGGTACTCGGATGGGGAGCCAAAATAGTTTTTGTGCCACTTTAATATTGTCTTAAAAGCTCCAACATGGTTCAGGCTTAAAAAAAATAGAAATGTTGAAGCAGAACAAATCTCTGGGCTGAGGCACGCTCCCTCATCCAGCCATTCAGATAGGCTGGGGCGTACATACCATAGAGGCAGTGCAGGCACAAAGGGACGGCGTTTGCGGCAGATAAACTAGGCAGTTGCCTGTGGCCCCAGGGCTCTGGAGGGCCCTTGGTTGGCACTAGGGTAACCATGTGGCCACTATCTCTTTGGCAGAGCCATATTTTTGTTAGCTTTCTGGAGCCGGAAATAAATATCCGGCGTTCTTTCATTTAACAGCATGGGCTATGGCAGGGATACAACAAGGGCCAACCCCATTAGAGAGGTTAGCAGCCAGCTGCCATTGTCCTCACTCATAGGGGTGGTTATCTTATTGTGGCACCTGCCATATCCCATGCTATGCAGACAATTGGGAAGAAGATGGAGGCGAAGGCCAACACCTTGGTGGGAGGTGGGAACAGCGCCACCACCAGGGCATTCTCTAAGCTGCTCAATTCCGCCTGTGGTCCCTCCTCAGTGTGTAAATGTAATGAGAGTGGCCTTATATAATGTCTGAGATTTTTTACCGTTAACATGTTATGGGTCAGATTTTCACTTTCCTGGGTTTTGCTCCTCATCAAAGGGGCGCCCCGATTTGGTAGCTGCACATGTGCCATGGGAATGCCAGTCTGGTAAGAATTGTGGTGATTCATGGGAGACTGCACTGCAGAAAAAGAACATCTTCTAGATGCCAGGGTTGGCTTTTGATCCTCTTTAAAGGGACTAGGACTGGATACATGGGGGGAAAAAGCAGGTACTGTGTGCTTAGGCTAGCTGAATAGGAACTGGGCATGTGAGACAGGATTTTAGGCACTGGGCATAGAATGTATGCGTACATACCTACCTGGCCATCCTTCCACCCCACACATGCATATACATTCTCCGCCTTGCACATTGTGCTCTCTGTAGGCCTCCTCTCATTGCTGGGCTGGTGAGTATTTCTGGGGGGTTGGCGTAGCTGATGGAGGCCCGTGATGGAGGGCTACGTACACCCCTGGCTGGGAATAGGAGTGCGTCCCAATCTAAAGGGAACTGGAGGCTGGGGCGCTCTTGCTCCCGATTACTGAGCTCTGGTATAAACAGAGTGATAGTGTGAATCATTGATATGCGTGGATGAGAGCCTGCACATGTACGATAGGACTGGGGAAAGGTGAGTTTGCATGGTGGATCTGGGGGGCTTCATACAGCGGGGCATCTGAGGATGCTCCTGAGTTTTGTTTTGCTTTAAGGACCCAGTTTTCCCCCTACATCTCTAGAGATAGCACCAAATTAATGGCCACTGCCTTATTATTATTCCTCCAATGCCTCCATTTAGTCATATCTATGCATTCTTAATCTCCATCTCTCCCAGGGGCATAATGATCATGGGGGATGCGACTGTAAAGGGGCCCTCACAGGGGGTCCCTCACACGCTTTGCTCCGCTTCATCCAAGTATGGTGAGGACATAGAGCGGCAAATGCCACAACAGGCTGAAAGCAGAGTTGGGCTGGGCCCAAAAACAGCGTATTTCACTGCTTTAAATGTAATCACAGACTGTCTCTCTCCCGTAACACAGTGGTGCTCAACCTTTTGCAGCAGCTACTTTAACTGGTCTTGGGCCACAACAAATTGGTTTTAAATTTGGAAATTTTTTTTGAATAACCTCATAAAGAATCAGGATACCCAGACTCCTTTATATTTTTTTACACCTGTGTGTCCTTCCATCCCACCACCCCATTACCACATATATAACAATCCCCCCATGCTACCAATACACATGCTGATTGCCTCACCTCTTCAAATATATGGATCCTGTAGCCCTTTCTGATCAGTCCCAAATCTTAAGCATGTTCCCATTGCTCAACCCATCTAACCCCCCCCCCCCCCCCCACCAATGCTAAGCATACATGTCAAAATCTTGTTATCATGCCAGATATTTCACCCAGGGGTGGTGGTGTACAATTATTGTCATCACATTTCTCCCAGCCACCTCCATTTGCCGATGCACCCCTCCCATATTACTCTCTCTGCAACCTCTCGTATCCTTATTTAACTACCTTTACATGCCAGTTCTATTTACCCCCAACTTTCACCACAGCAGGTCAGGGCCACATCAGATGGCTCAGAGGGCCACAGGTTGAGCATATGTGTCGTAACATAATACATATTCAGCGTATGTGTACCTAGCACTCAGAAATAGTGTACATATATGGATGCCCCCCATTACCAATTCCTATTTTTTTTTTTTTTTTTTTTAATCATTTGCATTGGCCATGGGAGG
Source organism: Gastrophryne carolinensis (assembly GCA_027917425.1). Taxonomy (NCBI): domain Eukaryota; kingdom Metazoa; phylum Chordata; class Amphibia; order Anura; family Microhylidae; genus Gastrophryne; species Gastrophryne carolinensis. The sequence goes on along the minus strand of CM051236.1, from coordinate 473,697,061 downwards.
AATGCCCACTTTACATCTGTCTTCCCAAGGCACCTATGTGGATTCCAGTACCTAGGGGCTAATGCCCTTAACGGGTATGACTTATGAACACTCTGAGCTGTGGTACTGTGCTGCAGATGGTAAATATACCATTCATCTTACCCTTTCCAGGTACATGCTATGGCCCAAAGGCCCATTTGGGACCTAGGTTCTTCTGGATTTGATTCCCTTCACAGTTTATAGGAAACGCAATTGGCCCATTTTTTCTTTTTTGTATTTAAAAAATATGGGCACAATATGGACTGGTAGCCCAAGGACTTGAAGGCTGAATGGCTGTGGCAGCATGGCAATCTCTATGTCTTGGGTGGGTGTCAGGGCCACAGTCGTGTTTTGCAGCTCTCCATGCAGATGCACAGAGGAAGTGATTAGTACTGGGACTGATATATAGAGCTGGGACTGGGGTGGGAATCCAGCAGCCCTGGAATCTTATAGATTTCAGGGCCGATGGGGCGTGGGTTTTGGTCCTCTTTAATCAAAGCCATTTTGCAAAGCACATATTCCATTTGCCAGCTTTTAGTGGTGAATCCCATAGGAATCAATGTAATTTTTGGAGAGATTGTGGGTCTTATTCATGAAGCTCTAGCGCCAGCTAGTGCCTTGTAAGCGGCAGGTAGCGGCAGGTGAATGCCGGACACTGCACGCAATTACACATTTATGAAGCCGAATCTGGTGAGCGACTGGAACAACGCCATGTAGCGTACGATTCATCATTATCCCAGGCTCAGCATACAGCATTGGCGTTCAGCCTTGCAGAACGCCACGTATTACCTCTCGCTACCTGGCGCTCTCCCATACATTTCTATGGACGATCCTTAAATCCCTTTCCTGATCCCAATTTTTTTTCTTTTTTTAATAAAATCTCAAAACTTTCTGACATGTATCCTGGTCTAGAAAATGATGATTAATAATATTTTTATTTAGAATTGTCCTTACATGTCTGGTATTAAAGTGTTCATATTACAATGTAATAACAAATAATAAAAAACATAATAATGTAATTCCATATGTTTTTGCTTTGTTACTAGTGGATACATGTTCAAAACAGACTTTAAACACACAGCTTCTGGTGCTGTGGGCTACAATGATCCGAATTTGAGAGCCGGCGCAGTTTAAGGCTGTTTTTTGATGAATGTGGTGTGAGTCGGTCGCACTGAGCTGGCGCTACCGTACACTCCCATACAGTGTAGTACTGTGACTCACACAACATATTCATCAATGCCGGCCAGCTACTGAGGCGCTCTGAAACAAAGATCCATGGCCGAGCACAGCGAATACTAGCGGTCGCTCTGAAATCCGCACTACAGATGCTCATCTATCGCTACCTGGCGTTAGTAATAAATCAGCCTGGCTGTCTTTAGTCTTTGTAGCATCTATGGGGGTTATTCATGAAGGCAGCGTCTGGTGAACGCCGGCGCTGTAGGCAAAACCACATTTATGAAAGCGAATCTGGAGAGCGCCTCTAACAGGTAGCATCCGATGTATTATTACAGGCGGCTCAGCGTATAGCGGCTGGGTAAGAGGCTGGTATCATTTGCGGCTGGGGGCCCATGAGCAATGGCGATACTAGCCCATAGTCTTGGCAAGCCTGTCTGGTGATTAGACGTGAGCGAACTTTTGAAAAATTCGATTCGAATTTCGCCGAATTTTCAGACAAAAATCGTTTCGACCCAAATTTATTCGCGATGAATTGCTATTAAAAACGGCTATTTCTGAGCCTCCTAGAGCCTCAATAGGGTTGTAAACCATTCTGCCTTGCTGTAACACGCACAGGATGCGTGCTGGGTCAGTTAAATAATACTTTGAATAAATATCACATGCAGATCAGAGGCATCCCTAATAGAATCGCAGAGCGGCACAATTGCAGAGAGTTGAAGTGGCATCACTATGAGGGGCAGGAGCCCAAACATTGCTTTAAAGAGACACTGGAGTTGGCAGCAGCAGGAGCCCAAAAATTGGATGAATCACACCCTGGAGCTGCAAGCAGCAGCAGGAGCCCAAACATTGGCTGAAAGAGACACTGGAGTTGGCAGCAGCAGGAGCCCAAAAATTGACTGACACACCCTGGAGTTTCAAGCAGCAGGAGCCCAAACATTACTTTAAAGAGACCCTGGGGTTGGCTTCAGGAGCCCAAAAATTAGATGAATCACACCCTGGAGTTGGCAGCAGCAGCAGCAGGAGCCCAAACATTACTTTAAAGAGACCCTGGGGTTGGCTTCAGGAGCCCCAAAATTGGATGAATCACACCCTGGAGTTGGCAGCAGCAGCAGCAGGAGCCCAAATATTACTTTAAAGAGACACTGGAGTTGGCTTCAGGAGCCCAAAAATTGGATGAATCACACCCTGGAGTTGGCAGCAGCAGCAGGAGCCCAAACATTACTTTAAATAGACCCTGGGGTTGGCTTCAGGAGCCCAAAAATTGGATGAATCACACCCTGGAGTTGGCAGCAGCAGGAGCCCAAACATTACTTTAAAGAGACACTGGAGTTGGCTTCAGGAGCCCAAAAATTGGATGAATCACACCCTGGAGTTGGCAGCAGCAGCAGGAGCCCAAATATTACTTTAAAGAGACACTGGAGTTGGCTTCAGGAGCCCAAAAATTGGATGAATCACACCCTGGAGTTGGCAGCAGCAGCAGGAGCCCAAACATTACTTTAAAGAGACCCTGGGGTTTGCTTCAGGAGCCCAAAAATTGGATGAATCACACCCTGGAGTTGGCAGCAGCAGCAGGAGCCCAAATATTACTTTAAAGAGACACTGGAGTTGGCTTCAGGAGCCCAAAAATTGGATGAATCACACCCTGGAGTTGGCAGCAGCAGCAGCAGGAACCCAAACATTACTTTAAAGAGACACTGGAGTTGGCTTCAGGAGCACAAAAATTGGATGAATCACACCCTTGAGTTGGCAGCAGCAGGAGCCCAAATATTACTTTAAAGAGACACTGGGGTTGGCTTCAGGAGCCCAAAAATTGGATGAATCACACCCTGGAGTTGGCAGCAGCAGCAGGAGCCCAAACATTACTTTAAAGAGACACTGGAGTTGGCTTCAGGAGCCCAAAAATTGGATGAATCACACCCTGGAGTTGGCAGCAGCAGCAGCAGGAGCCCAAACATTACTTTAAAGAGACCCTGGGGTTGGCTTCAGGAGCCCAAAAATTGGATGAATCACACCCTGGAGTTGGCAGCAGCAGGAGCCCAAATATTACTTTAAAGAGACACTGGAGTTGGCTTCAGGAGCCCAAAAATTGGATGAATCACACCCTTGAGTTGGCAGCAGCAGGAGCCCAAATATTACTTTAAAGAGACACTGGGGTTGGCTTCAGGAGCCCAAAAATTGGATGAATCACACCCTGGAGTTGGCAGCAGCAACAGCAGGAGCCCAAACATTACTTTAAAGAGACCCTGGGGTTGGCTTCAGGAGCCCCAAAATTGGATGAATCACACCCTGGAGTTGGCAGCAGCAGCAGCAGGAGCCCAAATATTACTTTAAAGAGACACTGGAGTTGGCTTCAGGAGCCCAAAAATTGGATGAATCACACCCTGGAGTTGGCAGCAGCAGCAGGAGCCCAAACATTACTTTAAATAGACCCTGTGGTTGGCTTCAGGAGCCCAAAAATTGGATGAATCACACCCTGGAGTTGGCAGCAGCAGGAGCCCAAACATTACTTTAAAGAGACACTGGAGTTGGCTTCAGGAGCCCAAAAATTGGATGAATCACACCCTGGAGTTGGCAGCAGCAGCAGGAGCCCAAATATTACTTTAAAGAGACACTGGAGTTGGCTTCAGGAGCCCAAAAATTGGATGAATCACACCCTGGAGTTGGCAGCAGCAGCAGGAGCCCAAACATTACTTTAAAGAGACCCTGGGGTTTGCTTCAGGAGCCCAAAAATTGGATGAATCACACCCTGGAGTTGGCAGCAGCAGCAGGAGCCCAAATATTACTTTAAAGAGACACTGGAGTTGGCTTCAGGAGCCCAAAAATTGGATGAATCACACCCTGGAGTTGGCAGCAGCAGCAGCAGGAACCCAAACATTACTTTAAAGAGACACTGGAGTTGGCTTCAGGAGCACAAAAATTGGATGAATCACACCCTTGAGTTGGCAGCAGCAGGAGCCCAAATATTACTTTAAAGAGACACTGGGGTTGGCTTCAGGAGCCCAAAAATTGGATGAATCACACCCTGGAGTTGGCAGCAGCAGCAGGAGCCCAAACATTACTTTAAAGAGACACTGGAGTTGGCTTCAGGAGCCCAAAAATTGGATGAATCACACCCTGGAGTTGGCAGCAGCAGCAGCAGGAGCCCAAACATTACTTTAAAGAGACCCTGGGGTTGGCTTCAGGAGCCCAAAAATTGGATGAATCACACCCTGGAGTTGGCAGCAGCAGGAGCCCAAATATTACTTTAAAGAGACACTGGAGTTGGCTTCAGGAGCACAAAAATTGGATGAATCACACCCTTGAGTTGGCAGCAGCAGGAGCCCAAATATTACTTTAAAGAGACACTGGGGTTGGCTTCAGGAGCCCAAAAATTGGATGAATCACACCCTGGAGTTGGCAGCAGCAGCAGCAGGAGCCCAAACATTACTTTAAAGAGACACTGGAGTTGGCTTCAGGAGCCCAAAAATTGGATGAATCACACCCTGGAGTTGGCAGCAGCAGCAGCAGGAGCCCAAACATTACTTTAAAGAGACCCTGGGGTTGGCTTCAGGAGCCCAAAAATTGGATGAATCACACCCTGGAGTTGGCAGCAGCAGGAGCCCAAATATTACTTTAAAGAGACACTGGAGTTGGCTTCAGGAGCCCAAAAATTGGATGAATCACACCCTGGAGTTGACAGCAGCAGCAGCAGGAGCCCAAACATTACTTTAAAGAGACACTGGAGTTGGCTTCAGGAGCCCAAAAATTGGATGAATCACACCCTGGAGTTGGCAGCAGCAGCAGCAGGAGCCCAAATATTACTTTAACCCTTTTAGTGCCAGCTACGTGACTCTCACGTAGCTGCCTCTCCAACCGTTAAGTGCCAGCTACGTGAGAGTCACGTAGCTGACTTTAGAGGCCCATAAAACAAAAAGTAAAAAACATACAGACTTACCTTACCCCTCATTTGAAAGGGCCAGCGATTCTGTACAAGAATCCGCTGTTAGATTTCTGCCCCCTGATCTTCAGGAGGGGGCCCGTAATAGCCCCCCCCCCCCCGCCGGCGCCGACATCTGAAAAAAAAAAAAAAGTAAATGACATTTACTCACCTGGCAGCGCGATGGCTCTCCCCGGGTCTTCTCTTCACCAGGGGGGGCTCCGATCCCCCCCCTGGGCTTTCCACGCTGCTTGTGAGGGCCCAGAAACGGGCCATCACCATCCTCTTCGGCCGGCGCTGGCCCCGCCCCTAGCCCCGCCCCTAACTCCGCCCACTCGATGACATCATTCCCGCTCCTCGGGTTACTGGCACCCAAGCTCCGATCTGTCAGTTGTCAGCAGCGATCGGAGCAGGGAGGGTGGCAGGTAGGGTGGCTCTGATCTCCCTGCCTGCCACCCTCCCTGCTCTGATCACTACCGACAACTGTCATCTGCAGCAGCGTGGGACACTGGATGGGAGGTAAGTATAAGTGAAAAAAGAATAATAAAGAACTTGTCTGGTGTCTTTTTTTTAACTTAACCCTTTGTGAACTGGTAAGGGGTCCATGAGACCCCTTATACCAGTTCACAAGGCTCTGGGTATGGCAGGTCACCTGCGGCAAGCGGGTGACTTGCCATAACCCCCAGCCCCCCATTACCTGCCTCCCCAACGGCCAGGGGGGGCAGAAGGGCCCGGGCCACGTGGCTATGTGGGCTAGTAGCCTGCAGGGCTAGGGGCCACCAACGCTGGCCCCTGCGCCCTGTTCTACAAGCCCCCATAGCAGGTCCGGGTCAGTAATGCTGGGTAAGGGGGACCCTATGTCATTTTTTGGGGGGATTTTAAGGGTTTTTAACCCTTAGAATTCCAAAAAAGAAATGAGGTCCCCCCCCCCTGGGAGGGGGAACCCTATGTCATTTTTTTTTTTACTAACCCCTTACAACTATGCAATCATATTGCATAGTTGTATCCTATCTGGAATCCCCTAAACTGCTGTTTCAGGAAAAGGGGTATACCTATACATATGTGGTACCATTGTAACCGGGAGAAATAGGGCTTTCACACGCAATAATATTTTATTAACAAACTTACATTTTTTATTACAAAAAAAACACTACAAATTGTAAAAAATTGTTTTTTTTCATTTTTTTGCACATATTTCACCCAAAAGTATTGAGAATACACTAAAAAAAGGCCAAACAAGACATTTCATGTTGAAGCCCAGACTCTGCTGAAAAAAACAATATTTAATTTTCATCGAAATCCCTGGAAATCCCTTCAAAAATCAAGGTTGCACACGTGTAGCGCAAAAACGTGAAAAGTCGTCTGGCAACAGATTGTGACAAAAAATCTCGGTAGGCCGGCACTCAAAGGGTTAAAGAGACACTGGAGTTGGCTTCAGGAGCCCAAAAATTGGATGAATCACACCCTGGAGTTGGCAGCAGCAGGAGCCCAAACATTACTTTAAAGAGACCCTGGGGTTGGCTTCAGGAGCCTAAAAATTGGATGAATCACACCCTGGAGTTGGCAGCAGCAGGAGCCCAAATATTACTTTAAAGTGACACTGGAGTTGGCTTCAGGAGCCCAAAAATTGGATGAATCACACCCTGGAGTTGGCAGCAGCAGCAGGAGCCCAAACATTACTTTAAAGAGACCCTGGGGTTGGCTTCAGGAGCCCCAAAATTGGATGAATCACACCCTGGAGTTGGCAGCAGCAGCAGCAGCAGGAGCCCAAACATTACTTTAAAGAGACCCTGGGGTTGGCTTCAGGAGCCCAAAAATTGGATGAATCACACCCTGGAGTTGGCAGCAGCAGCAGGAGCCCAAACATTACTTTAAAGAGACCCTGGGGTTGGCTTCAGGAGTCCAAAAATTGGATGAATCACACCCTGGAGTTGGCAGCAGCAGCAGCAGGAGCCCAAACATTACTTTAAAGAGACCCTGGGGTTGGCTTCAGGAGCCCAAAAATTGGATGAATCACACCCTGGAGTTGGCAGCAGCAGCAGGAGCCCAAACATTACTTTAAAGAGACACTGGGGTTGGCTTCAGGAGCCCAAAAATTGGATGAATCACACCCTGGAGTTGGCAACAGCAGGAGCCCAAACATTACTTTAAAGAGACCCTGGGGTTGTCTTCAGGAGCCCAAAAATTGGATGAATCACACCCTGGAGTTGGCAGCAGCAGCAGCAGGAGCCCAAACATTACTTTAAAGAGACCCTGGGGTTGGCTTCAGGAGCCCAAAAATTGGATGAATCACACCCTGGAGTTGGCAGCAGCAGCAGCAGGAGCCCAAATATTACTTTAAAGAGACACTGGAGTTGGCTTCAGGAGCCCAAAAATTGGATGAATCACACCCTGGAGTTGGCAGCAGCAGGAGCCCAAATATTACTTTAAAGAGACACTGGGGTTGGCTTCAGGAGCCCAAAAATTGGATGAATCACACCCTGGAGTTGGCAGCAGCAGCAGGAGCCCAAACATTACTTTAAAGAGACACTGGAGTTGGCTTCAGGAGCCCAAAAATTGGATGAATCACACCCTGGAGTTGGCAGCAGCAGCAGCAGGAGCCAAACATTACTTTAAAGAGACCCTGGGGTTGGCTTCAGGAGCCCAAAAATTGGATGAATCACACCCTGGAGTTGGCAGCAGCAGGAGCCCAAATATTACTTTAAAGAGACACTGGAGTTGGCTTCAGGAGCACAAAAATTGGATGAATCACACCCTTGAGTTGGCAGCAGCAGGAGCCCAAATATTACTTTAAAGAGACACTGGGGTTGGCTTCAGGAGCCCAAAAATTGGATGAATCACACCCTGGAGTTGGCAGCAGCAGCAGCAGGAGCCCAAACATTACTTTAAAGAGACACTGGAGTTGGCTTCAGGAGCCCAAAAATTGGATGAATCACACCCTAGAGTTGGCAGCAGCAGCAGCAGGAGCCCAAACATTACTTTAAAGAGACCCTGGGGTTGGCTTCAGGAGCCCAAAAATTGGATGAATCACACCCTGGAGTTGGCAGCAGCAGGAGCCCAAATATTACTTTAAAGAGACACTGGAGTTGGCTTCAGGAGCCCAAAAATTGGATGAATCACACCCTGGAGTTGACAGCAGCAGCAGCAGGAGCCCAAACATTACTTTAAAGAGACACTGGAGTTGGCTTCAGGAGCCCAAAAATTGGATGAATCACACCCTGGAGTTGGCAGCAGCAGCAGCAGGAGCCCAAATATTACTTTAACCCTTTTAGTGCCAGCTACGTGACTCTCACGTAGCTGCCTCTCCAACCGTTAAGTGCCAGCTACGTGAGAGTCACGTAGCTGACTTTAGAGGCCCATAAAACAAAAAGTAAAAAACATACAGACTTACCTTACCCCTCATTTGAAAGGGCCAGCGATTCTGTACAAGAATCCGCTGTTAGATTTCTGCCCCCTGATCTTCAGGAGGGGGCCCGTAATAGCCCCCCCCCCCCCGCCGGCGCCGACATCTGAAAAAAAAAAAAAAGTAAATGACATTTACTCACCTGGCAGCGCGATGGCTCTCCCCGGGTCTTCTCTTCACCAGGGGGGGCTCCGATCCCCCCCCTGGGCTTTCCACGCTGCTTGTGAGGGCCCAGAAACGGGCCATCACCATCCTCTTCGGCCGGCGCTGGCCCCGCCCCTAGCCCCGCCCCTAACTCCGCCCACTCGATGACATCATCCCGCTCCTCGGGTTACTGGCACCCAAGCTCCGATCTGTCAGTTGTCAGCAGCGATCGGAGCAGGGAGGGTGGCAGGTAGGGTGGCTCTGATCTCCCTGCCTGCCACCCTCCCTGCTCTGATCACTACCGACAACTGTCATCTGCAGCAGCGTGGGACACTGGATGGGAGGTAAGTATAAGTGAAAAAAGAATAATAAAGAACTTGTCTGGTGTCTTTTTTTTAACTTAACCCTTTGTGAACTGGTAAGGGGTCCATGAGACCCCTTATACCAGTTCACAAGGCTCTGGGTATGGCAGGTCACCTGCGGCAAGCGGGTGACTTGCCATAACCCCCAGCCCCCCATTACCTGCCTCCCCAACAGCCAGGGGGTGCAGAAGGGCCCGGGCCACGTGGCTATGTGGGCTAGTAGCCTGCAGGGCTAGGGGCCACCAACGCTGGCCCCTGCGCCCTGTTCTACAAGCCCCCATAGCAGGTCTGGGTCAGTAATGCTGGGTAAGGGGGACCCTATGTCATTTTTTGGGGGGATTTTAAGGGTTTTTAACCCTTAGAATTCCAAAAAAGAAATGAGGTCCCCCCCCCCCTGGGAGGGGGAACCCTATGTCATTTTTTTTTTTTACTAACCCCTTACAACTATGCAATCATATTGCATAGTTGTATCCTATCTGGAATCCCCTAAACTGCTGTTTCAGGAAAAGGGGTATACCTATACATATGTGGTACCATTGTAACCGGGAGAAATAGGGCTTTCACACGCAATAATATTTTATTAACAAACTTACATTTTTTATTACAAAAAAAACACTACAAATTGTAAAAAATTGTTTTTTTTCATTTTTTTGCACATATTTCACCCAAAAGTATTGAGAATACACTAAAAAAAGGCCAAACAAGACATTTCATGTTGAAGCCCAGACTCTGCTGAAAAAAACAATATTTAATTTTCATCGAAATCCCTGGAAATCCCTTCAAAAATCAAGGTTGCACACGTGTAGCGCAAAAACGTGAAAAGTCGTCTGGCAACAGATTGTGACAAAAAATCTCGGTAGGCCGGCACTCAAAGGGTTAAAGAGACACTGGAGTTGGCTTCAGGAGCCCAAAAATTGGATGAATCACACCCTGGAGTTGGCAGCAGCAGGAGCCCAAACATTACTTTAAAGAGACCCTGGGGTTGGCTTCAGGAGCCTAAAAATTGGATGAATCACACCCTGGAGTTGGCAGCAGCAGGAGCCCAAATATTACTTTAAAGTGACACTGGAGTTGGCTTCAGGAGCCCAAAAATTGGATGAATCACACCCTGGAGTTGGCAGCAGCAGCAGGAGCCCAAACATTACTTTAAAGAGACCCTGGGGTTGGCTTCAGGAGCCCAAAAATTGGATGAATCACACCCTGGAGTTGGCAGCAGCAGCAGCAGCAGGAGCCCAAACATTACTTTAAAGAGACCCTGGGGTTGGCTTCAGGAGCCCAAAAATTGGATGAATCACACCCTGGAGTTGGCAGCAGCAGCAGGAGCCCAAACATTACTTTAAAGAGACCCTGGGGTTGGCTTCAGGAGTCCAAAAATTGGATGAATCACACCCTGGAGTTGGCAGCAGCAGCAGCAGGAGCCCAAACATTACTTTAAAGAGACCCTGGGGTTGGCTTCAGGAGCCCAAAAATTGGATGAATCACACCCTGGAGTTGGCAGCAGCAGCAGGAGCCCAAACATTACTTTAAAGAGACACTGGGGTTGGCTTCAGGAGCCCAAAAATTGGATGAATCACACCCTGGAGTTGGCAACAGCAGGAGCCCAAACATTACTTTAAAGAGACCCTGGGGTTGTCTTCAGGAGCCCAAAAATTGGATGAATCACACCCTGGAGTTGGCAGCAGCAGCAGCAGGAGCCCAAACATTACTTTAAAGAGACCCTGGGGTTGGCTTCAGGAGCCCAAAAATTGGATGAATCACACCCTGGAGTTGGCAGCAGCAGCAGCAGGAGCCCAAATATTACTTTAAAGAGACACTGGAGTTGGCTTCAGGAGCCCAAAAATTGGATGAATCACACCCTGGAGTTGGCAGCAGCAGGAGCCCAAATATTACTTTAAAGAGACACTGGGGTTGGCTTCAGGAGCCCAAAAATTGGATGAATCACACCCTGGAGTTGGCAGCAGCAGCAGGAGCCCAAACATTACTTTAAAGAGACACTGGAGTTGGCTTCAGGAGCCCAAAAATTGGATGAATCACACCCTGGAGTTGGCAGCAGCAGCAGCAGGAGCCCAAACATTACTTTAAAGAGACCCTGGGGTTGGCTTCAGGAGCCCAAAAATTGGATGAATCACACCCTGGAGTTGGCAGCAGCAGGAGCCCAAATATTACTTTAAAGAGACACTGGAGTTGGCTTCAGGAGCACAAAAATTGGATGAATCACACCCTTGAGTTGGCAGCAGCAGGAGCCCAAATATTACTTTAAAGAGACACTGGGGTTGGCTTCAGGAGCCCAAAAATTGGATGAATCACACCCTGGAGTTGGCAGCAGCAGCAGCAGGAGCCCAAACATTACTTTAAAGAGACACTGGAGTTGGCTTCAGGAGCCCAAAAATTGGATGAATCACACCCTGGAGTTGGCAGCAGCAGCAGCAGGAGCCCAAACATTACTTTAAAGAGACACTGGAGTTGGCTTCAGGAGCCCAAAAATTGGATGAATCACACCCTGGAGTTGGCAGCAGCAGCAGCAGGAGCCCAAATATTACTTTAACCCTTTTAGTGCCAGCTACGTGACTCTCACGTAGCTGCCTCTCCAACCGTTAAGTGCCAGCTACGTGAGAGTCACGTAGCTGACTTTAGAGGCCCATAAAACAAAAAGTAAAAAACATACAGACTTACCTTACCCCTCATTTGAAAGGGCCAGCGATTCTGTACAAGAATCCGCTGTTAGATTTCTGCCCCCTGATCTTCAGGAGGGGGCCCGTAATAGCCCCCCCCCCCCCCCGCCGGCGCCGACATCTGAAAAAAAAAAAAAAGTAAATGACATTTACTCACCTGGCAGCGCGATGGCTCTCCCCGGGTCTTCTCTTCACCAGGGGGGGCTCCGATCCCCCCCCTGGGCTTTCCACGCTGCTTGTGAGGGCCCAGAAACGGGCCATCACCATCCTCTTCGGCCGGCGCTGGCCCCGCCCCTAGCCCCGCCCCTAACTCCGCCCACTCGATGACATCATCCCGCTCCTCGGGTTACTGGCACCCAAGCTCCGATCTGTCAGTTGTCAGCAGCGATCGGAGCAGGGAGGGTGGCAGGTAGGGTGGCTCTGATCTCCCTGCCTGCCACCCTCCCTGCTCTGATCACTACCGACAACTGTCATCTGCAGCAGCGTGGGACACTGGATGGGAGGTAAGTATAAGTGAAAAAAGAATAATAAAGAACTTGTCTGGTGTCTTTTTTTTAACTTAACCCTTTGTGAACTGGTAAGGGGTCCATGAGACCCCTTATACCAGTTCACAAGGCTCTGGGTATGGCAGGTCACCTGCGGCAAGCGGGTGACTTGCCATAACCCCCAGCCCCCCATTACCTGCCTCCCCAACGGCCAGGGGGGGCAGAAGGGCCCGGGCCACGTGGCTATGTGGGCTAGTAGCCTGCAGGGCTAGGGGCCACCAACGCTGGCCCCTGCGCCCTGTTCTACAAGCCCCCACAGCAGGTCCGGGTCAGTAATGCTGGGTAAGGGGGACCCTATGTCATTTTTTTGGGGGATTTTAAGGGTTTTTAACCCTTAGAATTCCAAAAAAGAAATGAGGTCCCCCCCCCCTGGGAGGGGGAACCCTATGTCATTTTTTTTTTTTACTAACCCCTTACAACTATGCAATCATATTGCATAGTTGTATCCTATCTGGAATCCCCTAAACTGCTGTTTCAGGAAAAGGGGTATACCTATACATATGTGGTACCATTGTAACCGGGAGAAATAGGGCTTTCACACGCAATAATATTTTATTAACAAACTTACATTTTTTATTACAAAAAAAACACTACAAATTGTAAAAAATTGTTTTTTTTCATTTTTTTGCACATATTTCACCCAAAAGTATTGAGAATACACTAAAAAAAGGCCAAACAAGACATTTCATGTTGAAGCCCAGACTCTGCTGAAAAAAACAATATTTAATTTTCATCGAAATCCCTGGAAATCCCTTCAAAAATCAAGGTTGCACACGTGTAGCGCAAAAACGTGAAAAGTCGTCTGGCAACAGATTGTGACAAAAAATCTCGGTAGGCCGGCACTCAAAGGGTTAAAGAGACACTGGAGTTGGCTTCAGGAGCCCAAAAATTGGATGAATCACACCCTGGAGTTGGCAGCAGCAGGAGCCCAAACATTACTTTAAAGAGACCCTGGGGTTGGCTTCAGGAGCCTAAAAATTGGATGAATCACACCCTGGAGTTGGCAGCAGCAGGAGCCCAAATATTACTTTAAAGTGACACTGGAGTTGGCTTCAGGAGCCCAAAAATTGGATGAATCACACCCTGGAGTTGGCAGCAGCAGCAGGAGCCCAAACATTACTTTAAAGAGACCCTGGGGTTGGCTTCAGGAGCCCAAAAATTGGATGAATCACACCCTGGAGTTGGCAGCAGCAGCAGCAGCAGGAGCCCAAACATTACTTTAAAGAGACCCTGGGGTTGGCTTCAGGAGCCCAAAAATTGGATGAATCACACCCTGGAGTTGGCAGCAGCAGCAGGAGCCCAAACATTACTTTAAAGAGACCCTGGGGTTGGCTTCAGGAGTCCAAAAATTGGATGAATCACACCCTGGAGTTGGCAGCAGCAGCAGCAGGAGCCCAAACATTACTTTAAAGAGACCCTGGGGTTGGCTTCAGGAGCCCAAAAATTGGATGAATCACACCCTGGAGTTGGCAGCAGCAGCAGGAGCCCAAACATTACTTTAAAGAGACACTGGGGTTGGCTTCAGGAGCCCAAAAATTGGATGAATCACACCCTGGAGTTGGCAACAGCAGGAGCCCAAACATTACTTTAAAGAGACCCTGGGGTTGTCTTCAGGAGCCCAAAAATTGGATGAATCACACCCTGGAGTTGGCAGCAGCAGCAGCAGGAGCCCAAACATTACTTTAAAGAGACCCTGGGGTTGGCTTCAGGAGCCCAAAAATTGGATGAATCACACCCTGGAGTTGGCAGCAGCAGCAGCAGGAGCCCAAATATTACTTTAAAGAGACACTGGAGTTGGCTTCAGGAGCCCAAAAATTGGATGAATCACACCCTGGAGTTGGCAGCAGCAGGAGCCCAAATATTACTTTAAAGAGACACTGGGGTTGGCTTCAGGAGCCCAAAAATTGGATGAATCACACCCTGGAGTTGGCAGCAGCAGCAGGAGCCCAAACATTACTTTAAAGAGACACTGGAGTTGGCTTCAGGAGCCCAAAAATTGGATGAATCACACCCTGGAGTTGGCAGCAGCAGCAGCAGGAGCCCAAACATTACTTTAAAGAGACCCTGGGGTTGGCTTCAGGAGCCCAAAAATTGGATGAATCACACCCTGGAGTTGGCAGCAGCAGGAGCCCAAATATTACTTTAAAGAGACACTGGAGTTGGCTTCAGGAGCACAAAAATTGGATGAATCACACCCTTGAGTTGGCAGCAGCAGGAGCCCAAATATTACTTTAAAGAGACACTGGGGTTGGCTTCAGGAGCCCAAAAATTGGATGAATCACACCCTGGAGTTGGCAGCAGCAGCAGCAGGAGCCCAAACATTACTTTAAAGAGACACTGGAGTTGGCTTCAGGAGCCCAAAAATTGGATGAATCACACCCTGGAGTTGGCAGCAGCAGCAGCAGGAGCCCAAACATTACTTTAAAGAGACCCTGGGGTTGGCTTCAGGAGCCCAAAAATTGGCTGAATCACACCCTGGAGTTGGCAGCAGCAGGAGCCCAAATATTACTTTAAAGAGACACTGGAGTTGGCTTCAGGAGCCCAAAAATTGGATGAATCACACCCTGGAGTTGACAGCAGCAGCAGCAGGAGCCCAAACATTACTTTAAAGAGACACTGGAGTTGGCTTCAGGAGCCCAAAAATTGGATGAATCACACCCTGGAGTTGGCAGCAGCAGCAGCAGGAGCCCAAATATTACTTTAACCCTTTTAGTGCCAGCTACGTGACTCTCACGTAGCTGCCTCTCCAACCGTTAAGTGCCAGCTACGTGAGAGTCACGTAGCTGACTTTAGAGGCCCATAAAACAAAAAGTAAAAAACATACAGACTTACCTTACCCCTCATTTGAAAGGGCCAGCGATTCTGTACAAGAATCCGCTGTTAGATTTCTGCCCCCTGATCTTCAGGAGGGGGCCCGTAATAGCCCCCCCCCCCCCCCCCCCGCCGGCGCCGACATCTGAAAAAAAAAAAAAAGTAAATGACATTTACTCACCTGGCAGCGCGATGGCTCTCCCCGGGTCTTCTCTTCACCAGGGGGGGCTCCGATCCCCCCCCTGGGCTTTCCACGCTGCTTGTGAGGGCCCAGAAACGGGCCATCACCATCCTCTTCGGCCGGCGCTGGCCCCGCCCCTAGCCCCGCCCCTAACTCCGCCCACTCGATGACATCATCCCGCTCCTCGGGTTACTGGCACCCAAGCTCCGATCTGTCAGTTGTCAGCAGCGATCGGAGCAGGGAGGGTGGCAGGTAGGGTGGCTCTGATCTCCCTGCCTGCCACCCTCCCTGCTCTGATCACTACCGACAACTGTCATCTGCAGCAGCGTGGGACACTGGATGGGAGGTAAGTATAAGTGAAAAAAGAATAATAAAGAACTTGTCTGGTGTCTTTTTTTTAACTTAACCCTTTGTGAACTGGTAAGGGGTCCATGAGACCCCTTATACCAGTTCACAAGGCTCTGGGTATGGCAGGTCACCTGCGGCAAGCGGGTGACTTGCCATAACCCCCAGCCCCCCATTACCTGCCTCCCCAACGGCCAGGGGGGGCAGAAGGGCCCGGGCCACGTGGCTATGTGGGCTAGTAGCCTGCAGGGCTAGGGGCCACCAACGCTGGCCCCTGCGCCCTGTTCTACAAGCCCCCATAGCAGGTCCGGGTCAGTAATGCTGGGTAAGGGGGACCCTATGTCATTTTTTGGGGGGATTTTAAGGGTTTTTAACCCTTAGAATTCCAAAAAAGAAATGAGGTCCCCCCCCCCCCTGGGAGGGGGAACCCTATGTCATTTTTTTTTTTTACTAACCCCTTACAACTATGCAATCATATTGCATAGTTGTATCCTATCTGGAATCCCCTAAACTGCTGTTTCAGGAAAAGGGGTATACCTATACATATGTGGTACCATTGTAACCGGGAGAAATAGGGCTTTCACACGCAATAATATTTTATTAACAAACTTACATTTTTTATTACAAAAAAAACACTACAAATTGTAAAAAATTGTTTCACCCAAAAGTATTGAGAATACACTAAAAAAAGGCCAAACAAGACATTTCATGTTGAAGCCCAGACTCTGCTGAAAAAAACAATATTTAATTTTCATCGAAATCCCTGGAAATCCCTTCAAAAATCAAGGTTGCACACGTGTAGCGCAAAAACGTGAAAAGTCGTCTGGCAACAGATTGTGACAAAAAATCTCGGTAGGCCAGCACTCAAAGGGTTAAAGAGACACTGGAGTTGGCTTCAGGAGCCCAAAAATTGGATGAATCACACCCTGGAGTTGGCAGCAGCAGGAGCCCAAACATTACTTTAAAGAGACCCTGGGGTTGGCTTCAGGAGCCTAAAAATTGGATGAATCACACCCTGGAGTTGGCAGCAGCAGGAGCCCAAATATTACTTTAAAGTGACACTGGAGTTGGCTTCAGGAGCCCAAAAATTGGATGAATCACACCCTGGAGTTGGCAGCAGCAGCAGGAGCCCAAACATTACTTTAAAGAGACCCTGGGGTTGGCTTCAGGAGCCCAAAAATTGGATGAATCACACCCTGGAGTTGGCAGCAGCAGCAGCAGCAGGAGCCCAAACATTACTTTAAAGAGACCCTGGGGTTGGCTTCAGGAGCCCAAAAATTGGATGAATCACACCCTGGAGTTGGCAGCAGCAGCAGGAGCCCAAACATTACTTTAAAGAGACCCTGGGGTTGGCTTCAGGAGTCCAAAAATTGGATGAATCACACCCTGGAGTTGGCAGCAGCAGCAGCAGGAGCCCAAACATTACTTTAAAGAGACCCTGGGGTTGGCTTCAGGAGCCCAAAAATTGGATGAATCACACCCTGGAGTTGGCAGCAGCAGCAGGAGCCCAAACATTACTTTAAAGAGACACTGGGGTTGGCTTCAGGAGCCCAAAAATTGGATGAATCACACCCTGGAGTTGGCAACAGCAGGAGCCCAAACATTACTTTAAAGAGACCCTGGGGTTGTCTTCAGGAGCCCAAAAATTGGATGAATCACACCCTGGAGTTGGCAGCAGCAGCAGCAGGAGCCCAAACATTACTTTAAAGAGACCCTGGGGTTGGCTTCAGGAGCCCAAAAATTGGATGAATCACACCCTGGAGTTGGCAGCAGCAGCAGCAGGAGCCCAAATATTACTTTAAAGAGACACTGGAGTTGGCTTCAGGAGCCCAAAAATTGGATGAATCACACCCTGGAGTTGGCAGCAGCAGCAGGAGCCCAAACATTACTTTAAAGAGACCCTGGGGTTGGCTTCAGGAGCCCAAAAATTGGATGAATCACACCCTGGAGTTGGCAGCAGCAGCAGGAGCCCAAACATTACTTTAAAGAGACACTGGGGTTGGCTTCAGGAGCCCAAAAATTGGATGAATCACACCCTGGAGTTGGCAGCAGCAGCAGGAGCCCAAATATTACTTTAAAGAGACACTGGAGTTGGCTACAGGAGCCCAAAAATTGGATGAATCACACCCTGGAGTTGGCAGCAGCAGCAGGAGCCCAAACATTACTTTAAAGAGACCCTGGGGTTGGCTTCAGGAGCCCAAACATTGGATGAATCACACCCTGGAGTTGGCAGCAGCAGGAGCCCAAATATTACTTTAAAGTGACACTGGAGTTGGCTTCAGGAGCCCAAAAATTGGATGAATCACACCCTGGAGTTGGCAGCAGCAGCAGGAGCCCAAACATTACTGTAAAGAGACCCTGGGGTTGGCTTCAGGAGCCCAAAAATTGGATGAATCACACCCTGGAGTTGGCAGCAGCAGCAGCAGGAGCCCAAACATTACTTTAAAGAGACCCTGGGGTTGGCTTCAGGAGCCCAAAAATTGGATGAATCACACCCTGGAGTTGGCAGCAGCAGCAGGAGCCCAAACATTACTTTAAAGAGACACTGGGGTTGGCTTCAGGAGCCCAAAAATTGGATGAATCACACCCTGGAGTTGGCAACAGCAGGAGCCCAAACATTACTTTAAAGAGACCCTGGGGTTGTCTTCAGGAGCCCAAAAATTGGATGAATCACACCCTGGAGTTGGCAGCAGCAGCAGCAGGAGCCCAAACATTACTTTAAAGAGACCCTGGGGTTGGCTTCAGGAGCCCAAAAATTGGATGAATCACACCCTGGAGTTGGCAGCAGCAGCAGCAGGAGCCCAAATATTACTTTAAAGAGACACTGGAGTTGGCTTCAGGAGCCCAAAAATTGGATGAATCACACCCTGGAGTTGGCAGCAGCAGCAGGAGCCCAAACATTACTTTAAAGAGACCCTGGGGTTGGCTTCAGGAGCCCAAAAATTGGATGAATCACACCCTGGAGTTGGCAGCAGCAGCAGGAGCCCAAACATTACTTTAAAGAGACCCTGGGGTTGGCTTCAGGAGCCCAAAAATTGGATGAATCACACCCTGGAGTTGGCAGCAGCAGCAGGAGCCCAAACATTACTTTAAAGAGACACTGGGGTTGGCTTCAGGAGCCCAAAAATTGGATGAATCACACCCTGGAGTTGGCAGCAGCAGCAGGAGCCCAAACATTACTTTAAAGAGACCCTGGGGTTGGCTTCAGGAGCCCAAAAATTGGATGAATCACACCCTGGAGTTGGCAGCAGCAGCAGGAGCCCAAACATTACTTTAAAGAGACCCTGGGGTTGGCTTCAGGAACCCAAAAATTGGATGAATCACACCCTGGAGTTGGCAGCAGCAGCAGGAGCCCAAATATTACTTTAAAGAGACACTGGAGTTGGCTTCAGGAGCCCAAAAATTGGATGAATCACACCCTGGAGTTGGCAGCAGCAGCAGCAGGAGCCCAAACATTACTTTAAAGAGACCCTGGGGTTGGCTTCAGGAGCCCAAAAATTGGATGAATCACACCCTGGAGTTGGCAGCAGCAGCAGGAGCCCAAACATTACTTTAAAGAGACCCTGGGGTTGGCTTCAGGAACCCAAAAATTGGATGAATCACACCCTGGAGTTGGCAGCAGCAGCAGCAGGAGCCCAAATATTACTTTAAAGAGACACTGGAGTTGGCTTCAGGAGCCCAAAAATTGGATGAATCACACCCTGGAGTTGGCAGCAGCAGCAGGAGCCCAAACATTACTTTAAAGAGACCCTGGGGTTGGCTTCAGGAGCCCAAAAATTGGATGAATCACACTCTGGAGTTGGCAGCAGCAGCAGGAGCCCAAACATTACTTTAAAGAGACACTGGAGTTGGCTTCAGGAGCCCAAAAATTGGATGAATCACACCCTGGAGTTGGCAGCAGCAGCAGGAGCCCAAACATTACTTTAAAGAGACCCTGGGGTTGGCTTCAGGAGCCCAAAAATTGGATGAATCACACCCTGGAGTTGGCAGCAGCAGGAGCCCAAACATTACTTTAAAGAGACCCTGGGGTTGGCTTCAGGAGCCCAAAAATTGGATGAATCACATCCTGGAGTTGGCAGCAGCAGCAGGAGCCCAAACATTACTTTAAAGGGACACTGGAGTTGGCTTCAGGAGCCCAGAAATTGGATGAATCACACCCTGGAGTTGGCAGCAGCAGGAGCCCAAATATTACTTTAAAGAGACACTGGAGTTGGCTTCAGGAGCCCAAAAATTGGATGAATCACACCCTGGAGTTGGCAGCAGCAGCAGCAGGAGCCCAAATATTACTTTAAAGAGACACTGGAGTTGGCTTCAGGAGCCCAAAAATTGGATGAATCACACCCTGGAGTTGGCAGCAGCAGCAGCAGGAGCCTAAACATTACTTTAAAGAGATCCTGGGGTTGGCTTTAGGAGCCCAAAAATTGGATGAATCACACCCTGGAGTTGGCAGCAGCAGGAGCCCAAACATTACTTTAAAGAGACACTGGAGTTGGCTTCAGGAACCCAAAAATTGGATGAATCACACCCTGGAGTTGGCAGCAGCAGCAGCAGGAGCCCAAATATTACTTTAAAGAGACACTGGAGTTGGCTTCAGGAGCCCAAAAATTGGACGAATCACACCCTGGAGTTGGCAGCAGCAGGAGCCCAAACATTACTTTAAAGAGACCCTGGGGTTGGCTTCAGGAGCCCAAAAATTGGATGATTCACACTCTGGAGTTGGCATCAGCAGGAGCCCAAAAATTGGCCTAAAGACATAAATATGTTTTGCACCATTTGGAAAGTGTAAAACGTGGCACCATGCTGAATCTAGTCGCATGCATCAGGCATTGGTGGGTGGAAATCCTGGCTGATCCATCCCTGATTCATTTTGACAAAGGTGAGTCTCTCCACATTTTTAGTTGACAGACGAGTTCTCCTCGCCGTAACTATGGCCCCCGCCGCACTAAACACCCGCTCAGATGGCACGCTACTTGCCGGGCAGGACAGCTTTTCCAGGGCAAACTCTGCTAGTTGCGGCCACAAATCAAGTTTGGCTGCCCAGAAGTCCAGCGGATCCTCAAGGTGTGTTGGCATGGTCATGTCAAAGTATGACATGACCTGCTGGTTCAGGTCCTGCTCCAGGTCTTCCTGCTGCTCATGAGTAGCCTCACTATGCGGGTGTAGAAAGCTACTCATTAGCGACTGAAGACTGAGGCTGCTGCTGATGGAGCTGCTGCTGCTGCTCCTGCCAACCCCCCCAGCGGCCATGGCATTGGAAGGTGAGCGCAGAGGTCCCCTCGAGTCAGACCTGCGAGAGTATGGACCATGGCGCAGATAGGCATCGGCCAACTGCCTACGTAGAATGTCTTTGTAGTAGTTGCGCCGGCATAAAGTGTGATTTGCGCCGGCATAAAGTGTGATTTGATGCGGGTGATAGGTGGGTTGGGCCTGGTGACGTTCACCGGCCTTACATAACCCTGCAGACAAAAGAACCCCTTCTAGAGTGACAGCGTCGTCCTATAGATACCGGCCCTACATCACATCCGGGTGCACGTGATGTCATTTCCGCCGCGCGGGGCAGGCTTTGGAACGCAGATGCGATTCATTAGCACCTGCCGGATGGCGCCAATTTGAGCCACACACACCAGGTATTTAAACAAACTGTTTTAGAAGCATTTCACTCACCCAGCGAAGCGGCACGGGCGGCCGTGATCGAAGGTGTCTCCTCTGCCTCCCCAACTCCTTATCTTACGTGATTTTGCTACTGTCCGGCTAAGTATTTGCCCTACTGTTGGCTTTATTTGTGTTAGTTGATTTTTGATGTGTCTCGTTTTGGTTGTGGTATTTTGTGTTCATGACCAAGATTCACTTTAAGTATACCTATATATATATATTTTTTTTTTTTTTTCACATTTATTATACAGTTTATTACTATTTGTATATACATTTATTCTTCACTTATTGTATATATTTCACACTCACTGTAAATTTGGATTTGTTGCTGTTTATATAGACATGAATTGAGGGTGAGGAGATGGCGGAGGATGAGGAGGCCGAGTCGCACGGTGTCACAGGCCCAACGGGCAGGGAGCGCGGAGGCCGAAGCGGCGTGACCTGTCCAAGTTGCGGCTGCTGCAAAGGGACCACATTCACCCAGTGGGCCGTAAACGACATTTACTGTCCCTGACCGTAGTTACAGCTCCAGACGTCGGCGCTGCCATGCACTTTGCTACACACCGACAGGCTCAAGGACTGGCCCACCTTCTGTCCAACAAAAGTGTGCAGCGCTGGTACTGCCTTCTTGGCAAAGAAATGACGGCTTGGGACTCTCCACCTCGGCTCGGCACAAGCCATCAGTTCTCTGAAAGGTGCAGAGTCCACCACCTGAAAAGGGAGCGACTGCAGCACCAGCAACTTGGACAGGAGCACATTCAGCTTCTGCGCCAAAGGATGAGTGGGCGCATACTGCTGTCTCTTGGACATGGCTTCGCTGATGGATTGCTGGCGGGATGCATGACTTGGAGGAGGAGGAGCAGGAGCGACAGAGGATGGGTATGACGCACAGCTGCCTTCGGCTGAGGTGCTGGAGCCTTGGCTGGCAGAAATTGGGAGCGGCGTGCCACTTGGTGAGGAAGCAGACTGGACCACCCCTTGGGAGCCTCGGTTCTCCCAGGTCGCTTTATGGTGACGCATCATATGTTGACGCAGGGCCGTGGTGCCAACATTTGGACCCTGGCCACGCTTCACCTTTTGCCTACATATCTTGCATGTGGCCATGTTACCCTCCTGCGGATGCTTCAGGAAAAACTGCCACACTGCCGAGTAGCTACTTTTCCCACCCCCTGGCCTCACTGATTCACTGCTGCTGTTGCCAACTCCAGGAACCCCTGCTCCACTACCTCCCGATAAGGTAGACTGCCGCACAGCAGGTGCTCTACCCCGGCCCCGGCCAGCTCCAGCCTTTGGAATTGTGCCTCCATGCTGACTGCTACCACCTTGCTGCCTCAGCTGCTGACTCCGGGGCAACCTGCGACCCTCTTCTCCTGATGATGACGATGAAGCCCCTTCATCACCCGGCTCCCAAGTGCGATCGGCTTCATCGTCATCATCATTATCACCGAGTTGTGGCTGTACGTCACTGATGTTCGTGGATTCGTCAACAGTGTCTGGCGCAGGAGCTGGAATGCTCGCAGCACCCACGACACTGTCCACATCACTATTTGTCTGCCTAGCTAAAGAAGCCACCTCCATTTCTTGGCTGGGCAGTAGCTGCTGACTGTCCTCTATCTGATCGTCCTCCTCACTAAAGAGTGGAGCTGAACCCAAAGCATAGGATACGTCGCTGGGGGAGGGAACGGCGTAGGACAGAGGCAATGGGAGGACAGGGATTGCTCTCGGGGCATGCCAACTCAGGGTTGTGTCAGAGGAACCTACCGACCCTAGACTGGGGGTCTCAGACGTAAGTTGTGATGATGTTGTTGATGAGCGCGTCAACCAATCTACCACGGCAGATGCGTTACTGGTGGAGACCCGACCGCTAGCAGATACTGGCAGATTCGGTCTCTCAGCGTGACTCCTGCTGCTACTGGCCCCCAGTCTGCTGCGAGCTCTGCCTGCGGAATCTTGACCTCTGCCACTCCTTTTCACTTCCAGGCACTTGTCTGCCCGACATAGTCTAACTGGCGTGGTAGTAGGTGATATTTTAAGAACCCCCAGGCAGCGGTGGGTCTATATGAAACAGAATATAATGCACACCAAAAGTGAGCAGTAACACTCAGTCTCCAACAGGCCCGCTTAGTGTAAATAAGAGAGCTGCTTAGTGTAAATAAAGAGGGGTATGGTATATTACAGAATGGGATGCCCCAACAGCAGAGCACCTGGGAGCAGTACTACTATGCACTGCAAAAGTGTCTTTATCAGGCCTAATTTCTATTAGAATAAGTGCAAAGGGTTATAGTATTAAATAGAGGCAGGTGCAGTCACAGAATGGGATGCCCCAACAACCAGAGAGCACCTGGCAGCAGTACCACTATGCACAGCAAAAGTGTCTTAATCAGGCCAAATTTCTATTAGAATAAGTGCAAAGGGTTACAGCAGTAAATAGAGGCTGGTGTAGTCACAGAATGGGATGCCCCAACAGGAGTGCACCTGTGAGCAGTAATACTATGCACAGCAAGTGTGTTTATCAGGCCAAATTTCTATTAGAATAAGTGCAAAGGGTTACAGCAGTAAATAGAGGCTGGTGTAGTCACAGAATGGGATGCCCCAACGACCAGAGAGCACCTGGCAGCAGTACTACTATGCACAGCAAGTGTGTTTATCAGGCCAAATTTCTATTAGAATAAGTGCAAATGGTTATGGTATTAAATAGAGGCTGGTGTAGTCACAGAATGGGATGCCCCAACAACCAGAGAGCACCTGGCAGCAGTACTACTATGCACAGCAAGTGTGTTTATCAGGCCAAATTTCTATTAGAATAAGTGCAAAGGGTTACAGCAGTAAATAGAGGCTGGTGTAGTCACAGAATGGGATGCCCCAACAACCAGAGAGCACCTGGCAGCAGTACTACTATGCACAGCAAGTGTGTTTATCAGGCCAGATTTCTATTAGAATAAGTGCAAATGGTTATGGTATTAAATAGAGGCTGGTGTAGTCACAGAATGGGATGCCCCAACAACCAGAGAGCACCTGGCAGCAGTACTACTATGCACAGCAAGTGTGTTTATCAGGCCAAATTTCTATTAGAATAAGTGCAAATGGTTATGGTATTAAATAGAGGCTGGTGTAGTCACAGAATGGGATGCCCCAACAACTAGAGAGCACCTGGCAGCAGTACTACTATGCACAGCAAGTGTGGTTATCAGGCCAAATTTCTATTAGAATAAGTGCAAATGGTTATGGTATTAAATAGAGGCTGGTGTAGTCACAGAATGGGATGCCCCAACAACCAGAGAGCACCTGGCAGCAGTACTACTATGCACAGCAAGTGTGTTTATCAGGCCAAATTTCTATTAGAATAAGTGCAAATGGTTATGGTATTAAATAGAGGCTGGTGTAGTCACAGAATGGGATGCCCCAACAACCAGAGAGCACCTGGCAGCAGTACTACTATGCACAGCAAGTGTGTTTATCAGGCCAAATTTCTATTAGAATAAGTGCAAAGGGTTACAGCAGTAAATAGAGGCTGGTGTAGTCACAGAATGGGATGCCCCAACAACCAGAGAGCACCTGGCAGCAGTACTACTATGCACAGCAAGTGTGTTTATCAGGCCAAATTTCTATTAGAATAAGTGCAAATAGTTATGGTATTAAATAGAGGCTGGTGTAGTCACAGAATGGGATGCCCCAACAACCAGAGAGCACCTGGCAGCAGTACTGCTATGCACAGCAAGTGTGTTTATCAGGCCAAATTTCTATTAGAATAAGTGCAAAGGGTTACAGCAGTAAATAGAGGCTGGTGTAGTCACAGAATGGGATGCCCCAACGACCAGAGAGCACCTGGCAGCAGTACTACTATGCACAGCAAGTGTGTTTATCAGGCCAAATTTCTATTAGAATAAGTGCAAATGGTTATGGTATTAAATAGAGGCTGGTGTAGTCACAGAATGGGATGCCCCAACAACCAGAGAGCACCTGGCAGCAGTACTACTATGCACAGCAAGTGTGTTTATCAGGCCAAATTTCTATTAGAATAAGTGCAAAGGGTTACAGCAGTAAATAGAGGCTGGTGTAGTCACAGAATGGGATGCCCCAACAACCAGAGAGCACCTGGCAGCAGTACTACTATGCACAGCAAGTGTGTTTATCAGGCCAAATTTCTATTAGAATAAGTGCAAATGGTTATGGTATTAAATAGAGGCTGGTGTAGTCACAGAATGGGATGCCCCAACAACCAGAGAGCACCTGGCAGCAGTACTACTATGCACAGCAAGTGTGTTTATCAGGCCAAATTTCTATTAGAATAAGTGCAAATGGTTATGGTATTAAATAGAGGCTGGTGTAGTCACAGAATGGGATGCCCCAACAACCAGAGAGCACCTGGCAGCAGTACTACTATGCACAGCAAGTGTGTTTATCAAGCCAAATTTCTATTAGAATAAGTGCAAAGGGTTACAGCAGTAAATAGAGGCTGGTGTAGTCACAGAATGGGATGCCCCAACAACCAGAGAGCACCTGGCAGCAGTACTACTATGCACAGCAAGTGTGTTTATCAGGCCAAATTTCTATTAGAATAAGTGCAAATGGTTATGGTATTAAATAGAGGCTGGTGTAGTCACAGAATGGGATGCCCCAACAACCAGAGAGCACCTGGCAGCAGTACTACTATGCACAGCAAGTCTGTTTATCAAGCCAAATTTCTATTAGAATAAGTGCAAAGGGTTACAGCAGTAAATAGAGGCTGGTGTAGTCACAGAATGGGATGCCCCAACAGGAGTGCACCTGTGAGCAGTAATACTATGCACAGCAAGTGTGTTTATCAGGCCAAATTTCTATTAGAATAAGTGCAAATGGTTATGGTATTAGAGGCTGGTGTAGTCACAGAATGGGATGCCCCAACAACCAGAGAGCACCTGGCAGCAGTACTACTATGCACAGCAAGTGTGTTTATCAGGCCAAATTTCTATTAGAATAAGTGCAAAGGGTTACAGCAGTAAATAGAGGCTGGTGTAGTCACAGAATGGGATGCCCCAACGACCAGAGAGCACCTGGCAGCAGTACTACTATGCACAGCAAGTGTGTTTATCAGGCCAAATTTCTATTAGAATAAGTGAAAATGGTTATGGTATTGAATAGAGGCTGGTGTAGTCACATAATGGGATGCCCCAACAACCAGAGAGCACCTGGCAGCAGTACTACTATGCACAGCAAGTGTGTTTATCAGGCCAAATTTCTATTAGAATAAGTGCAAAGGGTTACAGCAGTAAATAGAGGCTGGTGTAGTCACAGAATGGGATGCCCCAACGACCAGAGAGCACCTGGCAGCAGTACTACTATGCACAGCAAGTGTGTTTATCAGGCCAAATTTCTATTAGAATAAGTGCAAATGGTTATGGTATTAAATAGAGGCTGGTGTAGTCACATAATGGGATGCCCCAACAACCAGAGAGCACCTGGCAGCAGTACTACTATGCACAGCAAGTGTGTTTATCAGGCCAAATTTCTATTAGAATAAGTGCAAATGGTTATGGTATTAAATAGAGGCTGGTGTAGTCACAGAATGGGATGCCCCAACAACCAGAGAGCACCTGGCAGCAGTACTACTATGCACAGCAAGTGTGTTTATCAAGCCAAATTTCTATTAGAATAAGTGCAAAGGGTTACAGCAGTAAATAGAGGCTGGTGTAGTCACAGAATGGGATGCCCCAACAGGAGTGCACCTGTGAGCAGTAATACTATGCACAGCAAGTGTGTTTATCAGGCCAAATTTCTATTAGAATAAGTGCAAATGGTTATGGTATTAAATAGAGGCTGGTGTAGTCACAGAATGGGATGCCCCAACAACCAGAGAGCACCTGGCAGCAGTACTACTATGCACAGCAAGTGTGTTTATCATGCCAAATTTCTATTAGAATAAGTGCAAATGGTTATGGTATTAAATAGAGGCTGGTGTAGTCCCGGAATGGGATGCCCCAACAACCAGAGAGCACCTGGCAGCAGTACTACTATGCACAGCAAGTGTGTTTATCAGGCCAAATTTCTATTAGAATAAGTGCAAAGGGTTACAGCAGTAAATAGAGGCTGGTGTAGTCACAGAATGGGATGCCTCACAGCAGACTTGAGATCAGTTCAGTATATATGCACAGTTAGTGTATAAGCAGTCTGAAAACGCTAACAAAGCCAGTCAGCCAGCCAGTAACACTCAGGCTGGATGAAAAAAAAAAAAATCTCCCTGTGACTGCCTCAGATTTTTCCTAACTTTCCCTGATTTTCGCTGACTTTCTGTCTGTCTCCTGCCTGTCTTCTGTCTGTCCCTGTCTGTCCCTGGCTCTCTGTCTCTCCCTCACTACAGCAGCGTCCTGTCTCTCACGAATGCAATAGAGAAATGAGGAAAAGCAAGATGTCCGCCGACTTAAATAGCGCTGTGACATCACCGGGCTTGCTGGCTGCTGATAGGCTGCATGTGACTGCCCCAGCTTGCACTGGCGCGGGGTTGATGTCTGGACATGTCCCGTCCGCCATCTTAGAATGCCTGTAATGTAAATGAATGGATGTTAAAGGAAAACTTTGAGCAATCGAATCGCGGGGAAATTCGGATTCGATCCGAATCGAATTTTTCATGAAATTCGGATCGAATCCGGGTTCGTCCGGATCGATTCGCTCATCCCTACTGGTGATGAAAGGCCAGTCCCTGCAACTTGGTCTAAAACAAGTCAGTTTTGCATTCTGTGTCAGTCTAAAATTTTAATACATTTGGTCCAAATTCTGTCTGTGAATGTTGTAAAACTTCCAGGTCATGGGGTATCTCTAAACCAAGAAAGCCAGTCAGATGACTAGCGAAATGCCTTCCAGAGAGTAAAACAGCAAGCCCAGTTGCCTTGATTTATTCCTGCAGATATAGATCCTAATGATATTTTGGCAAATAGATTGCTCATCACTAGTTCTAACCCTATCCTGCTGAATCCAAAAAGTTGTAAGTCGTATAAATTTCTAAAATATGATTTTTATTTCTAAATAGTTGACATGTGGATCATATCACATATGCATCCAAAAAACTCCAAACCACCTTTTAAGTGGCTTAAATGTTTAAATAATGTTTATTTTTAATTCTCCTTAAAATGTCAACTTTGGGGTTTTTCATTACAAGCCTAGATAAATGAAATAAAATGTATTGCAACCACTTCAGTCAGGATGAGGATTAGCATCCTCCCTGCATTCCAGGGCTGTGACGAGCAGCGGCCTGTTCATTGGCACATGGTCATCTGAGACATCCAGGAATTACCCATCAAGCAGGGAAGGCCGTTGAACTGTTAGAGGACCACCCAGAGTCTAGACTGGTTTCTTCCAGCAAAAAAAAAAAAGTCTAAATAAAAAACCTTGTAAACCTCACTATATATACACAGAGGTACACCTGCACCTCTGTCCTGCACCAGACGTGGAACACACATTCCCCATATTCTGACACATTCCCAAGATAACGATCTTGCCTTAATCCACTGCTGATTCTGCAGTAAAAAGGTTAGAAAACACTAATATGCTTAAAATGTGTTCATTGTAAATGCAATGAGAAGATGTTAGTGTGTTAGCCAGATGTTAAAGGGCCACAAATGTAAAAGTTTTTAGAAAAGTAGTCATTGTGGTATTTAGGGTTGAACTTCTGCTTCTGGTCGTTATTACATTCACCCAATTGTGACTTATTTGGTTGGGATTGGCCAGATCTAAATAGAGGCAATTTTTGAGTCAATAATGTTCTCTAAGCTTAGAGGATGTCCCCAGGACTCAGAGCCAAAATGGCCAGAACAGTATACCTTACCTGTACCGCCTCATGGGCATTGGGCGCTCATAGTAACCATTATCCCCAATGCCCTCTAAACTCCTGGTGCCCTGGTTGGGGTGCAGGTATTCAGAAAGAGGTATCAGCAGACCACCAGCCACATGCCGTGTAGGTGGCTCGTCAATCACCCCTACCCTTTTGAACCTGGGACCACTTACCAGTTCAATGTAGCATTAAAGGAGGATCCACCTGGCTAAGTTCTCCTGTGGTCTTCCTCTGCAGGAAATTAGGGATTCCAGCTTT
This sequence comes from Gastrophryne carolinensis, assembly GCA_027917425.1. Taxonomy (NCBI): domain Eukaryota; kingdom Metazoa; phylum Chordata; class Amphibia; order Anura; family Microhylidae; genus Gastrophryne; species Gastrophryne carolinensis. The sequence goes on along the minus strand of CM051236.1, from coordinate 473,667,774 downwards.
ATAGAAATGGAATCTTACATTTCCTGCGATCCCAGAGTACAAGTACACGGCGGTCATGCATCCCTGTAGCTGCTGCACACAACCATGGCCAGGCCTATCTAAATGCCTAGTGCATTCACACCCCTAAAGGGGAGTGGCTGCAAGTGATGCCGGCACTGGGAGCTCATAAAAACCATGATGCCTTTATGCCCTCTGAAGGGCTTTTTTGTACTTACGGTTCCTAGGAGCACAGGCAGGGGTTCAGGTAATATGAAATGGGTATTGGCAGGCCACCAGCCACATGCTGGGCAGGTAGCTTGTCAACTACCCCTACCCTTTGAAATGGTATCTGGGACCGCTTACCAGTTCAAAGTAGTGTTAAAGGGATTGTCCAAGCTAACTGTAAAAACAGATCATTGTATGCCATGCAGAAGAATCACCCAGATAAGCTGCTGATGCTTATATCCAGCCCCTATTCTATAACCCTGCTCCTGGATATTATTTATTCATGACCACTTTTATTGGTATTGAAAGGTGGACTGGCACAAAGATGCAGGAAAAGACAAAAGCAGGGAGCAGCAGTACTCCCCTGCACACACAAGCATTGATGTGTCCCACACAGTCTGATGCAAGAGGTATAAAGACAGGTCCACCTCTTAATACTAAGAAAAGGTGATCATGAATAAAAGAAATCCATAGGCTGGGCTACAGAAGAGGGACTAAATCTGAATAATAACAGCTTTATTCAGCAGCACACCAGGATGAATCCTCTGCATGGTTGTTAAGCACATTTGCTTTTACTCTCAGCCTGGACAATCCCTTTAAAGATGAACATCCACCAGGCTAGAGTCTACAATACATCAGGACTGGTGGCTGGTGGGCTCTCTTTCTGCAGGGCATTCTCACTGGGGGTGTCAGCTGTTTGAAATCTTGGGTTCACACAGAATCTTACCTGTACCGCGACCCTAGCGTGCAAGTGTGGCAGCATCCCCTGCATCCCTCTATGCCAAGTCTGTGAATGTCTGATGTGGTTACATGCTGCTAGAGGGAGCTGCTGTTGCAATGCTCTGCAACAGCCAAGGTCATTGACTTATATTGGTACATAGTTACATTTATCCACACTCTAGCAGCTGGTTATTCAGTGTGTGAGTGACATGACAGACATGCTGATCCCTATTTCTGAAGTATATATTTCTCTCAGCTTGGTGTGGGCTGCTTATTGCAAAATCCCAAGCTGCTAATAGCCAGCCATGTGTGGAGAAACAATATCACACCGCGGCCATGCTGATCTTTACATCAATGCAGCCAGCTAGAGAAAGATTAAACTCCTTCCTACATCTGTGTGGAGATAAAATCTCTCTGGCTGGTTGGGTTTATCATAAGGAAGCCCCCCTGCTCAAATGCAGTGTGCCTGGGTGCTAGCAAAGGCTCTTTGTAAGCAGGGCTCCCAAGTGTGATCCAAGATAGCTGCTCCCATGTAATTCTAAGATTGCAGCTATTCCACATCTGCATGATGTTAAGCCCTCTCAAACAGCTTATGCCACTGGTAGTCAAAGGGGGCTTTAGTGGAACAAATTAATTAACCATATTTACTTTACTAAAGGTCCGCTTTAAAGCAGGATTACACCTACAAATTATATCTTGACAAACCCGAAAAACCAACCCCCCACACTTCTGGAGCATTTCCCCAGTAAAGGTTATGTGTTCTGTAGTACGATTGCCAGAGGATGGAGTGGGGGTGTTAGGTAGTCTTTATAACTTTTTAGTCGACCTTAATTGCTTTTGGACAACTGATGTTTATCCTTTAGGTGAATTCATTTTGTCTTAACAGACGCAGATCAATATGACTTAATCTTTTCACTCTCATTCAGGGAAGGATTGTGAACTTACAGCTCTTGACCGCAGTTTGAATTCTGTGAATTAGCAGAACTGGAAGTAAAGCGTCTTGGGACATGATTACCTTGAAGCTTGTGGTTTTGTGGCTTATACCTGAGTTAAGTCAGAAGGGTGAAGAGTTCAATTCCAGCCTCGGGAATGGATTACTAAATAAATATTACTGGAGAAAGCAAGCAGAAATAATTACATGTTATGGCTTATTAATGTGAGCTAAACATGCAGGAACATTTGGAACATTACCTGAACTGGCTGACGACTGGGCCAATCCAACCTTGGACCTCACTTATCAAAAAGTCTATGGAGAGATGCTTGTTTAGCCAACAACAATCAACACATTGTGCTGGTTTCTTATCTTCACATTTCTTAAATGATTGCTGGACTATCTTTATCCTTTTGTTAAAGTGGAAGCCAATGCAAAACATTTTTTAGTTCAAGTTTCAATGTTACTGGATTTAGACTCAATTCCAGCCTTCATGTTAATAAATCAAGGAAATTTATAAAGGTACCTGAGCTACTAAACATTCATTTCCTGCATTATGTTATATGGCCCACCTACAAACATGGTCAAAGTCAGATGTTCCCTATACTCTCCCCTCTCCCGCACCCCTCTGTTGCTCCATATAGCCCTACCAGGACCTCAAGATGCTGCATACTAGTGTTCCACCAATAGGATAACAATGGACTTCAAGCTGCATGCGTGCAACACTTAGTAATGACAGCATTGCCGGCAGGTGGAAGGCATAAAGTATAGGGTCTCTTCAAAGCTGACTTTCTACTTTCTGCGGAAGACTGTATTGGGTGGTACTTGGGATAATTAGAAAATGAAAGTAGTACTTCACGAAAAAAGGTTTAGAAACAAAGTGAAAAATACCTACCATTCAAGGTGCCACCACATACGATGGTCATGTGGTGGACAAGAGTGGCGCTGGGGTGTAGAACGGGACAGGTTTCTGGCTTCCCAATTTGATTTTTCTGAAAAGTCATACCAAGCCAGGAAGCCCGGTGGGTTACTATACTCTGGAACTGTATTTTAAAATGTTTAAAGACAGCTTTTTAACTAGTATCCACCCCATCCCGGACCCCAGGCAGTACTTTTTGGATGGTTTTGCCATCCTGGTTCCTAGCAACAGATCTGGTGATTTCAAGGGCTATAACATTCATGGGTATTTCATGCAGACTATTTCCTTCGGGGACCTTCGTGGCCACTACAGCCCTCACCCCTGTTCTTCCCAATTCAGAATGTCCCTCAGTCTCGGTCCCTCTAGGAAACCCAGACAGTGAATACTTACTTGATCTGGGCCCATATGTGTGGCCTCTGGAAGATCATGTACGATGCCACACATGGCCTGACAACGTCTACCTTGGGTATGACACTTAGCTTTAACAAATACCTCCTGTCAGGTAACTGGCCAAATGCCTGTCAGAATGTTCCTTGGGATTCTAAGTTTCCACGCATACGCAGGTCCCCCCGCACATGCGTGCATCTGTGCGGAAGCCTAGATTTCATCCCAGCAGGCAATCCACATCTGGGTCTTCACCCACATCAGTGCAGAAACCTGTATTTCATTCCAGCCTGCAGTCTGCTCCTTCTCACCTGTCATTTAAAGGGAGCAGCTGACATCATCACAGTGCTGCCTGATCATCAACTCTTCCTGGTTCCATGTGCTCCAGCTCTTCCTGTGATCTCTTGATTTCTTGTTTTGACCCAGCTTTGACCCTGACCACTCGTGCCTGACTATGCTTATTCTTGGACTGATTACCTGGCTTGATCTTCAGCTTGACCTTTGTCTATGGACCTTCGCTGCTGACACCAACCCTGGCTCGTTCACCAATCTGCTACTGTGCTTGTGACCCACAGACTTGATTTGTTTTCAGACTTCATTACTCACCCGATCCAGCCTATCAGGTACTGTGCTAATTTAGCCTAGCGTTTGACAGTTCATTCCTTGGTTTCACAACCTGGACCTTCCCTGCAGCTCAGTCTATCCTCCCTTGTAGGGGCCTCGAGTGGAGGCAAGGGTGGGTCTTAGACACTGGGTTTCCAGGTTAAGTGTTCTGTCAGTTCCACCCTATTATCTGGCTATAGTTTCACAGTTGCCTTGCTCATCACAGCCAGTCCAAAGGGCGGTTTCCACGCTCTCAGTGCTCACCCCGCTCATCAGCCTGACAATGCCTCCCTTTCAGTGGGGATAGTCCTACTATGGGGCATTTTGACCAACTGTCCCCAAAAAAACTGTCAAACTTTGCTTATATTAGTAGGAAGACTGTACCATCAAATCCAGAAAGTCTGGTCAGTTTACAACTGGAGCCCTGCTCCAGCTCATTGTCTAAATGCAGTAGTGGAATTTAGGATTCTCCATCACCAACCACCAACATCCTCTACGGACAATAGAATAGAATGCTGCAGATACAGTATTTGTATGCTCCGCACCGCGCGGGTGTTGGTCCCCTTTAAGTTATATAATGTATGGAGAATTTCTGGTTTAACAACTAACCTAAGATGACCTCTTGTCAATAAACAGTTTCTTAAACCGACTTCTTAACCTGCAGCATTAGCTGCTCTTGGAGACATGTTTGGTGAACTTATAAATAAGTTGACTTTGTGGAAAGTGAATGTGACTCATAAATTAATGTGTTCCCAGAAAATAACGGAACACTGAGAAAATATCTGCAAATGGTTTTCATTTAGTGCTGCATGTCGATTGAGGGCAGGTCATGTGCGAGAATTAAAATATCTGCCCACGATAAATTCCTTTACTTTTAAAATACAAGCTTGTGATATCGATAGTGCTCATAGCAAACATTGGCAGGTGTCTTCTATTTATTTCATATGCTGGTTTATGAACTGGAGCTGGCTTATTTTAGAGTCTCTATGCCCCCCTTTATTATCTTGTCTTTTACAGTAACCAACCTTCTCTGGACCTGACAGAATTATGCCAGAGGAAATTAAACACCTGGACCAGATGGATTACATAGTTACACCCATGGATCCTCGGGGAACTCAGCCCTTTCATTGCCAAGCTCCTGTTTTTAATTTTAAAGGACTAAGTTAATAATTCATTGCCTAACATCAAACATGGTACCTGTATTTAGGAAAATTCTACTACACGTAACACCCACACATGATGATACAACATAACTTTAGCAGCTTTTATTTCAGTAAATACTAAAGACAGGTATGTTCCTACACAACCACTGAGATCTGCTTTGAAGTAGATTCCCTGGGTTTTAGTCCGGTTTACAGGGACATACCGATTCCAGTGTGTGTGTGTGTGTGTGTGTGTGTGTGTGTGTGTGTGTGTGTGTGTGTGTGTGTTTGTGTGTGTGTGTGTGTGTGTTTGTGTGTGTGTGTGTGTGTGTGTGTGTTGTAAACTCTTGGGATCATCACAAATCTCTTGCACCGACTCTTGGCCTATCGCAATAGATTACCGTGAATGTTAATGCTTGCTGGCAGCTTCTGCATGCTGGGACCTGTCATCAGCTGGTGGGGGAGAACACATTGGATAGGGGGATGCTGGCGATTCCTGAAGACTACGTATGTACTGTGGGAGCAAGAATTGTGGGGTGCCCCTGCCAGCAATCTTTTAGGCTCTAGGGCTTGGTGTGCAGGGATTTGCCTCTCCATTTGCCTTCTTATGAGCATCTCTCTTCCGCCCAATTCCACACTCTCCAACCTTCTCCAAGCTTTCAAAAACTCACCAACTAATGTAAAACCTGGTTTTAGTAATTTTTCTAATCTTCATGAGCAAATGCCGGCAAACGCATTACTGACAGCCCTTTATATGTTCCCTTTATCTCCACCTCTTTGTTACCATGAAAGCTACATTCTACACTGAAAGATGACAGCGGCACAGTTCAATGTGACCATCAGATGTTTTAGTGCGCATAGATCCTCTCTAAGTCCTCATGTAGGCTAAGCCCCCCCCCCCACTCCCTATAATACTATTCATCTAGCACTTAAAATGGCAAGTGGAGAAGCATGTTGGCTTACCACACTCCATGCCCATTCTTCGCCCCTCAAGCTCCCAAGGAATGTGATACAAGTGTCCCTTGCAAAAGGGCAGGGGAAATGGGAACATTCCCTACTTGCCCCACTGCATTAAAGTGGACCAAAACCCAGGATTTTGACTATACTGGGTTTTGGTCTTTGCCCCCCAGGCACCCCGATTGGGGATGTTCCGCTGTGTGAAACCCCTCCGGTCACCCAATCTCACTCACCCTTCCTCGGTCCTACAGCGCATGCGCAGCCTCTCGTCCAGAGTCCCGCCCCTTCGTCCTAGAGCTCGCTCCCCGCTATTCTTTAACAGGGAGCATACCCGCACCGGCCATTCACAAATGCCTGGTGCAGGCACGCGCCCTGCTAAAGGGATAGCGGGGATGCGACCCCTGCTCGTGCATGCACTGTTGGAATGGGAATGAAGGTGAGGTTTTGGGTGAGTATGTCTGCCTTGGAGTCTCAGGGTGGGTGACCTGCAGGATGCTTTATACTGTAAGCTTGGCCAAGAAGAACCTGCCCCAGAAGACCTACCCAGTAACAATAGCTTATATACTGTATTGTGTTACTTTGTCTGTAATTACTACCTTGCACAGTGCTACAGGTGAGGATGTTGCTATATCATCAAATAATCATTTTGAAAATCAGGGTGGGAGGGCAAAATGATCCAAGCTTTTTGTAATCCCCAACCACCCTTTTCTCTCCCTGTGCAAAGCCTGATTGGGTGTTAAAATAATAAAATGACTAACCCCATCATCGCAGTCCTACTCTAACATCAGCACGGGCTCTGTGTGGCAACTGTAGACTTAAAGTGGACCGTCACCCTCCCGTGATCGGCCCGGGAACCTATAAGATTCCCGGGCCGATCACCTCCCTCCCCGCGGGACATCCGAGATCGGGATGTCCCACGGGGTGAAACCCCCCCCAAACACCCCAAACCCCCTTACCCCTCTAGACGTGTGCGCACCCGCGCCGGCCGTCTGTGAATGGCCGGTGCGGGCGCGCGCGCGTCAAGAGTGACGCGCGGGAGGCGGCGGCGGAGGAGCCGCTTGTCCGCGGCTGTCAAACCGCTTGTCCGTCGGCGCTGGGAGCGGGGAGAGGTGAGTTTTTCGGGTGATCGGGGGGGTTTCACACAGCGGGGCACCCCGATCGGGGGTGCCCCACCGAAGTGGACCAAGACCCAGGATAGTCAAAATCCTGGGTGTTGGTCCACTTTAAGTGACAGTTGGACTTGAGTAACAGAGCAGCACAGTCCCACTGACCTGTCATTCACGGTCCCAGCTTCAGCTTCCATGCAGATTGCCCACTCTCCAGTGAGTTGTTTTTTATGTTATTGCTCAAATTGGGCTTAGCAGAAGGGGGGGGGTGCAGTGTTACAAAATGTTTGGACTTCCTCTTTAATGCTTCATTAAAACTTCATTAAATCAGTCTAATCTGAGATAACAGTTTACTCCTATAAATTTAGCAAAGCAATCAGTTAGATCATAAATGTTAACAGCCTAGTTGTAAATCAAAGCTAATTAAAGCAGCACACCGGATGAGAAGCGATCGGCAGCGTGGCCTGGCGCTATACAGGAAAAGCGGAGAGGTGAGCGCTGAAGCCTCATCACTCAGATCATAAAAGGGAATCTTAATAAATAAAACACTGGCCTATTAGCCAATTAATAGTCCATTAAAAAACAAAAAAACTAACTCGCAGTGGGAATGAACATTAGTAACTGTCACCTTATTTAACCATCAAAGGCTTCTGTGCGTGTACGCTTTAATAGATGGGTGGGAGCGTGCACAGAAGGGTAGATGTTGCTCTGTGCACCTTTCGTGCAGCTGAAGGTTTAGGTTTTTTCACACAGTTAGGGATGCCCTGTGGAAAGGCCAGCGGCTGGTCCTCAAATACTTTAGATTCCAGGGCCGGCTGCCCTGGGTTTTGTTTTAAAAGAAAATCTCAGATGCGTTTTGGTCTTCTTTAAGTGGTTCTTTGGGTATTTTAACCCCCTGTGGAAATGTTCACCCGCTTACACTGTACATCTCAAGGTCTTCTTTTTCTTTTTTATTTAACTATCTGACATACTTTCATTCTTTCTTTCAAGTGTCATTCTGACAGCGTAATCCTATTTGCTGCCTTGAATAAATATTAAAATAAGTCCTGCATGAAAAGCCTGGTCTGCTGCATAAATACAAAACTGCTCCAAAAAGTAATGACAACTATATATCTTATGCACTTTATATGGTTGTTAATTGTGTTTTACTCATGGTTCTATGTGACTAATGGCATCCCTCCAAGTGGTACTTGCGATATGATGAAAAAAAATAATATAAAACTAATATAAAGGGCAAACTGAGCCATTATATATAATATGCAATATATTTATATATAATGTATATACCACACTTTGTGTGCCTATAAGACGCACCTAGAATTTGGAGGAGGAAAGAAAAAAAAATATTCTGAACCAAAAAGTGTGCTAAAATACTCCACCCCCTGCCCGGAACCTGCATGAAAAGCCTGGTCGGCTGCATAAATAAAAAAACTGCCCTAAAAGGCTAACTATATATCTTATGCACCTTATATGGTTGTTTTGTATGTTTTACTCATGGTTCTATGTGACAGATGACATGTGGTACTTGAGATATGATAAAAAAAAAAGCTGGAAACCCCTATTTCTAATAAAAAGGTCAAACTCAGCCATTATATATATATATATATATATATATATATATATATATATATATATATATATATATACTGTAATATATTTATATATAATGTATATACCACATTTTGCGCTCTATAAGACGCACCTCTCAGAACAGACATGGCAAAATCCCCCCAACCCCCCCAAAGACAAGCATGCATTCCCTCCCTAATATAACAGGCAGCTTGCAGAATAACCCCATAGCATGGCAGTGTGGCAGACCCCCCATCCCAAAAACAAGCAGCATGTAGAATCCCCCTCCCCGTATAACAGACCACGTGTAGACCCCCACCTCAATCCCTGACCACCACTAAGCTAGTTAGTTGAAAAAAACTAGTCACACCTGCGCCCCGATTTTAAAGAAGCCGCCACTCTCTGTAGCCAGCATGTACCAATGCATCAATTACATCAGCGCACTGCTCTGTGCACTGTTAATGATGAATCGGCATCCAGCCAACTGACGGTTGCGGCTTCTTTCAGAGACTGCGGTGCAGGTATGCCATTTTTTTTCAACTAACTGGCTCAGCGGGGGTGGGGGATTGGGGAAGGGTCTGTCACATTCACCCAATAAGAACTGGATCATGGCTAGCATTTGGGTTGTGCAGGGTAACTTCTCTCTCAATGTGACCAAAAAGTAGAAATATATAAATATATACAAAGTTACGTCTACTGCCTAGTGGAAACAATGCTATCAGAGAACCCCCCCTCCCCATTTTCAGCTATTACAATACCACAATAGTGTCGATTCCGGGTGGGTCATAAGAAAACATGTGCGAAGATAAACTTTATTATTCATTATCATTAAATTTATCATTATTAGTATTGTTGTTTAATTATAAAGAGCCATCGTATTCCATGATTCATGATTATTACATGTATGTTACTGTTAGGGCGAGCGCTGCACGCCCATCTAGCAGCACTTCACTTACCTCCATGGCTGCATCCAGCCGTCATCCATTTTGCAGCACTTCCCTCATGGCTGTTCCCAGCTGTCTCCCTTCCCCCCATGCTTCCTTCTCTCATGCTCAGGTGCGCGCACGTCTCCGGCCACTAGAGGGCGAGCGCACTGGATTCCTGAGATTTAAAGGGCCTGTACAGCACTGATTGGTGCTTGGTCATCAAAGCCTGCATCCACTTCTCCTATTTAAAGGGGCACTTCCTTCCTTCAGTGCCGGATCTTGGTCTCTCCATGCTTGTTGAAAGTCAGACATTCTTGGATTGCTCACCCGTGTACCGACCTCTGCCTGTCCTCGACTCTGAACCTTTGCTGCCTGCCCGGATCTCGGCTACTCACCTTTACCGCGAACCTGTGCTGCCAGCCCCGATCTCTGCCTGTACTTACATCGCCTTTTGCCTGCCACTTGTGTACCTCGCTGAACCTCGGCTGACTGTGGGACTGGGCCGCTGTTGGGGGGTAGCGACCTGGGGGTCACTCGCCGCACAAGACCAACCTGCCTTGCGGTGGGCTCTGGTGAATACCGGTGGCCCCTTAGACTCCGCTCCCCTGACACGGTACCCGCCATTGGTCCCACAGTTAAAGCGGATCCACACCCGAGTCCGCTCCACCCGGTCCGTGACAGTTATGACCAGGGCCGTATTTGATGTTCATGGTGCCCTAGGCACTTTAGAGGGTCACTCCAACCCCCTTTCTCAGAAAATACCCCCTCCCTCCCCCCTCCTATTAGCGATACTAATAAAAGGAAAAATCAAGACACTTACCTTCACCCCGAATGTGGGATTTGGTCCACTTTAAAGCAGAACAAAATCTCGCTGTGCGAACCCCCCATAATGCCCGTGCAAACACGCCTTTCCCAGGTCCTATAGAGCATGTGCGGGCTCTCGACCAATCAGAGTCAGACATATGTAATGCTAGGCAAATGTCTCTGTTTACATGCAGGGCTTGGCAATCAGGAGTGGCCATATCCCAAGCAATGCTTTTCCTCCTGTCCCAGGCCTATATGAGGGGGAGCAGAAGAGCACTCACAACCTGAAGATGCAGAGATGACACCGTCCGTTGTTTACGCCTCTGAGGGTGGCAAGCAGCAGGTGAGTTTTGAGGCACCCTGGGGGGTTTCACACAGCAGGGCATCCCGATCTGGTATTTTAGATTCCAGGGCTGACCACCCTGCGTTTTGTTCCACTTTTACCTGGACCCACAGCCTGGTAAAGAAAGGTAGCGTCCATTTTTGAGCTCATGCTGCTGCCTGGATTCAACATAACTGTCAATGCCCAGTAACAGGAAGGCCAGCAGCCTGCAAATGCATGAGCCGCCATTTTATTTCTAAAATTTACCACGGAAAGAGTTAGAAAAAGGTAAATGAATTGTTATGTGCAGCAATCTACATTGCCCTGGGGAGGGATGCATGTGAGCAGTGTTGTGTTGGTCTGGTTTAAGTCATTTTTGACTGTCGGTCCACTTTAAGCTGTGGCCTTATTTTGGCCTCAAGGGGGAGCACAATCTAAGGTTTTTCAGGAAAAACAAAGCAGTGGAAAAAATGCTATTTCTTTACCAGCAGAAAATAACTTATTAGAATGAAAGATTTTTAATTTTGCTTACAGCTGTCCTTTATCTTTATCCTGAAGCAGCAGCAGCATTAACAATAGTGAATGGGAGATTGAATGTATAAGCCTTTAATATTGGTCTCTGGCTCTTCAAACAGAGGCGGCTATAGACAGTAATTAAATACACACTGGCCAATTATAAAAAATAATTGAGAGCTGTCAGCAGTGTAGTGAGGCCGGAGGGGGGGGGGGGTGTTGCAAAACCCAGGATTTTGACTATTAATACTATTATTATGATTATTCTTATTAATAATAATAATATTTATTTATATAGCTATCCTACGTTGGACCAGAAAAGAAGGTGAGTTTTCGGACGACCTGGGGGGTTTTACATGTGGGGCATCCCTGATCGTGGCGTCTCAGGGGGAGGGAGTATGCCTGCCCTGGAGACTCATAGAGTCCAAAGTAGGTTTAGGTCCTCTTTAAGTTGTTTTGCAGCTAGGACCTATTCTCTGCTTATACAAGACAGAGATCACTCTCCATAACAATGATCTGCTGGCCAGCTATTCGGTGATGAGATGGTATGATGATGGCCACAGGCTTCTGTGATCCCAACATTTCATGTAAAGAAAGTGCACACATTAATCTAAACTAAAAGGGGGGCACCACCATCAGAAACCTGTGGTGGATAGATACAATTCCTGGATATTATGGATGGAGCAGCAGAGTTATCTCACTTCACAGCATTTCCCATACCTCCCAAGTGTTCCTGATTTGGAGGGACTGTCCCTCTTTTAAGTCCATGTCCTCCTGTCCCTTGTTCTCCTCTGTCCCTATTTAAGATGTAACATGCAGATCTGCATCAATAAATGATTAATTTCGCTATTCAAAGTGTTTCTATTGTTGTAACTGTTACATCCTATCTTCTATCCATCAACCAATGAGGGGGGCGTGGCTTCATTTACCAATTGTCCTTCTTTCCCAACCTGAAAAGTTGGTAGGTATGGCATTTCCACCCCTGAAACATTTATTCTAAGTATGTCACACACCCCGCTTCAAGATATCCATAACATGTGGGTAATACCGACCTGAAGGGGCGTTCCTGCAGAGATGATAGCAAAAAAGAAAGCCTCCTTGATCCATAAATACCTGGGACCTCCCACTCATCACCCAGTTTTCCATCTCTGCAGACGGCGAGCAAGTCAGAAGATGATGGCTCCTCCTTGCACAGGGGGATTTCAGGTAGCCGGGATGACTCCCGGCCCACTATTTATTTATTTCCTTTTGGACCTTTTTCCCCAGAAATCCATATGCCTCCCAGCCTCGGCTGAGGGTCTAGGCGAGGGTATATCAGCACCTTAGGTGCTCAGGAGCTATGCTCCACCGTGAGACCCTATATGAGAGGGTAGGCGGTAATACCGGGTTGGTGACCTGTCCCTTACTTACATACAATGGCCCTCCCAGGATCCCCTTCCATAGGTGGGGTGGGGGAGTGTTGGTCCTTTTGTTAATTTATTAACTTATTGATTTATCACAGGACAGCATACTTTGCTGTTTTCAGCCGCCGCAGCCGTTTTACAGGGCCTGTGCGGTGCTGGCTGCTTTCTTCCCCCCATCTTCCCTTTACCTCTATTAATGGCGGAGGTATTCACCTCACGCCATGTTACTGTGCTTCAGGGGGGGGGGGGGGTGGGTCCGGACCGTCGGCGGGGCCGGGACTTGTCCCTCCCGTTTTTCACCATGCTATGTGTGAGTGTGTGTGTGCTTTACGTTGTCATCTGGCCGGGGCGGCGACCGCTCTTTGCTAATGCGGCGCCGGCCGGCTCTGGGCGCCATTTCCCTGAGGTGATTCACCTCACGCAGTCTGGGGGGGGCGGGGCCGGTGTGACGGCGCGTCACCACTCCCCGCCTCCTGCCTTCGCTGGTGCCACTGCGGAGCTCTGTGGAGGAGAGAGGGGGGCGTGGCCCGGCCTCGCGTGCGTCCCGCGCTGGCCACGCCCCCTTCTCCCTCTCTGGCTGCAGCTCTGGTTGTTGGTGTGGAGCGTCTGGAAATCCCTCACGGTCGCCATTGCGGTCTATGGTTCTGTAAGTGGCCTCTGGCCATTCTTCCTTCTCACTGTATGCTTGATTGTTTTCTTCAGTAGCCTTATCTAAAAAAGGTCCCTCTATTCTGTCTTTCAGATGGTGGTTCAGGAGGTTCGCCAGTAGCATTTAGGGGGTCCCTCCTGATCCTTATCACTGGGTTAATTTTTTGCCATAAATCCTCCCACTCGGGACTTTAAAAGGGGCATCCCGGGTTGTCTAACGGCGTAATTCCCTGGGTCATAGCGACTTTTCATATAAAAAGTTCACCTTATGGAGGCATCCCCGGATACTGGGCTCGGGGCCCCTTCGGGGCATCCCCGAAAGTGTATGCTATGTGGGGTATCCATTTCTGGGGACGATGTACTTCGGTGTATCCCATGTGCACAGCAGACCATCATGCGGCAGTCCGAACCACAGGCGTCTGGGTCAGCACCGCCGGTCGCTTCATCTCCATCTCCCGCTTTGACACGCGCCCCGTGTGACGTCGTCATGGGCAGGGAGCTGCAATCTGAGATGTGCGCCAGATTGGCTAACCTTGAAAAAATTATCTCTGGTTCGGTCGCCCGTAAGGCTCCGACTAAGAGAAAGCATTTGTCGCCGGCTCCGCTGGCGGAGGACCAGGAGGATGTTAATAATCTGGATTGGTCTGACTATTCCCAGCTAGAAGAAGGGGAAGTTTATGAGGATTCTGATTTTTCGGACGATGAGCTGTCCTTTGGCGCTGATGCCGAGCTGGGGGACTTGGGGAAATCCTCTGATACTCCCCACGCTCTGGCTCTGATGTTGGAGGTATTGAATATTTCCCCTCCTGAGGAGGTGTCACAGCAGAAGGGTGAATTGTTTGAGGAATCCAAGCCGCGCTTGGAATTCCCTACACAAAGGCATTTTGACAAAATTATTGCCAAAGAATGGGACAGGCCTGCTCGGCTCCCTGGCATCCCTCAGGGATGGGATAGGAAATATCCCTTCCCTTCGGAGGCAGTTAAGCGCTGGGCACCTCCCCCCGAGGTGGATGCGCCGGTTTTGGGGTTGTCCAATTCCTCGGTTTTAAATAGACCTGATTGTTCCATTCTCAAGGATGGAGAGGATAAACGTATTGACCAGATGGCTTGTCATGGTTTTGCTAGCGTTGGGTCAGCCATGCGGCCTGTTTGCGCATCGGCACTAATGGTGTTGGCTGCCAGGTCCGTGGTTAGGGACCTGTTGACCTCTTCCGGGCTGCGTGCCGGTAGTGCTGAGTTCCTTAGCCTCAAACGGTGTGAGTTGTTTTTATCTTTTGTGTTGACAGCCTTGGATGACACTTTGATGATGTGTGGTAGAACGTCGGCGCTGCTGGTCACTATTCGGCGTTCGGTGTGGCTGCGCCAGTGGGCGGCAGATTTTATGTCCAAGAAGTCACTAACGGCTCTACCTTTTGTTGGATTACGGCTTTTTGGAGAGACATTGGACTCTGTTACCAAGGGTGGTAGGTTACCTCAACGCAAGAAACAACGCCGCCCCTTTTGGGGGGCCCCTTCCTTTACCCCCTCCTTTCGTGGGGCCAGATCTGGCAGGGGATTTGCATTCCCTTCTTCCAGAGGAGATTCTGGGAGCAGGGGCAGAGGACGTGCCCGTCCAGGATTCAGTTGGGGCTCTAAGCCCAAGCCGGCTGCCAAGCCGGCTCAGCAATGAGGGGGCGCCCTCACCCTTGCGGGTGGGGGGACGGCTGCGACTCTTTTCCCAGGTTTGGGATCAAGAGGTCTCGGACCGATGGATCCGGGAAGTGGTGTCTTCCGGTTACAAGCTGGAGTTCGAGCTCTGCCCCCCTTCCAGATTCTTTAGGTCTCGGATGCCTGCAGAACCTCTAGCGGCGCAGGGGCTTCTGTTGGCAGTGCAGAACCTTCTGGACATGGCTGTCATTTGCCCAGGGCCTCCTTCGGATCAGGGCAGGGGTTTTTATTCCAATCTGTTCACGGTACCCAAGAAGGACGGATCGGTCCGACCCATCTTGGATCTGAAGTTTCTCAACAGGTTCATCCGGCCACGGAAATTCCGCATGGAAACACTACGTTCGGCCATTCACTCTCTTCGTCAGGGAGACTTTCTGACGTCCATAGACATCAAGGATGCTTATCTACACGTTCCAATTTTTCCAGCACACCAGAGGTTTCTCAGGTTCGTGGTGGAGGATCGGCATTTTCAGTTTGTAGCACTCCCTTTCGGCCTCACCTCGGCTCCTCGGGTGTTCACCAAGGTGCTAGCGGGGGTGATGGCTCTGCTAAGGGTTCAGGGCATCCGCATTGGGCCCTATTTGGACGACCTTCTGATCATGGCCTCCTCCTTCAACCAAGCGGAGTTGGACACCAGAATGGTGGTGTCCACCCTGGAGAGGTTTGGTTGGGTGGTCAACCACCCCAAGTCTTCTCTCTCTCCGTCCAGAGTAGTGACCTTTCTGGGAATGTCTCTGGACACTTCGCAGGCCAGGGTGTTTCTGCCCCAGGCCAAGATTCTTTTGATTCAGGAATTAGCTCGGCTTCTCTTGTCGGCCCCTCGTCCGTCCATCCGGCTAGGGATGAGGCTGGTGGGGTTAATGGTGGCCTCATTCGAGGCAGTTCCCTTTGCTCAGTTTCATACAAGGACGCTTCAGCTTCATCTGTTGAAGGTTTGGGACAAGTCTCCTCTATCGTTGGATCAGTCCTTCCTGATGACTCCCCGAGTTCGTCGATCCCTACAATGGTGGCTGGGGTCGGTCAATCTGTCGCAGGGCAGATCTTTTCTGGTACCGTGCTGGGAAACAGTCACCACGGATGCCAGTCTGTCAGGTTGGGGGGGTGTTTGGAAGGACCTCCAGTTTCTGGGTCTGTGGAGTCCGCAGGAGGCTCACGAGCCCATCAATGTTCTGGAGTTGAGAGCCATCAGGTTGGTTCTGTTTCGCTTGACTCATCAGTTGAGAGGCCTGCCAGTTCAGGTTCGGTCGGACAACAGGACGGCGGTTGCTTACATCAATCACCAAGGGGGGACTCGCAGCAGGAGTGCCCTCAGGGAAGTGTCTTTGATTCTGGACTGGGCGGAGAGTCACGTCCCGTGTATCTCAGCGGTCTACATTCCGGGAGTGGAGAACACGGAGGCGGACTTGCTGAGCAGAGCCTCCTCTCGTCAGGGGGAGTGGTCTCTCAGTCCCACGGTGTTTCGTTCGATATGTCTCAGGTGGGGGTTCCCAGCGGTGGACCTCTTTGCCTCTCGTCACAATCACAAGCTTCCAGTCTTTGTGTCTCTCTCGCAGGATCCTCTGGCTCTGGCAGTGGATGCCATGTCTCTGAACTGGAGGGATCTGGGGTTTCTTTACCTGTTCCCTCCGTTTCCAATGGTAGCCAGAGTGGTGCGCAAGCTGACTCTGGAGGGCGTGTCGGCGATTCTAGTGGCACCAAGGTGGCCAAGGCAGGTTTGGTTCGCAGACCTGGTAAGACTGGCAGAAGATCAGTTCGTTCTGCCTCTTCTGCCGGACCTGCTCACCCAGGGTCGGCTGCGCTATCCCAATTTACCTTCGCTGGCTTTGACGGCGTGGCTGCTGAAACCGCCATCTTAAAGGAAGGTCATTCTGACGCGGTGGTTCAGACTCTTATTAGCGCCAGGAAGCGATCTTCCTCTACTATTTACTATAGGACTTGGAGGTCCTATATTGACTGGTGTGAAAGTAGGTCTTTCTCTTGTCGGGAGTTTTCCATTTCCAGAATCCTGGAGTTTCTTCAACATGGTCTGGATTTGGGGCTTCAACTTAGTACCTTGAAGGGGCAGGTTTCTGCCCTGGCGGTGTTTTTTCAACGGTCATTTGCACTTCATCCCTTAGTCAAGACCTTTTTCCAAGGAGTTACGCATGTACGGCCTCCTAGGAAGCCCTTTGTTCCAGTTTGGGATTTGAACCTGGTTCTTTCTGCTCTTCAGGGTCCCCCATTTGGACCCTTGAATGAGATTGCTTTGTCTTCACTTACTCAAAAGGTGGCCTTTTTGGTGGCCATCACTTCGGTTAGGCGTGTTTCTGAGTTGGCGGCTTTATCCATTAAAGCTCCGTACTTCGAAAGGCATCAGGACAAGGTTGTCTTTAGTTTCAAGCCGGATTTTCTTCCTAAGGTGGTCTCTGCCTTTCATCTGAATCAGGACATTGTTCTGCCTTCTCTATGTCCTAATCCCAGCAACGACAAGGAAAGGGCGCTGCATTCCTTGGATGTAGTCCGTGTTGTGAAATATTATCTGGTGGTTACGTCTTCCTTTCGTAAGACTGATGCTTTTTTTGTGGTGCCCTTTGGGCCTAGGAAAGGTTTGGCTCCTGCCAAATCTTCCATTAGTAAATGGATTCGTCAGGCCATCATTGGGGCCTATTCTGCCAAGGGGAGGAGTCCCCCTTTTCGTGTTACTGCTCATTCTACTCGTGCGGTTGGAGCGTCCTGGGCTTTCCAGCACCAGGCCTCTGTTGAGCAAGTTTGTAAGGCCGCTACTTGGTCCTCTGTTCACACTTTTTCCAAGTTTTACAAGGTTGATGTTCGGGCCTCAGCGGATGCTGTTTTTGGCCGCAAAGTTCTGCAAGCTGTTGTGGTTTAAGTTGTGCATTGTTGCCTTGTTTTGGATCCCCGCCCTTTTTATGGACACTGCTATTGGATGTCCCACATGTTATGGATATCTTGAAGCGGGGTGTGTGACATACTTAGAATAATACCATTTTGTGAAATACTCACCTGTAAAATGGGTATTATAAGTATGTCACACACCCCGCTTCACCCGCCCTTCTTGTATTCGGGATCCTTTATATTATGAACTTTGCGTTATTTTGATTTATATTTGCCTCTTCCTGGTCCCTTACCTTACTGCTTCTATATACTGGGTGATGAGTGGGAGGTCCCAGGTATTTATGGATCAGGGAGGGGCTTTCTTTTTTGCTATCATCTCTGCAGGAACGCCCCTTCAGGTCGGTATTACCCACATGTTATGGATATCTTGAAGCGGGGTGTGTGACATACTTATAATACCCATTTTACAGGTGAGTATTTCACAAAATGGTATTATTCTGGATTATAATGACAAATCAGCTAAAGTTGCCATAGACAGAAAAAGGCAGTAAAATGTGAATGGGATGCTGGAGGCTGATTCATTACTAGCGCCAGGTATCGGCAGATGAGCGTCTGTACAGCGGCGCTTAGAGCGACCGCTAGTAGACGCTGTAAGCGGGTATCGGGCGCTGTAACAGAGTGCCTCAGTTGCTGTAGTAAGCTGGCCCTCATTGATGAATGTGATGTATGTTGAGCAAAAGGTAGCGCCAGATCAGTGCGACCGACTCTCGGCACTCCACACCATACTTACACCATACAGCATCAGCGCTCTGGATCTGGTCGCTATAGCATAGAGCACCAGACGCTGTGTGATTAAAGTCTGTTTTTGAACACATATCCACCAGTAACAAAGTGAAAACACATAAAATGACATTGTTGGAACACTGTGACATTAACACTTTAATGCCAGACCTTTAAACAGAAGAAAAGGAACGTTCATTGAAATGTATGGGAGAGCGACAGGTAGCGACAGGTAATACCAGGCGCTCTGGAAGCTAGAGCTCCGGTGCTATAGACCTGTCACCTGTAATGATGAATCAGACGCTACATGGCGCTGTTAGAGTCGCTCGCCTTCATAAATGTGGTTTTGCGTACAGCACCCGTCATTCACCAGACACTGCCTGCAGCTACGAGGCGCTACCTGCCCCCATAGTGGCTAGTACAGATGCAAATGTAGCAGCCCTCACCTTGATATTTGCATTTTCACAATCCAGTTCCTCTCCAGCAGAGCATCTGGATTTGTCCCCCCCCCTCCGGATCGCCTCATTCACTTACCTCACTGGTTATCGCACAGCACATGTATAAGCTCTCCTCCAATCAGTGGCCAGGACTCCGTTCAGCTTTGCTAAGCTGCTCCAATGTCAGAATGGCTTATAAAGCTGAATGGAGTGATGGTCGCTGTCCTTCAGCTGGACCTACCTGTGCCAGCTATTGGAAAAAGCTGGGGATGCGGCCATGACCCGCACATGCACCCTGGGATCGGCAGCATACTAACTATAGTAGGTCATCCAAAAAATAGTAGGGAATCACAAATCAGCCACGGGCCGCACATGCCTCCCAGGATCGCCAGCGTGATGGGGGATCTGGGGGATTTCACAAAGTGGGGCATCCCACAATGTAGGGAAATTGGCCTGCACAGCACTAGATTGATGGAAGTATATGTTCACCACCAGGGGTGGACTGGCCACAGGACATACCGGGACAATGCCCAGTAGGCCGCCACCATCTCTGCACTGGCCGGCTGCTGAGGCTCCGACTTCTAGCAGTGGGTTGGATGAATGGGAGCCACCCCGGACCGCCCAGAGCATCTGGCGGCCTGCGGCGGTGCCCATTCACCCGGCCCATGACTAGAAGCCATAGCCGGCATTTAATTAGAGGGCAGTCGGCCAGTGCAGGGGAGGTATAGGCCTCTCTTTGATGTCTGGGCATCCATAGTATCAGTATGAGATTCCCACCTCTGCCAGAAATCTCATGTTGCTACTGTGTTGCCGACTGGGCGCCATGGGCAACTACACAGAGCCTCAGACATTGGGGGTGCAGGCAGCCCCAGTCCGGCGGCGTTCCTTGGCCCCCAGCGGTGTCGGGAGCCCAGGCTCCTAGTGGCAGTGGCATTTTCTGCTTCCCGGGCAATGGCATCCCTGGGTCCCAGCGGACGCAATATCGCGGCCCAGCAGAGTGGGGGCAGAGAGGAGGGTGGTTCGGCTACTCAGCATGCTATGGGGGCTCCTCCCTCACAGCCTGTTATGGGGGTTCTCCCTCACAGCCTGTTATGGGGGTTCTCCCTCACAGCCTGTTATTGGGGTTCTCCCTCACAGCCTGTTATGGGGGTTCTCCCTCACAGCCTGTTATGGAGGTTCTCCCTCACAGCCTGTTATGGAGGTTCTCCCTCACAGCCTGTTATGGAGGTTCTCCCTCACAGCCTGTTATGGAGGTTCTCCCTCACAGCCTGTTATGGAGGTTGTCCCTCACAGCCTTTTATGGGGGGTTCTCCCTCACAGCCTGTTATGGAGGGTCTCCCTCACAGCCTGTTATGGAGGTTCTCCCTCACAGCCTGTTATGGAGGTTCTCCCCTCACAGCCTGTTATGGGGGGTTCTCTCTCACAGCCTGTTATGGGGGTTCTCTCTCACAGCCTGTTATGGAGGTACTCCCTCACAGCCTGTTATGGAGGTTCTCCCTCACAGCCTGTTATGGAGGTTCTCCCTCACAGCCTGTTATGGGGGTTCTCCCTCACAGCCTGTTATGGAGGTTCTCCCTCACAGCCTGTTATGGGGGGTTCTCCCTCACAGCCTGGTATGGAGGTTCTCCCTCACAGCCTGTTATGGAGGTTCTCCCTCACAGCCTGTTATGGAGGTTCTCCCTCACAGCCTGTTATGGGGGGTTCTCCCTCACAGCCTGGTATGGAGGTTCTCCCTCACAGCCTGTTATGGAGGTTCTCCCTCACAGCCTGTTATGGGGGGTTCTCCCTCACAGCCTGGTATGGGGGTTCTCCCTCACAGCCTGTTATGGGGGTTCTCCCTCACAGCCTGTTATGGAGGGGTTCTCCCTCACAGCCTGTTATGGAGGTTCTCCCTCACAGCCTGTTATGGAGGTTCTCCCTCACAGCCTGTTATGGAGGTTCTCCCTCACAGCCTGTTATGGGGGTTCTCCCTCACAGCCTGTTATGGGGGTTCTCCCTCACAGCCTGTTATGGAGGTTCTCCCTCACAGCCTGTTATGGAGGTTCTCCCTCACAGCCTGTTATGGAGGTTCTCCCTCACAGCCTGTTATGGAGGTTCTCCCTCACAGCCTGTTATGGAGGTTCTCCCTCACAGCCTGTTATGGAGGTTCTCCCTCACAGCCTTTTATGGGGGGTTCTGCCTCACAGCCTGTTATGGGGGGATTTCGCTATCCAGCAAGTTATGTGGGGGATTCTGTAACTCAGCATATTATGGGTCGGGTACTGCACCCTGCCTGTTATGTGGGGGGGCGTGGATACCGGGCCGGGCACACTGCAGAAGGACCCGTGTGACCAGAAAAGTCCCGGGCCATTTTTAAACCCCAGTCTGCCCCACAATCTATTCTGATTGGTTGGATGCCCTCTCATATATCATGGGCGTGTGTAGAGAGGTAAGAGATTGAACGATCCCCTGGGTATCACACACAGAGGCATCCCAAATTGTCCCATGTTAAGCAGACCAAAAAAAAGATGGCAGCAATATTGAGTTTTGATCTGTTTTAAAGGGTCTACAACCCCACCCCCCGCATCGGTCACAGTGACTGGCCACGCACACACCATTTACTGCACTACCAAAACAAAGCAATTTTCCGGTGTGTACATCCGCTAATGGTAATAAAATCAAAAAGGGGAGGGTACATTTCATTAGCTTCCTTTTAATTGGCCACAGGGGGAAATGTACAGGTTACATTACATTTTAAGGACTTATATAGTTATGTAATACATCATATATTCTTTTAAAAATGAAGTTCTCCTTTAAATTTTCTTGGAGCTGTTTTTTTTTTTATTATTCTGTCAAAATAAAGTTAAAAGAAATGTCAGAGCGACTTCACAACTTTCCGATATATTTCATCTTGACTCAGCTCACAAAAAAAATGTGTCAGATTGTAAAAAAAAAAATAAATCAGTTCCCCGGTGTTTGTTGCTTCGCACTGTCTCTGTTTTAAATGGAAGTGTCAGATTTAAAATGCAGAGAACGGACAGGGAACGGGTTATAAAAAGACAGAGGAAGCAAAACATCAGGTCTCTTGTCTAAAGCTGATGTACAGGGACTCGCTCCTGCAGAACTATGGCTTGATCGGGGTTGAGCCACATGGTAAACGCCTGGCGATTGGCAAATGAGGTCATGGAAACTGCCAGAAAAAAACAGAGAACGGTTTTCTTTTTTAAAGGAAAAGTAATTTTTTTTTTTTATGAAACAGGTTTTCAGTTATCACTTATAGGGGGTAATTTCGCGAATTTCAGCATTTAGCGCGTAAAATGTAACATTTTTGGTGAACATTGTCCATGTTTTCCGGATTTAGGTCAACATCAGTTTGATGTGGCGAATGCTGGCGACCACCTTTTCTGTTTGCCAGCTTTTAGTGGCAAACCTCATAAGAATCAATGTTATTTTTTGGTGAGATTGTGCCATTAAACAAGACCTTCACCCTGAATTAAAGCCTTATATGTTTCCCCCACCAGGACAAACAGATTGCCCCACATTAAAAATCATCTGACCTGCACCTACTGCATTTTATGAGCTCATAGAGTCTCAGGCTGACTGAAAACAGGAAATGTCTTCTGAATTTGCTGCTCTGATTCTGGGATTGCTGACCTTTTCCTGACCCCAGTTCTGCTCTGTCTGAGCAAAGCACAGCTATAACCCCGCCCCCTGTACTTTCACCCCCCCTCCTCTCCTCAGTATGTAATGCTTCTAACAGGCTGATTCATCATTAGCGGCAGGTAGCGACAGATGAGCGTCTGTAGCAGGCATTTTCAGAGCGCCCGTTAGTAGTCGCAGTGCTCGCCCATGAGTCGCTACTTTATAGTGACTCAGTCGCTGTTCAGTATGTTGAATACATTGTGAGGAGTCGCTATTTGAGCAGTACAGCGCTGTATGGGAGCGCATGTTAGCGACTGCTCATAGCGACCGACTCACACCATATTCAGCAAAAAAACAGCCTCACAAATCTCTGGCGCTGAAAAATACTTGTTTGTAGCCTAGAGCGCAGGAGGCGGTGTGTTTAAAGTCTGTTTTTCAGCATCTATCCACTAGTAACAAAGCGAAAACATATGGAATTACATTGTAACAACATTGTAACATGAACACATTAATGGCAGACCTGTAATGTCATTTCTGAGGAAATATATAAAAAATGAAAAAAATATGAAAAAAACTGCTATTTCAATGCCAGGAGAGGTCACATAATTATTTGTGATTTTTTGGAAAAAAAAAAAAACAGTTAAAAGAGAAGAAAAGGATCGTCCATTGAAATGTATGGGAGAGCGACAGGTAGCGAGAGGTCATACCTGGCGCTGTGCAAGGCTGAACGCTGGCGCTGTTCGCTGAGGCTGTGAAAATGATGAATCAGACGCTACATGGCGCTATCCCAGTCGCTAAACAGATTCTGCTTGATAAATGTGTAATTGCGTGCCGTGTCCGGCGTTCACCAGTCACTACCTCTCATTAACCAGCCACTACCTGACGCTATCCCTTCTTAAATAAGGGCCTTAGTCAAGATGGTGGCACCCGTATCCTAGAGCATACCTACCAACTTTTCAGGGTGGGAAAGAGGGACATTTGTTAAATGAATCCACACCCCTCAATTGTGGGACGGAAAGGAGATGTAACAGCTACAACTGTTACAACAATATAAACACTATAAATAGGCAAATTAATCATTTATTGATGCAGATCTTCATGTTACACCTCAAAGATGTTAGATGATGTTAATGTTAGATGCTGGGGAATAGTTTTTCTAAAGGTTTGGGCTTTTCATTAAATGATGCTGAAGGTCCAGTTTAAGTCCTTTTAGCATCTTGCAGTTTTTTTGCGCATGTACGTCAGTTAGTTAAAGGGACTCTGTAGGCAAAGTCCATAAACTGTCATTCAGCAGCTCACCTCATCATGTCTGAACTCTCCCTTCCTGTCATAGAACAGCTGCTTCTGAAAGTAGTAACAAGGCAAAGAGTAGTGGCCCACCCCCTGAATTCCTTTGCCATAGACCACCAATTATAGGGCTAAGCTGGTGGTCTAAAGCTCCGCACCATCAGACTGTGGACACTCTGAGAGAGGGAGAACAGCCCAGGCGATGAGACCCCACCCATTATGCTGATTAATATGCGACATCACAGAGCCAAGGGCCATGCCCAAATATTTCAAAAGACAAATCATAAGGTGAAATTGTAAACTTTGATATCTCAGCCATTTCTTCTTCCATTTAAGAACAAAAAACAGTGCCAAACGTAGCCAGACACAATGGTCTAACAATTACCTTTGCCTTCTGTATCCCTTTAACTAGTATAGTAAAAACAACCATTTAAACAGTTTTTGCATGACTTTTTACATTTTTATAAAACTCAGTATATACAGCATGGCAAACACCCAGGGCACCCCTGAGACACCACATGTATATTTTGAGACCAATACCATGCCGAAATCATAGGCGCCTATGATTAAGTCCTATGACGAAACGCGTTGGGCGGAGCCTATTGCTGATCACGTGACCTCGAAGAAAGCCGACGGCTGCCGAGCTCAGAGGCCTGGGGCTCGGAGGTAAACGTAGACAGGTGAGAGAGACACGAGACGGGTAGAGGGACTCAGAGGGAAGGGAAGCTTCCACCTCACAGTCTAAGGGCCTTATTTAACAAGGGATAGCGCCAGGTAGCGAATGGTGAGCGAACGGTAATGACGCTCACCGCCACGAGAACGCCGGCTCCCCTCCGCAATCACACATTTATCAAGCCGATCCTGCTTAGCGACTGACAGAGCGTCAGATAGCGAATCATTCATCATTATTCCAGCCTCACCCCACAGCGCCAGCGAGCGACCTTGAACAGCGACAGGTATGACCTCTTGCTACCTGGCGCTCTCCAATGCATTTCAATGGAGCAATCTTTAAATATTCATAATTAATTGCTATTAATTTTTTTATTTTTTTTTTAAATGTCAAAAATTCTGTGACCACTTCTGCAATGTTATTTTTTTTTTTCAGGTAAAAAAAAAAATAATAAATACATTTGTGCAGAATTGATATTACAGGTCTGATATTAATGTATTCATATTACAAAATGTTTGAAAAAACATGTTGTTTTTTTTTTTTCCAAAAATATGGTTGTTTGGGGGTTAAAAAACTACTTTTAACCCATCGCCGCCAGCGCTCTGGGGTTTAAACAAGCATTTTACAGCGTGATAATTTTTTGAGCGTGATTTGTTAATGAATATGCTGGGAGCCGTTCGCTATGGCCATTCGCTATCATGCGCTCCCATACAGCGCGGAACCTGTCAAACAGCGACTCCTCACCCAATATTCAACATTACCGCACACCGACTGAGTCGCTATCAACAGCCGAACAACAGCCAAGCACAGCGAATACTAGCGTGCGCTGTGAAAATAACGCTACTGGCGCTCATCTGTCGCTACCTGGCGCTATTAATGAATCTTCCTCCCCGTGTTGTAAGAATACGTCTGATTAAGTCTTTTATTTGGTAAGAAACTTTTTAATCTTGCGCACAGATATTTATTCAGAATTACGCTATGTGTGGCAATTTGATTCTTTTTTACATGGTTAATGAATAAACGAGGAGTACCTCTTTTAAACTACATACTGACCAGCTATTAATTAAAGGAAGGTTTATATATAAAAAACGGCAACCCCAGTGAGACCTATGGAAACTGATAAATAAGGAATTGTGATCCTAATGGGTTATATGAAAACCGAATAATAAGGAATTGAGATTGGAAATTTACAAAGCCTAATTAACACCGGGATCTGGTGCGTTGTTTGAACATCAGGTGGTGGATAATACACTGATCCACGTGGTGAAAACTATAATACAACAAGTCCCGCGGAGATACATACATTTAGATGTATACAATTTTGTCGTATTAATGTAATGTTAATAACCATTTCGGCCACTGCAGTTCTTCACCTTTCGCCAGACTCTTTTTTGATGTAAATTCCTCTCTTTCAGCAGGATGAATGGCAGCGAAAACCCATCAGGCATCCAGCAGACAATCAATTGTTTTTCCTATTCGCGTGAATTAGAGCGAAACAACCCATTCGCAGGTCACACTGCAAAACAGGGGAAACCTAAATTTGCACAAACCCACGACTTTCATTACTTACCCCCCATAGTGTGTTTGCTGCAACTGACTTACTGCCTTGTGCGGAAATATTCCCTGGCTCCAGATTGCTGTTTGTTAGTTAGTCCTTGTAATGTTATCTCTATCACATAACAGCATCACTTTGTACCCAAGTTGCCCCTACCTATAAACCCCCTTTGACCAGGATTCCTTTGGTCCATCTCTATTCTATTGGAGTGTTTTTGCAACTCCCCAGGAGAACTTCTTCACCAGTCAAGTGATAGGACAATGCACCATTGGCACGCCTGGTCTGATTTTTGCATTACATTTCTGGATTAAAAAAAAAATCTGAAACATTCAGAAAACATCAAACTTTACTCTATAGTAAGGTTTGCATGTATAATGGATTAGGCCCCTAGCATCACGTACCGCCAAGTGGGTGATCAATTATAGATAGTACCTGTAATGCTAGGTGCAATATTTTCTAAATCTATGAGTATATCTGGAGCCCTTAAATGTTTAAGGCAATTACAAGGCTCAATATCTCTTTAATTTGCACCTCGTTTGTCTGAATAGGCTCAAATGGCAGTAAGCTCCAAGGAAATGTAAGGACCTAGGAACACGTTAATTAACTAATAAGGCCCTTATTTAAGAAGGGATAGCGTCAGGTAGCACCTGGTTAATGAGAGGTAGCGACTGATAGCGACTGGTCAACGCCGGACACGGCACGCAATTACACATTTATCAAGCAGAATCTGTTTAGCGACTGGGATAGCGCCATGTAGCGTCTGATTCATCATTTTCACAGCCTCAGTGAACAGCGCCAGCGTTCAGCCTTGCACAGGGCCAGGTTTGACCTCTCGTTACCTGGCGCTCTCCCATACATTTCAATGGACGATCCTTTTCTTCTCTTTAAACAGTTTTTTTTTTTATTTTTATTTTTTCAAAAAAATCACAAATAATTCTTTGACCTCTCCTGGCATTGAAATAGCAGTTTTTTTCATATTTTTTTCATTTTTTAAATATTTCCTCAAAAATGACATTTCAGGTCTGGCATTGAAGTGTTCATGTTACAATGTTGTTACAATGTAATTCCATATGTTTTCGCTTTGTTACTAGTTGATAGATGCTTAAAAACAGACTTTAAACACACTGCCTCCTGCGCTCTGGGCTTCACACAAGTATTTTTCAGCGCCAGAGATTTGTGAAGCTGTTTTTTTGCTGAATATGGTGTGAGTCGGTCGCTATGAGCAGTCGCTAACATGCGCTCCCATACAGCGCTGTACTGGTCAAATAGCGACTCCTCACAATGTATTCAACATTACTGAACAGCGACTGAGTCGCTATAAAGTAGCGACTCACGGCCGGGCACAGTGACTACTAGTGGGCGCTCTGAAAATGCCTGCTACAGACGCTCATCTGTCGCTACCTGCCGCTAATGATGAATCAGTCCTGTTAGTTTCTACCCAACTAATGGTTTTTACCCATTTAAGTGCATTGGGAGTGCCATAACCTAAATCGATACAAGATGGCAGTAGAGGGCCATAGACTAAAATTAGGCCATAGGCTATAATGGGGAATATTCTAGAAAGTGAGGTCAGAAGGGTTGTTAGTCATAACAGGAGATAGATTAGTAATATAGTTATAACTGAAAGGTAGTGATTGGTCAGAGGGTTTAGTAACTATCCTATCAGATGTCGGACACGAGGCCGAACATGTGATAGAAGGTTCTGGAAGGTAGTGAGAAGGGATATAGGGAAGCCCCAATCCAAAGCGAGTGTGATTCACCATTTGAATTGTAAAGGAGCAGGAGGACAGACTCTAAGAGAGAGAAAGGAGAGATTCCAGCCAAGGACATTATTCTCTATGGAAGCAATGCTTTATGATTGTACCTGACTATGGACAGAACCAGAGCTGTAACTGGACGGACATGTACTTGTTCCGTGTTTGCTGTTTGCTTGTGGATTAAATTATGAGGAGCTCTGCTTTCATCTTCTGGACTGCTGTTCATCTTTCCAAGCGGCAACAGTGAGTACTAACATTTCCCGCAACTCTAACCCTTACCTACTCACAACACACACGCTGAACACCCTGGGCCCAGAAGAACCTGCTCCCTGCCATCACTTGTCGGACACCCCGGTATGTGAAGGGCTACAGAAATACCAAAAAATGCATTTTAAATAGTTATTTATACCTTGCTACATGTACAATACAAAGGTTTGCAGGCTCTGCTACAACAAACAAAGCCACACAAAAACAAAACAAAAGCAGGTAAAACAGGCCACACTTATCTGGTTTAAGTGGTGTGGGCAAATCAGCAGGCCTCATCCAATCTCCAAGTCCTTCACAAGATGGCTGCCACGTTAAAGTCAGTCTATCCACAAAAAGCAGGTCCTATTAGAAGGGAGAGTAACTATCCTGTGTCCCGTTACCCATTGTTGCAAGTATGGGTCTGTGATAAAAAGACCTCGTCATTGTTTTACTTTTTGAGGAAAGGAGCAAAGCTGCAAGTTTCGTTTAGACCTGGAAAAATGGTTGCCTTGCAGTTGGTGATCCATCTTGTTTCTATCTGTAAGGTTTTATGGACTATGTCACCCCCTCTGGGGTGAGCATGTATGCGGTCTATTACAGAGAATTGGATTCCCTTTGGTGAGCCATCGTGGTAGGCCGCAAAATTTTGTCCCACTGGGGTTGCCAAATTTTTCTTTTTGATGTCTCGGGTATGTTCATATATCCTTGTTTTTAGCTTACGATTGGTCTTGCCAATGTAAAACCTTGGACAGGGACATTCTAATAAATAGATGACATTGGTTGTGTTGAGAACTTGCTACAAACTAAAACTAGACCAAATGTTAGCTATGAACTGTATTTAGGTTTAGCACAATGGTTGTGTTTACCATCAATTGGATGCCTATGAATTATGTAAAAAAGCCAATATTGTTTAAGAATGAACTATGTGATCTCTAGAAAGAATAAATCTAATTATATTTTTTGTATGCCATATGTACTGCAGTATTAACTATCACTAACCTAGAATGCATACTGTGAGAGGAAACTAAGGGACATCCTCTAACGGGCCTAAACTACCTCAGCTAAAAACAGGCACTTGTCCCTTTGTCCCCAAAATAGGACATCAGGGCAAACTGCCGGGTTTTTCCCCAATTTTTCCTACGATAATAGAGAAGACCCCACACACCAACAAGAATTACACCCACACCAGGTTATACCTAGGGATACACTGCCTATGTCAGTGCATCCCTCCCCCCTTTCTCTTTGAAATTAACAGTACCTAAATAAGTAAGCCAAAGGCCTCATATTACTTTTTTAAAGCAGGAAGGGATAATGTTTCATTGTTAAAATAAGATATCAGGCCACCCCTGGTTGGGGTTCCCCTGAACTCTACCGTGTACCCCATATGTATGTGTACCGCAGGGTCATAAACAGTGGATTGGGGATATAAGTAGTGTGTAATAAAATTTATGGTAGGTAAAAACCATAAACCATTTCTACAGACCAAAACATTAGACCTGAAAGAAGGACCTATGGGATTTATTCACCAAGAGATAGCGCCGGGTAGCGCCTCGTAGCGGAAGGCAACGTCTGGTGAACGCTGGGTGTTGTACGCAAAACCACATTTATGAAAGCGAATCTGGTGAGCGCCTCTAACAGCGCCATGTAGCGTACGATTCATTATTACAGGCGGCTCAGCGTATAGCGCCGGAGCTCTAGCTTCCAGAGCTATACCTCTCGCTACCTGTCGCTTTCCCATAGATTTCAATGGACGTTCCTTTTCTTCTGTTTAAACAGGGTTTTCTTTTTAATTTTTTTCTCTCAAATAATTGTGTGACCTCTCCTGGCCTAGAAAGAGTCATTTTTGTAAACTTTTTTGATTTTTTATATTTTTATGCAGAATTGTAATTTCAGGTCTGGCATTAAAGTGTTAATGTCACAATGTTACAACGATGTCATTCCATGTGTTTTCACTTTGTTATTGGTAGATATGTGTTCAAAAACAGGCTTTAATCACACAGCGTCTGGCGCTCTATGCTATAGCGACCAGATCCAGAGCGCCGATGCTGTGTGTGTCCTTGGTGTGAGCCGCTGAGAGTCAGTCTCACTGAGCTGGCGATACCTTTCGCTTCCTGCAGCGCTGTACTGGTGTTAGAGCGCCCAACACCCATCACATTCATCAATGCCGGCCAGGTTACTAGAGCGACTGATGCGCTCTGTTACAGCGCCCAATACCCGCTTACAGCATCTACTAGTGGTTGCTGTAAGCACTGCTATACAGACGCTCATCTGCCGATACATAGCGCTAGTAGTGAATCAGCCTCCACGTTTCTATGTAAGCACTACAGCTTCTAAGCCATTATGTAAGATAGGCCCAAAGGCCTGGTCCTCTGCTTGAGGAGGGAGGTACCGTAGCAGGGTGTTTATCGGCACACCCTGAATTCAAACTCTGAATCCAGCATGGAAGTTTTCTGGTTTTGGATTTGAATTGACTCCTTTTAAAAATAGAGATCGCTCTGCCGGAGCAGACTTGGCGCCCGTTTCTAGGCAGAATTTTCCTTACCGTCAGGTAAATGTCAGATTCCGCAGTTCCAAGTGGAATATATTGGCCTTCTGCTTTGCTATTAGAGGGAAAACAGACTGTTCATACAGCATCACTCAATGCATCTGAGGGGAAATGGTCAGAAAAACAGCGACATCCCTGAGTAACATTAACCTAAAGGGATTGTCCAGGCAACAAAATACAACAGCTATACTCGCCCATTGTCCAGCGTAGCTCCACCAATCATTTAACAGGCTTTGCACCACAGTGGTTTAGTTCTGATCAAATGGTTTTGCAATAAATTTCCAAACAAGCAACTGCTTATCCTACAGAAACCGCGAGTGGGCTGCTTATATATGCTCCCCAGTATCCATAAAGCTTAGAATCCTGGGAAGTCTGCCATCCCTGGAATCCCTGGAATAGCACCATAACTAAAAACACCTCCGGTTGGGTGGAAAATCTAATACAACTACTGGTCAGTGATCTCTCTGTTTTGCACATTATTTTGGTGGCAGTGGCAGGAGTAGCAGCCACAGAGACGGCAGGCAGCGGCAGGAGTAGCAGCTACAGAGGCGGTGGGCAGCGGCAGGAGTAGCAGCTACAGAGGCGGTGGGCAGCGGCAGCAGTAGCAGCTACAGAGACGGCAGGCAGCGGCAGGAGTAGCAGCTACAGAGGCGGTGGGCAGCGGCAGGAGTAGCAGCTACAGAGGCGGTGGGCAGCGGCAGGAGTAGCAGCTACAGAGGCGGTGGGCAGCGGCAGGAGTAGCAGCTACAGAGGCGGTGGGCAGCGGCAGGAGTAGCAGCTACAGAGGCGGTGGGCAGCGGCAGGAGTAGCAGCTACAGAGGCGGTGGGCAGCGGCAGGAGTAGCAGCTACAGAGGCAGTGGGCAGCGGCAGGAGTAGCAGCTACAGAGGCGGTGGGCAGCGGCAGGAGTAGCAGCTACAGAGGCGGTGGGCAGCAGCAGAAGCGGTGGCTACAGAGGCGGTGGGCAGCGGCAGGAGTAGCAGCTACAGAGGCGGTGGGCAGCGGCAGGAGTAGCAGCTACAGAGGCAGTGGGCAGCGGCAGGAGTAGCAGCTACGGAGGCGGTGGGCAGCGGCAGGAGTAGCAGCTACAGAGGCGGTGGGCAGCGGCAGGAGTAGCAGCTACCGGGGCAGCGGGGGAGCCAAGGAATGTACGTTTTTTTACATTCACCCGATAAGACGCACTGACACCCCCCCCCCCACACACACACACTTTTGGGGAAAATAAGTGCGGTACATGTTTTTAGTGCAGGTCTCTCAGCATTTATTGGGTCACCCTAATTCAGGGTCCACTATACATGCTTTTGTTGCTTTTGTTGCTACTATTATATACTGCTTATGTGTGTTGTTTTCCCCAGTTTGGGGGTCTTTGTGCCTACACATATCCTACAAGTTTTATTCTAGTTTTATTATAGCATAGTCCAATCCTTTTTCTCTTTCTCTTACCTTAAAGGAGCGCTCTCGTGAAATTGTGTAACATTAAAAATCAATATAAACACATTGGCTAATTAGAGGAGGGGTCACTTATACAATTGAACTGAATAAAACTCCCACCAAGCCTGTGGTTTATTCTCCTAGTAGGAATAAATCCAGGGGTGACAGGTTTAAGTGTATCAGGGGTGACAGAGCCTTCTATTAAAAACATAACAAGCCTGGCTGGATATTCTTGATGTTGGATGATGGCTATTTTTTCGCGATAGCACTTCTTTAAATCTACGGGCAGTCTGATTCATTACTAGCACCAGGTATCGCCAGATGAGTGTCTGTACAGAGGTGCTACGAGTGACCGCTAGTATACGCTGTGATCGGCTATCGGGCGCTGTAACAGAGCGCCTCAGTCGCTGTAGTAACCTGGCCGGCATTGATGAATGAGATGTTGGGCGCTCTAACACCAGTACAGCATTGCAGGGAGCGAAAGGTAGCGCCAGCTCAGTGCGACCGACTCTCAGCGACTCACACCATATTCAACAAAAAAACACACAGCGTCAGCACTCTGGATCTGGTCGCTATAGAATAGAGCGCCAGACGCTGTGTGATTAAAGTCTGTTTTTGAACACATATCCACCAGTAACAAAGCAAAAACACATGGAATTACATTGTTGTAACATTAGTACTTTAATGCATAAAAATCTAAAAAGTGTTAAAAAATGACTTTTTCTAGGCCAGGAGAGGTGACACAATTATTTGAGAAGAAAAAAAACAAAAAAAAAACAGTTTCAACAGAAGAAAAGGAATGCCCATTGAAATGTATGAGAGAGCGACAGGTAATACCTGGCGCTCTGGAAGCTAGAGCTCCGGCGCTATATGCTGAGCTGCCTGTAATGATGAATTGGACACTACATGGCGCTGTTAGAGTTGCTCACCAGAATCACCTTCATAAATGTGGTATTACGTACAGCGCCCGGTGTTCACTAGAGATGAGCTTCTCAAAAATGCGTTTCGGGCGATTCGCCAAATTTCTCAGAGAAATTCGGGTTCGTCCTAATCGAACTTTCGCTCATCTCTGGTGGGAGCGAGGAGGCCAGCTGCGCTGTCAGCTGTCATCAGAGGACGCGTCATCAGAGGAAGCCGGCTTCCTCTGATGACACGTCCTCTGATGACAGCTGACAGCGTAGCCGGCCTCCCCGCTCCCACCATGCCGGCATTTTTATTTTTTATTTCAGGGAAAATTCGGTCACCACGAACCACTAAAATTTCGGGTTCGTGCTGAATCGAATTTTCCCTGAAATTCTGAGCGAATTCAGGTTCGTTAGAACTGATTCGCTCATCCCTAGTGTTCACCAGACGCTGCCTGCCACTACGAGGAGCTACCTGGCGCTATCCCTTAATGAATAAACCATCCCTTGATGAGTTAACCATACAATATTTCTTAAATTTCTTCTGCTTTCAGTGGTACAACATAATGACGGCAGCCTTTACAATGCGTAATGAAGTTATGTGAGGTAAGGAATGTGCCCTAATAACCCCTTGATCCCACTCTCCAAGGAAAAGACTTGGTATTTAACATAATATAACATATTAAAACTCCGTCCTGCTGGGAATTAGCGGCGTCTGTTGTGAAGTTTCCACGAGCATAATTAATGGCTGATTTAAATTTAGAGCTACAGCCCCGTGGCCAGGGTCCAATTAAGAATTTGGATGCCTTGAAGCCATTCGGTGTATATTATGCTTTAAAAGCATTAATTCCGGCAAGTACCCCTACCTTGACTTGGGTATGGCAGCGTCTTTTGTTGCCATGCATCCTCAAAGTTTAAGCAACCTGTCCAACATTGTTCCTTCAAAGCGCTGTTTTTAGAACTATTTGGATTTCGCTTTGGTATAGCGGGCCCGCATTTTTAATTAGACATGGACAACATTAGAGGTTTTTTTAAGCTGTCTTGAGGGCTTTGTAATCGGGGCCAGGAAGCCGTGCCAGGATTCTAAATTATGACTCTGCAGATGTAGAATGTAGAATTTACTTTGGGAATTTGAAATCACTTGTGGCTCCTTTTTAGAATATCAACTGTTTACCTCATAAAGCTACGTAAATCAATGAAAGAATCATTACCCATCACGGTTGCTGCTTGCTGGCCCGGGTAAATCTGACTTAAATGCTTCATCCACTGGCCAGGGCGGTACCAGGGTCAGAGGAGTAGCTAGGTTTTCTGGCATCCAGGGCAAAGATTCAAAATGGTGCCCCCACCTGTGCTCAGGCCCCCCTTTGGCACCCCCTGACCTGCCGCACCTGGGGCACGTGCCCCCCCCCCCCCCCCCCCTTCAGCTATACCCTTGACCGTGTGGGGAGTGGTGTCTTCTGAGGCCCTGAAGTATCCTGTATGACAACTATGGGGAATGTGTCAGATATTATTTTCCACACCAGTAGAATTACAAAAGCAGGCACAGATAAAGGCTTTCAAAAAGCTTCCACCTACTTTTTTGAAGACAACTCTCTGCTCCAGCCCTGCAATATTCCACATTTCCTCCAGATGTATTCCTATGGCATAATTTCCATTCAGCCCCTTCTACAGCTACAAACCAGCACAACTATTACAGGTAGCTGGGCCTTGGCCCCCTCCTCAGGTTCCAGGTTGCCGTCAAGCCTTGTCTAGCCTCAGGTTCCTCTGGCTTCTTCTTCTTCTCCTCATTACCTTCTCTCTTTTCACTCCAGCAGCATTCAAATCTAGCTCCGACAGATTTTAAAGTTTTAAACCATCCCCAACACTGACACTGTTGCAGTAACATGTCCTGCCATGTGAGGAATATTCTAGGATCCAATAAGAACCTAAACACTCTACTTAAAGGCTAATTCTACTTTTGATGGCATTTTAAAACATTTTCAATCTATCTTTCAATCAATATGATGTGCTCCATTGTTGAGTTTATCTATTCATTTTGTACTTTTCTATGTTTTTACAACTCCATGTTATAAAATAAAACAGTCCTCCATAGCAACCATGTGTTTACCTTAGAAACATACCTCAAAGTGGTGTTCAGATGTACATTTCAGAAGCTTCCTCGCTTCATCTGATTGGTCGAGGCAGACATGACAAATTTTACCCTATCTGCATTATTTCAATCTCTACAGAAAGGGGGAATCAGTCTTGAGCTCAAGAAACTAAGGCCCTTATTTAACAAGGAATAGCGACTGGTGAGCGGCCGGTAATGACGAGCACCGCCACGAGAACGCCGGCTCCCCACCACAATCACACATTTATCAAGCCGATCCTGCTTAGCGACTGAGATAGCGCCATATAGCCACTCATTCATCATTATTCCAGCCTCAGCCCACAGCTCCAGCGGCCGACCTTGAACAGCGACAGGTATGACCTCTCGCTACCTGGCGCTCTCCAATGCATTTCAATGGAACAATCTTTAAATATTCATAATTAATTGTTATTAATGTTTTTTTTTTTTTTTTTAAATGTGAAAAATTCTGTGACCACTACTTTTAAGGTAAAAAAAATAATAAAAAAAAATGTACAGAATTGATATTACAGGTCTGATCTTAATGTATTCATATTACAAAATTACTTTAAAAACGTGTTTTTTTTTTCCCAAAAATATGGTTGTTTGGGGGTTAAAAAACTACTTTTAACCCATCGCCACCAGCGCTCTGGGGTTTAAACATGCATTTTACAGCGCGAGAATTTTTTGAGCGTGATTTGTTAATGAATATGGTGGGAGCCGGTCGCTAGGGCCAGTCGCTATCATGCGCTCCCATACAGCGCGGAACCTGTCAAATAGCGACTCCTCACCCAATATTCAACATTACGGCAAACCGACTAAGTCGCTATCAACCACCGAACAACGGCCAAGCACAGCGACTACTAGCGCTCTGAAAATGCCGCTACAGTCGCTCAACTGTCGCTACCTGCCGCTGTTAATGAATCGGCCTCCAAGAGGCTAATACACTACTAGCGCCAGGTATTGCCAGATGAGCATCTGTATAGCAGCGCTTAGTGCGACCACTAGTAGACCACTAGTAGATGCTGTAAGCATGTATCGGGCGTTGAGTTGTGGTCGCTGTAGTAGCCCGGCACTGATGAATGTGATCTGTTGGGCGCCCTAACAACAGTTCAGCGTTGCAGTGAGCGAGAGGTAGTGCCAGCTCAGTGCATCCGGCACTCGGCGCTCCACATCATGCTTAACAAAAAACTACACACAGAGCGCCAGCGCTCTAAAACTGGCCGCAGTAGCATAGAGCGCCAGCTGCTGTGTGATTAAAGTCTGTTTTTGAACACATATCCACCAGTAACAAAGCGAAAACACATGGAATGACATTGTTTTAACACTGTGACATTGACACTTTAATGCCAGACCTGTAATGACAATTCTGACAAAAAAAAATTATAAAAGCGTTTGTTTGCTGCCAGGAGAGGTCACACAATGATTTGAGCAAAAAAAAAATTGGCAAACATGCTATTTAAACACAACCAAATGAAAGCCCATTCAAATGTATGGGAGAGCGACACTGAGCGAAAGGTAATATATGTGGCGCTCTTGAACTTAGAGCGCCGACGCTATATGCTGAGCCGCCTATAATAATACATGTGATGCTACATGGCGCTGTTAGAGTCGCTCACCAGATTCGCTTGCTTAAAGGAGCAGTATCGCAAAATTTGCATTAAAAAAGATAAATAATTAAATAGCCACACAATAACTTCTAACATGTGTATAAATAATCTGGCGATAGAAAAAGGAAAAAATATATGCCTTACTTTTAAATTGTATAATGACAAAGGCTCAGTCCATTTGCTGAATAGGGGAATCTGCTGGGTTGTATTTAGTGAGCTGCTTCATTTAGCCCACTGGTCTCCTAGCAACACTTTACCTCAGAGGCTGACACTGTAATCAGTGGTAACGGCTGTGTGTGTGTGAGGTGCTGCTTTTGTTATGAGACCAGGTGACTCAAATATGTAAAATCTATACAAAATAAACTAAACTGACTGAAAACGACTGAAATTCTTCTTTGAATAATTGAATGTGCAGGAAAATCTAAAGGTATTAAAGTGGCGACCCTGAAGTCTATAAGACCCGGCCATTGACCTTGCCCCTTGGGCATTCTAAATCAGGATGCCCACTGTGTGAAACGACCCCTGGATAACCACAGATCCCCCCATTTTTCTGGCGCGCTCACGCAGATAGTCATTTAGACAGGCCGGGTGGCCAGGAAGGTTACTGCTCAGGCTCCCCATCTGTGTGCAAACAGAGCTGATTGGATGAGAGCCCGTGCATGCGCTGTGGGACAGGGAAAGGTACGTTTTTACAGGCGAACTTGGGGATTTCACATATTAGGGCATCCCAAGTTGGGATGCCCCTAGGGGCACAAAACAAAACTCCAGATAGTGAAAATCCTGGGTTGGGCTTTGCTCAAAACACACAAAGCTGAAAGAAAGATCATATGGAAAAATGAAAAATAAGAATATGAAAGAGAAAATGGTAAACTGAAAGATTCTGCAGCAGAGCCAACATGAAGGGAAAACTGTCAAAATCAGCTAAATGACTTCTAGAGCTTTTCTCTCTGTTTTAGATATTTAAGTTCTGGCCAGGCAATGTTGCAATGTTGTTATCTTATGCTGGACGGCTGCCAGCACTGAACAGCTGATACTTTGTTACATTGTTTCCCCCCTCTCCTCAGCATGGAACAGGCCAGAGTGTCGGGCTCCGAAGCATAAACATGAGCTATTAGTCTCCAGCTGCTCAACACACACATAATTTTTTTCTAAATTTGTAATTCTTACTCCAACACTTACCTACATTCAAAGTACCATTTAAATATAAGTCACCAAGAAAAATTAACGATACTGCTCCTTTAAATGTGGTTTTGCGCACAGCGCCCGGCGTTCACCAGACGCTGCCTGCCGCTACGAAGCACTACCTGGTGCTATCCCTTCTTAAATAACCCCCTAAAGAGTTGCTAGAAGCTTTCTGTGGTGAAAAGGGTGATTGCTGCTGCTTTGCTTAGCCCAAGCTGCTAAAAAACATGTAGTTGAAGGATTTGGGGATTTGTAGTGAGATAAAGATACCAGGAACTTTAAGGAGGGACAAGAAAGCCACTCCTACTTCCCCAAGACACATCCACTGGAAAGAAGCTTGGAAGCAACATGCTGAGAAGTAAATCACAGGTCTGAGGCCACAGTCCTAACACAAATGTTTTTTTTGTCCCAGAGGAGGTAAACAATAAGGCAGAACACCAAAAGCTGACATAAAGGGAGTCTACTATTCCTACACCTAACTCTAGCTACAGTGAGTAAGCCCCCAAGTTTAAATACAGCTGCCTGTGACACTAGGGGCCTTATTTATGATGTGCGCCATTTAGCATCTTTCTGGGGGTCTCTGGGGCCAGTTTTGCAGCACCAGCATTTTTATCTTGTGCTGTGCTGTGGACTACAAATGACGCTATAAGTCGCAGGGGCAAATGCTAACTAATTTCCTTTGATTGTTGCACGGGATATTGGCCAGCCTGTGTCAGAGCCTGTTAGATCCGACTGACGATTATCCCAGCACCATTTTGTACTGCTGTTTTTCCGGCGCTGCACAGGGAATTTAGGATTTTTTTCCCCCTTGGTGCTATATTGTTCTGGTGCTGATCAGTGTTTTATCGGGGAGGCCGATTCATTAATAGCGGCAGGTAGCGACAGTTGAGCGACTGTAGCGGCATTTTCAGAGCGCCCGCTAGTAGTCGCTGTGCTTGGCCGTTGTTCGGTAGTTGACAGCGACTCAGTCGGTTTGCCGTAATGTTGAATATTGGGTGAGGAGTCGCTATTTGACAGGTTCCGCGCTGTATGAGAGCGCATTATAGCGACTGGCCCTAGCGACCGGCTCCCACCATATTCATTAAAATATCACACTCAAAAAATTCTCGTGCTGTAAAATGCATGTTTAAACCCCAGAGCGCTGGCGGCGATGGGTTAAAAGTAGTTTTTTAACCCCCAAACAACCATATTTTTGGAAACCAAAAAAAACAAGTTTTTTAAATAATTTTGTAATATGAATACATTAATATCAGACCTGTAACATCAATTCTGTACAGTTTTTTTTTTTTTTTTTACCTTAAAAAAATTTTCTAAAATGGCAGAAGTGGTCACAGAATTTTTCACATTAAAAAAAAAAAAACAATTAATACGGTAGCAATTAATTATGAATATTTAAAGATTGCTCCATTGAAATGCATTGGAGAGCGCCAGGTAGCGAGAGGTCATACCTGTCACTGTTCAAGGTCGGACGCTGGCGCTGTGGGCTGAGGCTGGAATAATGATGAATGAGTGGCTATATGGCGCTATCTCAGTCGCTAAGCAGGATCGGCTTGATAAATGTGTGATTGTGGTGGGGAGGCGGCGTTCTCGTGGCGGGGCCCGTCATTACCAACCGCTCACCAGTCGCTACCTGTCGCTATTCCTTCATAAATAAGGGCCTAAGTTACAAATAAATCACTGCTGGGGACAAAGAGGGCAATATTTACAGTGCTTTTAGGTTGGGGTTTTGTTGTTGTCCAACTTGTACATTTGTAGCAAAAAGAAGCCACTAACATATATTTTTTAATAAAAAAAACATTTGGCACCATCTAGGTCCTGCGTTTTCATTAAGTCACAATGTAAGTTCTAAACAATAAATGTATTGCAATGTTAATTATAAGCAAAAAACACTTCATTCCAGTTCAGCCCATTGTCTTCTATGCGAGCTTGATCTACAGCGCCAGGTTAAATTTGACGCTGCATTTATCGGAGTGCCCGGCGCTAAGACCTTGGGCGTTACTGTTAAATAAGACCCTAGCTGGCGGACACTTCGGTGCTTACGTTTTTTACTTCTTAAATTAAAGAAGGACCAGAACCTATACCCCAACTGCCCTTAAATCCAGGGCCGCTGGATTGCCTCCCCTGGGGCATCCAAAATCGGGATCCCCCGCTGTGAGAACCCCCCAGGTGTGAGCTGCAGCCACATCCCCGCTATCTCTTTAGCAGCACATGCCCGCACCAGGCATTTGTGAATGGCCGGCGGGGGCACACTCCCTGTTAGAGGGTAGTGGGGAATGTGGCCACCAGCGTATTCGTATCTGCTCATCTTAGACAAGCTATTAGATGAAGGGGCAGGAGTGGATCAGAGCATTCTGATTGAATGAGAGGGCTGCGCATGCGCCATAGGACCGGGAAAGGGTGAGTGAGATCGGATGACCTGGGGGGTTTCACACAGTGGGGCATCCTCGATCGGGGTGCCCCGGGGGCAAGGGCCAGAACCCAGAAAAGTCAAAATCCTGAGTTCTGGTCCACTTTAAGTGCTGCTGAGGCAAAAAAGTGACGTTGTGTGGTGCTGATGCTTCATAAATTACGCTCTAGGTCCTTTTGCTGGATCAGCAACTCATCCTGTTACCCGTACTGTGTTCCACCAACTTCAGAAGCTCGGCCATAGATAATGATTCTTGTTCATTAAACATACAAAGCAGGTGGATCCCATAGCAGGCATTGGGATGTCACCACCTAAAGTCATGTGGGGGGGGGGAGAGTACAGAAAGTAAGAAAGCTTATTTAGGGTCTAGATAAACTTTTGTACATATTTAACATGTTTACCTTTAGTTGTTATCTGTCAAGACAAAGCCCTTCAGATACAAAAGGGACAATGCAATGTCATAAAATTGGAGCCGTTGTTTATCTACTATAGGTGTGTGGGCATGCATGACAGGTAGAATTGTTCTGAAAAATAGCAATAGAAACCCTTCCCATCCAGATAACCTGCTATTTTCTCTGCATATATGCCTACACTGTAAGCATTTCAAACCAACAGGTCCAATTACAGAGATCATAATTCCCAAAATTTGCTCGAAGTGTGCCATGTTGAACTAGGTGCTGCCTTCCAGATAAATGTTTTCAATTGCCCCAACTTCTACAGTCTATCTCCAGATCAAGCATATAACCAACCCCCACTAATAGCACATGACGTTTGTGAGAGGTTACATGATGCACTCCCTCCAGCCATTCAGCGAGAATGCCTGCATCCTTATGACTAGCAGTGGGGAGGCCTGAGTAGGGGGTGTGCTATCAACACTAGAGCCAGCAGAGCTAAAACAAGATTATAATATTCTGATTTTGTCTCACCCTGCACCTGCATGATACTGCCACACTGTTCTTCCTTCTGCTTTTGCAACCCTTACCAACTATTCTGCATCTGCAAATTCTGGCCCCTTACCAATTTTTGTGTCTGCACCTCCACAACACCTCCCGAACTTTGACTACTTTGGCAACCTGCTTCCTGGACAGCCCCTTGACATATCACCACTGGACTGCTGCTATCTCAACTTCTCCTTTGCTTAGTAACGGTTGTCAGCAGTGGGTTTGACATCCCAGCTGATTAGAGATGACTCATTGAAAGGCCACTTCCTGGAACTAGCACAATGTTATCTGTATTGTTAATGTACATAATGGTTTTCTTGCTGCCCTGTTGACAACCACTGTCCTGTCTGACCACATCCAAGTTTCAAACCCTGTAGCTGACCTATGCAATGTCTGAACCTATCCAGTGACAAGCCTTGTTACTGGCCCATGCCAAGTCTAACCATGTCCAGTGCCAAGCCCTGTTGCTGTGTCATATTTTATTCAGTGACAAGCCTTGTTACTGACATGCCTGACGACCTCCATTGCCAATCCATGTCTGAATGTCACTGACCTAGTGACAAACCCCTTTTGCTAAATTGTACCATGTCTGACCACATCTGCTCTACTTCTACTGGCTGATGTCCACTGCTTAACCCCCCCAGCCAGGTCTCCTGGTTATGCTCACCAGCCATCTTGGCCTAGGTGGTGTTTGTTAAGTGGCCTTATCTACATAAACTGCTCTAGAACCAGACACTCTAACATCTCTGATTGCCAGCTCCAAAAAAGGTACATGGCTTATTGACTATATTGGCAGGGACTCTGGTAATACTTCACTCATTATGGTCTTCAGAAGGAAAGTGGCTGGTGTATCCTAAACACAGGTACAGTGTCTTATTCTTATGCATTACAAAACAATACATGTTCTTGGACTTCTGTCCATTTGGTCCTCCTTTTTTTGGCCACCCCCAAATTTTGGCCCCTTAACAACTTTTGTGTCTGCACCTCCCCAACTTTCTTTTATTACTTTGACAACTGGCTTCCTGGACAGCCCCTTGACACATCACCACTGGACTGCTGCTACTTCTCCTTTGCTTAGTAACAGTTGTAAGGGGTGGGCTTAACATGCCATCTAATTGGAGATGGTTCGTTGAAAAGCCCCCACCAGTAACTAGTACATTGCTGACTGTATTGTGTGTATTTCTTATGCACAACAAAAGAATACATGGTCTTGGTGGCTACGGGGGGGTCCAAACTGGACTCATGAAAGGGTCCGAGGGTTTGCTATTGGTCCATAGGTTAGGGATGCAAAGCTTGCCTTGCCCAGACCAATGGCCATGCACATTATGCCACTGAGAAATGATCCCAAATGCAAAGTCCATAAAAGGGTCCTCTATTACAACAATAAACAACTATAATGGAACCTATAGTATTAACAAGTTAAGCCTAATGGTAAATCTCCAAACACTCAAGATGGTGTAAACCCATAACCTGCACACAAAACCAAACATTTAGATTTTTCTGCAATATATATATATATATTTATATAATATATATTGTGAGGATCAGCTCTGGTAGACAGCAGGATGTTAGAAGTATAGAGGCTCAGAGGCGAAAAGTTCAACTTAAAGTCTGTGTTTATTCACATAAAAAGTCCATAACACAAAATATCCTTTTTGGCTTACATCGCCTTTTCAGGAAAAATGCCACAGAATTGCATCCGACAGGCAACTGCCCTTTTTAGTTTTGGTCCAAGCTTGCACACTTGTAGCCGAATCCTCCTCGGGTCCACATGAAATAGCCTGTATAAGAGCTTCCAGTCAGGCACACAGAGTCTCACTCCACAAGTGAGCTTTAGACACAGCCAGTGCACAGCTGA
The DNA here is from genome assembly GCA_027917425.1 of Gastrophryne carolinensis. NCBI lineage: Eukaryota > Metazoa > Chordata > Amphibia > Anura > Microhylidae > Gastrophryne > Gastrophryne carolinensis. The sequence goes on along the minus strand of CM051236.1, from coordinate 473,624,749 downwards.
CTCCCCAGGCTATTTATGTGGCCCGCAAAACCCGGACCTGGGTAGGGGATGGAGTCCCACCCTGCTCTACTCCATCCCAGTAAAGCCGTCCCGAGTTAGCCTTTCGGCTATACTAAAATTTCAGCAGCAGACTGCCATTAGCAGCTGATGCTGGAGAAAATTACACAGCTTTACTGCACCAAGGCCAGGTACCTTGGTGCCACATACCTACCGTCAATGACGGCACCTTGCACCTTACCACATACCCCCCCCTTTGTTCAACCCTGAGGGGGTAGACACATGAGAACAATGTGCCCGGGACAGGGCATTCGCATTACCCAACATCCGTCCCGCTCTGTGCTCTACTGTGAACTTGAAATTTTGTAAGGACAGGAACCACTGGGTGACCCTGGCATTCCTGTCCTTAGCCTGGCACATCCACTTGAGGGGAGAATGGTCTGTAATCAAACGGAACCTTCTCCCCAGCAAGTAGTAGTGAAGAGACTCAAGGGCCCACTTAATGGCCAAACACTCTCTCTCCACTACACTAATCCGGGTTTCTGCAGGTGTCAGCTTGCGACTCACGTAGACAATGGGGTGTTCCTCCCCGTTGACTTCCTGAGATATTACAGCACCGAGACCTACTTCGGAGGCATCAGTCTGCACTATAAACTCCCTCTTAAAGTGGACCAACACCCAGGATTTTGACTATCCTGGGTCTTGGTCCACTTCGGTGGGGCACCCCCGCTGTGTGAAACCCCCCCGATCACCCGAAAAACTCACCTCTCCCCGCTCCCAGCGCGGACGGACAAGCCATTTGACAGGAGCGGACAAGCGGCTCCTCCGCCGCCGCCTCCCGCGCGTCACTCTTGGCGCGCGCGCGCCCGCGCCAGCCATTCACAGACGGCTGGCGCGGGCGCGCGCACGTCTAGAGACGTAAGGTAAGGGGATTTGGGGTGTTTGGGGGGGTTTCACCCCGCGGGACATCCCGATCTCGGATGTCCCGCGGGGAGGGAGGTGATCGGCCCGGGAATCTTATAGATTCCCGGGCCGATCACGGGAGGGTGTTGGTCCACTTTAAAGTCGGGTGTCACCAACACCGGAGGCCCACACAGGGCAGACTTCAAAGTGGAGAACGCTTTTTCTGCCTGTTCATTCCACTTCACCATGACAGACTTGCGTCCCTTTAACAGGTCTGTCAATGGTGCCGCTACGGTGGCAAAATTGGGAATGAACCTCATGTAATACCCTACCAACCCCAGAAATGACTTCACTTGGCGGTTAGTGTTAGGACATGGCTAGCTACGGATGGCTTCTATTTTATTAAAGTGGACCAACACCCAGGATTTTGACTATCCTGGGTCTTGGTCCACTTCGGTGGGGCACCCCCGATCGGGGTGCCCCGCTGTGTGAAACCCCCCGAACCCCCCGAAAAACTCACCTCTCCCCGCTCCCAGCGCCGACGGACAAGCCGCGGACAAGCGGCTCCTCCGCCGCCGAAGACAAGGTAAAGGGATTTGGGGTGGTTGGGGGGGTTTCACCCCGTGGGACATCCCGATCTCGGATGTCCCGCGGGGAGGGAGGTAATCGGCCGGGAATCTTATAGATTCCCGGGCCGATCACGGGAGGGTGACGGTCCACTTTAACCTGGGGCTTGACCACTGCTCGCCCAATCACATATCCCAGGTATTTCGTCTCTTCTAAGCCTAAGGCACATTTTTTCGGGTTTGCTGTCAAACCAGCCTTTCTGAGGGAATCCACTACGGCCTGGACTTTGGGTAGGTGACTTTCCCAATCCGTACTATGGATAATTATATCGTCCAGATATGCCGAAGCATAATGACGATGTGGCCGGAGGACAATATCCATTAACCTTTGGAACGTAGCGGGAGCGCCATGTAAACCAAAGGGTAATACCTTGTACTGGAACAGTCCCTCAGGTGTGATAAAGGCTGTTTTCTCTTTGGCAGCCTCAGTCAAGGGTACCTGCCAGTACCCTTTTGTGAGGTCCAAAACAGAAAAATACCTGGCTTGGCCTAGCTTCTCAATAAGCTCGTCTACTCGGGGCATGGGGTAGGCATCAAACTTAGAAATTTCGTTAAGTTTGCGGAAATCATTACAGAACCGCAACGTACCATCGGGTTTGGGAATCAAGACTATTCGGCTGGCCCACTCGCTCTTTGATTCTTCAATCATGTCTAACCGGAGCATTTGCTGCACTTCTTCCGCGATAGCTTGTCGCCGGGACTCAGGTACCCGGTAAGGCTTCAACCGGATCTTGACCTGAGGTTCCGTGACAACGTCATGTTGGATGACAGAAGTGCGCCCAGGGAGATCTGAAAACACATCCGTGTTTCTGCTGACAAATTCCCTGGCTTCCTGGGCCTGTTTAGAGGAGAGGTTGTCGCCGGCTTTCACCTCAACTACCGCTTCTCTAACAGCAGACTGAGGGACGGGAAGCTCCACCCCTAACATACCTGGTCGGGGACTGTCACCCACAGGGGTCTCCCTGTCTTTCCACAGCTTCAGCAGGTTTACATGGTACACCTGCTCTGGCTTTCTCCGCCCGGGCTGATGTACTTTTAAGTCACTTCCCCAACTTTCCCAATCACCTCGTAGGGACCCTGCCACCTAGCCAGAAATGTATTATCCACTGTGGGTACCAGAACCACAACCCTGTCACCTGGGTTAAAGTTCCGTACCCTGGCTTGCCGGTTATAAATCCTGCTTTGGGCCCGCTGTGCTGCTTCCATATGTTCCCTCACCAGCGGCAACACGGTCTCTATCCATTCCTGTAATTGAGTAACATACTCTACCACACTTTTGTGGGGGGTGGGTTGCTGTTCCCAAGCCTCCTTGGCTATATCCAACAGGCCCCGTGGATGCTGACCGTATAAGAGCTCGAAGGGCGAGAACCCCGTAGAGGCCTGGGGCACCTCTCACACTGCGAACATCAGATAGGGCAGAAGCAAGTCCCAATTTTTCCCATCCTTGGCGACCACCCGTTTTAACATGGTTTTTAAAGTTTGGTTAAACCTTTGCGGGTGGTAAACGGATGTCCGCAATTGTTTCACCTGCAACAACTTACAGAGCTCTTTCATCACCTTAGACATAAACGGGGTACCTTGATCGGTCAGGACCTCTTTAGGCAGGCCTACTCGGGAAAACATTTCCATAAGCTCCTTAGCAATGAGCTTGGCTGAGGTGTGTTGCAGGGGTATTGCCTCGGGATACCGCGTGGCATAGTCCAAGATTACCAAAATATGCTGATGCCCTCTAGCGGATTTTGGCACTGGACCCACCAGATCCATGGCAATCTGCTCAAAGGGCACCTCAATAACTGGGAGAGGAACTAGGGGACCACGGTAATGAGGCTGGGGGCTGGTCATCTGACATGTTGGGCAGGACTCACAATATCTCTCCACCTCCTTGTATACACTGGGCCAGTAGAATCGTTGTAAAATTCGGTCCAGAGTTTTCTGCTGGCCTAGGTGTCCCCCCAGAACATGTTGGTGGGCCAAATCCAACACCAGCTTGCGATAAGGATTGGGTACCACCAATTGTTCCACAACCTCTTCACATACTTTGTTTACTCAGTACAGCATATCCTGGTGAACCACAAAGCGAGGAAACTGTAACTCTGCCCCTGGCTGTTGTGGCTCACCTTCCACCTCAAGTACATTCTCCCAGGCCCAAGATAGAGTCGGGTCCTGGTTTTGTTCTGTACCAAAACTACCCGTGAAGACATGGAGATCGGCCAACTCTGGACCTGTTGACAGATCTTCCACATCTCCAACCATAACACTCAGTGGGGTTGACTCCCCCTCTTCCACTGTAGTGGCGGTCACCCCTACCGTTGTGCCTTCTGACTCCGGCTCCCAAGATTCTGGGGTCACCCCTGAGTAGGGCCAGTCTGTTGGGGACACACCCGCCTCGCGAGTTTCCGGAACTCCCAGCTTGGTCCACAGTGACATGAACCCCGGAAAGTCTCTCCCAATAATAAGTTCATACGGAAGTTTAGCGGCGATAGCGACTTCGTGGTTCCAGCTGCCGGACACGGTGGTTAGAGTCACTTGTGCTGTGGCATAGTCTCTCAAGTCCCCGTGTATGCACAAGACCCCGGTTTTCCGCCCCGTGTACTCATCGGGCAGTACCATGGTGGGTCTCACCAGGGTAACCATACTCCCCGAGTCCAAAAGGGACACAGCCAGGGTATCCCCCACTTTCACCTGACAGAGGTGACTTTGCCCCACAAGCTCAGGGACACCGGCAGCACACAGCCTCCTGGCATATATTGAAGGGCGGTAGCCAAAGTTCACGTCCATGGGCTCCCCCTGGTGGGGACAGTTGGCTCTGATATGTCCCGGCTCCTTACACCCCCAACACAACACCGGGCAGGGACTTTGGGGGGTAGGTCCTGAGGGGTTTTAGGGGACACCACTTGCCTGGGCTGGGACGGGGACCTTCGGGGTTTCCCCGAATCCTTCCCCGTAGAGCCCCCTTGCAAGTTCTGGGTGGCCTCATATTGCTCCACTAGGTCCACCATCTCTAGAGCGTTGCCGGGGGATACCTGGCCAACCCAGTGCTGGAGAGGGTGTGGTAAAGCCCTCCAGAACATGTCCGCCAGCAATCGGTCCAACATGGCAGAGGGGCTTAATAAATCTTGCTGCAGCCATTTTTGCAGTAGGTGCAGTAGTTTATAGTACTGGGTTCTGGCGGGCTCTGCCGACTGATAGCGCCACTGATGCACCCACTGAGCCTGAACCCACACATTCACCCCAAGTCTGGCCAGTATCTCACCCTTCAGAGTCGGGTAGTCAGCGGCTTGGTCGTCTGGAAGATCAAACAACACCTGCTGGTGTCCAGATGCCAGAAATGGAGCAATGACGTCAGCCCACTGGTCACGAGGCAACTTCTCTCTTGCAGCCACCTTTTCAAACACCGCCAGGTAGGTCTCGACGTCATCCGAAGGGGTCATCTTTGTAAGCGCCAAGCGGACAGCTTTTCGGGCATCAGGGACACTTTTGGGCGCTCCTGCAGCTTGCAGCGCCATCACATGTTGCAATAGCAGCTGGTTGGTCTCCTGTTGCTGCTTGTTGGCCTCGCGCTGCTGCAGATTCGCCTCCATGAGCGCTTTCACGACAGCCTCCATTTTGTCTGCGGTCACAGGTAGCAGCCTGGCAGGCTTAACGTAGGACATGCACAAAAAAAACGTTTCCATCGGTTGCTCCTAGCAACGGCCTCACTGCTTTGCCCGCATCCGACACCAAATGTGAGGATCAGCTCTGGTAGACAGCAGGATGTTAGCAGTACAGAGGCTCAGAGGCGAAAAGTTCAACTTAAAGTCCGTGTTTATTCACACAAAAAGTCCATAACACAAAATATCCTTTTTGGGTTACATCACCTTTTTGGGAAAAATGCCACAGAATTGCATCAGACAGGCAAAGGCCCTTTTTAGTTTTTGTCCAAGCTTGCACACTTGTAGACGAATCCACCTCGGGTCCACATGAAATAGCCTGTATAAGAGCTTCCAGTCAGGCACACAGAGTCTCACTCTACAAGTGAGCTCTAGACACAGCCAGTGCACAGCTGACTCCCCAGGCTATTTATGCGGCCCGCAAAACCCGGACCTGGGTAGGGGATGGAGTCCCACCCGGCTCTACTCCATCCCAGTAAAGCCGTCCCGGGTTAGCCTTTCGGCTATACTAAAATTTCAGCAGCAGACTGCCATTAGCAGCTGATGCTGGAGAAAATTACACAGCTTTACTGCACCAAGGCCAGGTACCTTGGTGCCACATACCTACCATCAATGACGGCACCATGCACCTTACCACAATATATATATATATGTATTTAGCTTTGCCTGTTTAAAGTTGGCAAAGGCGTTTGCCCACCCCCTTCCCTGTGCTAATGCATGCAGCTCCATAATAAATACAAGGTGCCATTACTTGTAACAGTTAGCATTCATCACGCCATCGTTGTGCGATGGTTCAGCGATACGTGAAAAGCGATGACTTTATAAATACAGCAAAGTGAAAAAATGTGATGGGAACATATTAATCATGCAGTAACAGTTTTTGCTATTTTATAAATAGGCTCTAAAACATTTCTTTTTCGTGTGTTATTGATCAACATTTGTTTCATCAGGGGCATCCTATGCAAAAAAAGGGTGTGCCCACACAGGTGCATTATCTTGAATAGTTGCACTTTTTGGGTAAAAAAAAAAACTATATTTTTTTTTTTTCTACTGCTTTCTCATCTCTAGTCCCAGCTCTAACACTACATATCCAATGACGTACTGGTAAAGGGACTTTTTGAGACCTGACATCTTTCAACATGCAGCAACTCCTCTACTTGTCCATGGCTGAATTAGAACTTGGGATGTTAACTTGTCAGAACAAAATGCCAGGGCAGTATAGCTATGGGAGCGAGAGAGGTTTGGGATGGGATCCTTGTGGCTAAGAATTGAGGATGATAGTAACAGGTCCAGCTGAGAGGAAATATTAGTAACTTAGCATTTATGGATGAATAAAGACTTTAGTCCATTTAGTCATTGACGGACCCAGGGGATGGGCCTCATCTTTTCTGCTGTATCCTCACCTGGTGAATTTTACTTCTTTCCCCCCCTTAGGACTGCTGAGAATTTGGTAACTTGCCATGTTGGGGCCTTTTGACGAAATGGAACAAATATTTTGTGGGCAAAATAATTTGATGAGTGGTGGGGAAGAGCATTTCACATTTGGTTGTTATGATTATTTTACTGATATGCTGTATCCTTTTTTTGTTACAGCAAATACGTTTAACAGCTGGCTGTGAGAGAAAATTGCCATTTACTTTCATTGTCTATCTTGGGGCTGATTCAGAGTCAGGTGAAAATTACACCCGGTAGACAATGAAAGTGAATAGCGATTTTTTCTCTTAAAGAAGTACGTTTTCTCACCAGGCTCTGAATCAACCCCAATGGAGTTTTATTAATTACATCAAAGAGGCGTTATCAACTCAGAAGTAGCAATATATTGCATAGGAAAGCCGTTAGCCCATATTTTTGGTTGATTTGTTATTCTTGGTTGATCTCTAAATCCATTAGTCCCTTGTGCCAGGAGACAACAGCAACATTTGCTTTGGTTTTTACAAAGTTACATTTTTACTTAAACTTAAGTTTTTAAAGCTTAGTTTAGAGTTGTATTTTCAAAGTGGATCTTGCAAAATAATCCAATCCATGCAATCAAACCATGGGAACATATTTATTACATACAGTGTGTCTGTCTGAAATTACGAACATGTAGGAGTCACCAACATAAACAGCTGTTTATACTCATGACAACATGCAAATAGTTGTTTGGACATCCTTCACACAATTTGTATTTTAAAAAGTTGATTTGCAGGCATCTTCCAATTGAAACAAAGAGATATATTTTCCAAAGGCTCCAGGGCTCAGCAGAGCTAGAGGGCAACAATGATCTGCTTACCTTACCACCTCTTTCACATTGCCAATTGGTTTCCCCTAGCCATGGTTTGTAAAGCCAGGAGGGGCGCTTCCTGGTCCTGGCTGGCATGTCTGTGCAAGACCTATGTATGGCTGGCTCCCATTGAAAACTATTGGGCCGTCTGTACACCTGGAACTTAATTGTACAGAGGAACCTATTGTTTTCAATGGGAGCATCCATACACAGGCCATGCCTAGCCCCCAGCCGGAAGCAGAAAAAGGTGGTAAGGTAAGCAGATCATTTAGTGCCCTCTGGCTCTACCAGACCTTGGAGTCTTCGGAGAGTCCAAAAAGTTTCTAAGCACAGCATCTTTCTGTTGCTGTGGACAATATTTATTTTAAACGTCAACTGTTTGTTGCCCTTACTTTCTATGCAGATGATTGCTCCTCGTCCACTTTCTCAAGACTTTCCTTGTAGGTCTGTGAGAGCTGTAGATCATTCCTACCACCCACCCAATCCAATCAAGGTTTGAGCATCCCTTGTCAGGTAAGTTTAGCGATGTTACAATGACATCTCCTTTCACTTGATTTATCCTTTCCAATTCTCGTGTCCTCTCTACAGGAGCTGCATGTTACAAATCAATGCAGAAAAATCTAAATACGTTTTATAAATAGAACATGTTACACAGTGGGGACTTTTAATTGCGCAAAGCAATCTTAAGATGTAATCATTTGTACAGTAGACTTTGATAAATAACACCGCCAGTGATTAATATCCACTCCACAATGATACGATGCAATGTTCACAACTGAAATGTTTCCATTCCAATGATCACAACACATTTGGTTATTTTAAATCCATATCTCGCTTTTTTTTTAATTTCACTCGATCTCCCTGTTTACTTTGCGTTGGTAATGACTTTTTGCTTACTATCAGTCATGTGAAAAAAGCAGCTGCTGCAGCAAGGACGCGCGCTCACAATGCTTCTTTGTTGGGCTTTCATGTCATTCTTCTCTATCAATTATTACGAAAAATATTTATAGGAGAGACTAGAAAAGTGGTTTAACTGATTCCTGTACTGTTTTATAAAGTTAACACACTCCTGAAAGTTAAAGTGGGCTTTCATATTTAGTAAAAAAAAAAAGGTGGGCACCTCACCCATGATTTTAATTTAGGTCCTGGTCCAGACATGCACTAACTTCCTACCTAATATTCACAGTGTAAAATGCACCATTTCAAAGCATCTCAAAATCTCTGAATATAAATAGATACATAATGTATTCTAATTGGTAATATGATCAAAAAAAATTGTGTACAACTGCGCTAGAAAAATTCTAATTTACAATAACAATTCAAACGTATTAATCTATAAACCATGCGCAAGAGCTAAATACCAGTGTCAACATTCGGTTAATAGTCAAAGAAAAAAAGCCATAAACTAATTTATGACTAAGCTAAGTGCAAACAAAGTACGGTACCAAACATTTTAAAACTTAAACTTTTATAAAATAGTCAATAAATGAAACTTTTCAACCAGGTCATTCCGATGTGTCATACACTGCAATCAATTCGTGCACCGGGGCCCACCACCAGTCCGCACGAACCAGATAGCGATTGATAATGGGCTTTTTTTTTATGTCCACTTGAGGCAGGAACACTCTTTGCTCATACACCTCCTCTTAATAATCAAATTTTACTCTCCATCAATAATATCACATGTGCTCATTGGCATATCAGGAAAAAGATAAAAGGGGGGAAGAAAAAACACACAAAGGTGTGATAATATTTTAAAAAACGGGAAACGCCAAAACCTCATTTTTTATTGCACTTACCAGAACAACCTATATAAACAGCCTTAAAATCCATATAAAACCACGTGGTATCAACAGCTTGGATTTCCAATACTCAGTCTCACAAGCTGTCTGTTCTCCCCGGCCGTGGCTTCACTTCTATTCCTGGGCATGGCTGAGCTGGTTAGGGTGTGTCATGAATCAGCTTTATGAGTCATGAAGGTGCTCTGCTGTGGTCGTCATCTAGCCTACTACAGTGCCACAATATAATGCACAAATATGGTACTATTATGTTACTTTCCCCTGTCCCTGTCCACACACTTGTGCATACAGGCACTGCCCATGTAGTCATTCCGATGCACTTTAATATGTGAAAAAAGGCATTTCAGATGAAGAGACTGCTGGTTAACTTCATTCATTTTTATACCAACGCTCTCTGTACCTGTGTACCCATGTCTTCTTCATAATTTCTATCCAGGCTGGCCTGTGGCTCAATAAGGGGTAAACTATTGTAGAATAAAGATAATTGTGAATGTGTTAGCAAGTATCTAGGTATACCTCTGGCTCCTACAAACATCCATCAAATCCAGGTAAATAGTAAAAGGACAAATGGCCAAACACTAGCATACTCCTGTGCTGACATTGTCCATTGTCTAGCCCAGGGGAATAACTTTGCCGGGCATTCAAGGTGTGTGTGGGAAAATCCTTGGATTACTGTCAGGAGATGAAGGAAGCTTGGTAGCTGACCGGGAAGAGATGGAAAAAGGACAGACAATCTACCTGCGCCACCAAAGAGGCAAGCTGCTGACCACCCGGGGCGTGGGTGGTCCAGTACTCGGAGAGCCCGTAATCCACCCAGTTCTTCAGCAGAGCTCCTAAAGGTGGAGTTGCACAGGCCCCAGGTAGTCCCTTGGTGGTTGCAGACTTGGGAAGGGGAAACACAGGGCAGACGTACACAAGACACAGACAAATGAACTGGGCCCCAGTGCGGGCTGTGGCAGCACTTGGCCCTAGTGTAGACTATGATGGAGCTGTGTCCCAGTGCAAGCTGGGCGAAGCTGGGTCCCAGTAGAGACTAATTGACAAAGGGCTGTAGGCCCAAGACACGGTTAGACACTGGGAGGGTGGCAGGCCCCAAACAAGGACAACACTGTGGTGAACCACAAAACCCAGCACAGACAGCAAATACAAAAACAAATTATGAAGGGCTGTGAGCCCCAGTACTGACGAGACATAAACTAAGGAAGGCCCACAAGGACATGGAGGTATGCAGAGATGTTGGAGAGCATGGCTAGGCTACGAAGAGACAATGCAATGTTTCAACAACAGGGCCGGGGCCAAGCACATGTATTTATAATATATATAATTTATATAAATGTCAGGTGAGGTCAAACAATGCAGCTCTAGGACCCAGGAAGGAACCATACCACTCCAGCAGACACACAGCAACCACACCACAGCAGACAGCACAATGGCCAGAGCAGCGGACTTGGAGTGATGAAGGCTGGCAGATGGCCTGGCTATGCCAGTCCTAACAGACATAATGAAGAACTGTTATCCGAAAGCTTGCCATTCACATGTGCTGGAATAAAAGTCCAGATTTAATCAGGAAATTATAGATATGTCCATTCTTTTTACTATTCATCTGTAGCCAAGAAGGTCATTCACCAGGGATAATTATGGACCAGCCACGGGGAACAAGACCCAGCTGACTATGGTGGAACTACTAGGCCCATTTGACCCCAGAGTACCAAAGACCCAGGTGTTACTCTTCCCCAAACCCAGGGAACTACATGGCCCAGCTGCTCACCAGATATAGGCTTGGAGAACTGCAAGCTCCAGCTTGGTAGATGCCCCCCTGCCACAAAAACTTAGCAGCACCTACATCAATTTAGTGAAGACAGATGGAAGGTCAGAGAGACGAGCAGTCACGCAGAGGCTGAGTTGATAATGTCCTTCCTGGCTAGGCTCTCTTCCTTGTAAGACCTAGGTCGCATCACTGCCCCAGTGGTGAAATGAGAAAACTGCAGGCTGTAAGCAGCCTCTGTGAAACACAACCATCCCAGCCCTGTTCACATTAATTTTACAATTTTAAAATGCGCCCCCTAGCTGCTATCCGCCCCTAGGCACGTTCCTAAAGATGCCTAATGGTAAACACGGCCCTGGAGACGGCCAGGGTGAGTATGGCCAAACCCCTGTGACAAGCGCTGGTGAATGGAGTTTTTTCTGTAGGCTGTGGCGGGAGCTCAGTTCCAGCGATCAGGTGACTTACTGATCACCGCACTGTGCGGGACAAAAGGTGAGTGCCCTTTTGTATTTTTATTTGCCCGCTGAATTACTTAAATATTATTTTCTTAAAAAGTTGCTTTTAATTTGAAATCTACCATTTTAATTTTAAAAGACCAAAATGCCGGTGGGAGGAAAGTCGTTTTCTAAAACCTATTACAGAGCGTTCTGTAAATATTCACGATAACGCATTATTTTTTCCTCCTGTAACAGAGAACAGGTAATTATTCATCTGTTTAATTGACTTTTGGCAGTGGAGAAATATTCTCGTCTTAGTGATTTTTCCTCCTGTGTATATCGGGGTGGTAACTGTAAATAAACCAAAGCAAATTGTTTTCATTAAAGGTAAAATGTAATTGCTTTTCTAGATCTTGCTGATGTCACTGACACCTCAGCGCGCTCGCGGGTCACATTATGCGCTGACCCCGTCAGGTGGCGTGCAGCTTTTCACAAGAAAGCCTACCAGTAATTTGCACCTGTCTTAAAGGGAAACTGTACGCTTGGATTAATTACCTCTTGAAACCTGTATTTTCTCCTGCCATCCATCTTTTTTTAGCTTCCTAATTAGAATCTTTTAGCATTTAATTGTCAAGTCGGGGAAAAGTGCCTCAAGGTAAAATATATTTTTTGCAGTATTTCATTTATTGTGATATATAATAATCAGGTAAAGAAACACATTTCCCTATGCAATAGGCCACTCTCTAACCCCTGAAGTCTTCAAAAATTCCCATTAAACTCACCTGTTTAGAGAAGCCTATGATCTGGCTTAAAGTGGACCAAAACCTAGAATTTTGACTATCCTATGTCTTGGTCCTTTCCCCTGGGCCACCCCGATAGGGGGTGCCCCGCTGTGTGAAACCTCTCAGATCGCCGATGCCAGCTCATCTTCTCCCGGTCCTATGGCGCATTCACAAATGGCTGGCGCGGTTACATGCTGTGCTAGAGGAACAGCGGGGATGCGGCCGCGGCTCGTACATGCTCCATTGGACCGGGAAACAAGGTAAGTCTATGGGGTGACCTGGGGGGTTTCACACAGTGGGGCATCAAGATTTTGGATGCCCCGGAGGGAGGGAATCAATTCCCGGGCCGATCGGTGTGGGTTTTGGTCCACTTTAACTAATCCATTTTTCAGTCTTGTTACCCTTTGGAGTACTTGCCACCATGCTTAGTACATACTCAGGCATGCCAAGTCACCTGGTTTTCCAGGAAGTCACCCTGTTTTTACCCCCCTCACCCAGTCACCCTGTCAGCAGCTCAAATCACCCTGCAGCAGGACTAGCTGCCCCCCCCCCCCCACCACATGTCGCTGTAGGCATCCTCGCAAAGTCCCTGCCCTGGTGGAATAAAGGGTGGCTTTACACGGGCTCAAAAACAGTTCTATTGCGGGGTTGGGGTCATCAGTTTGAGTCCCGGTTAATATTCAGTATCTCTGTGAGCGGCCTGTCTGCTTGATAAGCAGCTCTGGTGGCCAGAATGCATGTGTGTTGATTGCTATTGCCCAGCAGGGCCGGCGTCAGCACCCGGCAAGGCTGGTCAGCTGCCGGGGATGATGGCCCCCTGGGGCCCACTGACAGCTGCCACAACGTGGTTAAAGAACTTAAACTTTGTTTGCCACTAACATTGCATCAGGCCCCTGCGTCGCCTCCCCCTAGCGAGCCGGGTTGTTACTAAGCTCATATAGAGGCTGAGCTGCACACTCTTTCATTGGTGGTGCAGTTGCCCTGCCCCTTAATCTCTGCTCAGCCCTGACAGCCCTGCACTCACTTGTGTGTTGCTCTAGGACCAGCATTGCCATGTAGAGCTGAGTCTCCCTGCAAGCCCCGCCCCCAGAGACGTGTCATCACCCTGCTCCCTGGCCCCAGCATTGCAACAGGAACTACTGCACATGCTGGAAGAAGGTAATGCAAGGTACACAGTGCACACAAATCCTTTGTCTGTCTTTGTGCCCCATCCATCCCTGTCTCTCTGCTCCAACCATCCTTGTCCCCTCTTCTCTGCCCTATCTATTCCTGCTCTTCCTGGTATGTCCATCCCTCTTCCTCAATACTCTACCCAAACTAAAAAAAACAGCTCCAATAGTAAGTTGGAGGGCAAGCAGCCCTTCTTAGTTTTGGCCATGGAATTTCCAGACCCCATCCCGCGACTCTCGATCCCAAAGTGGTCCACTGAGACCATGTTGCGCAAGGGCCCACATAAACCTGGAACCAGCCCTGCTGCCCAGTAATTTATATTCTTGCTGACAGGGACATTAATTCATAGCCCAGACTTCCGCTTTAAATGCTAGGTGGACTTTGAGCACAATTTTGGAGATTTTGTAAAAACATTTGATGCACAAAAGCCAGTGAGTAAGCCACTCCCCTAAACCACACCACTGTCAACCTTTATGCTGGTCTTCAAGATTGGCATCTCTACATTCTACTTTTTGTGTGACCCAACCGTCTCGTCTCCACCCTGATTCCTGTAGCTTGGGAGCCACATGTGACTAGTGAACCCCTGCTTGTGTGGCTCACACTGCTGCCATATCACTTCTGCTGTCTGGGTCCCTTGTTGGGGAGTCAGGCAGGCAGATAAGCTTTGGAAGCTTCATGCTCCCTGTTTGGTTTCCCAGGACCTCCTATGTGATGTCTGGGTCTTCATTCTGCCATTTAGTCTCTTTGATGTTGAGGGTCCCACTTATATGGGGCAGAATATGGTTGCCTCCAAGGACTTGGCAAGGGATGACACCTGAGACTGCAATGCCAACAGATAATCAGGGTGAATGCAAAGGTATGTGATATGGCCCAAATGACCCAATGTGGATTGTAAGTTTGGTTTTGGCATATTAAGTGATAAGAGTGATGTGGTGAGCTGGTTCTATATATTTTCATCTCCTTAAAGGTCCAGTCCAGTCTAACTAACTGTCATTGTTCATGGGAGCCGCCCTGATGGAATTACTGCACAGTACCTGACGGTCAGAATGAGTCTCACACCGCCCAGTCACAGGTGCCTCCACTAGGATGGACGTGCTCTGGACACTGTGAGCAATGGTGGAACGCCGTTGTGGAGGAGGCGAATGGGCCCTGGAAACCCTAGGCTTCATCTGAAGATAAGGTAAGATCCAAAGCATTTGTGAATAGCTGGTATGGCCACGTTCTCTGTTAGAGGGAAGCGGGGATGTGAACACCAGCGCGCTTGGAGTCGCTGGCTTAGATGAAGCCTTAGACAACATGACATCAGCGGCTCCCAGCGCCACGATACGACGAGCGGCAGCATATGCGCCATAGGACCGGCAAGAGGTGAGTTACCTGCGGCGTTCTGGGTAGTTTCTCACAGGGGGTGCCCCGGGGGATAGGAACAAAACTCAGGATAGTCAAAATCCTTGGTTTGGGTCCACCTTAGGGTAAATATTAGTTAAAAACATTTAAAAGGAACAAGGTGAATGCAGAAAACGTACCTTTTTAACGCTTGAAAAATTGAGCAGGTGCTCCCGTATATTGATTTCATTGTTGCGCACCATTTTAATTTATTTAAATGAGCGTACTTTTAAATGAATGCAACTGAGGTGTGACCAAACATGCAGAAGCAGGCAGCGAGACGTGCGGGGTAATCACAGGCAACAGACGCAGCGCGGAGCTCGGGAATGAGATTGCAGTTCTGTGCAAATGCTTTACTAAATGATTTATATGCCGCAGCAAATGAGACGCGATTGTCGAGGAAAACATCTTTGTCCTGAGAAAAGAGAACTTTAAGTTGTTTTGACAAATTAAACACTCGGCTATATGCTAGTTGCTGTAATAGGTCCCCTGCCATCTGTAGAGCTCCGGCCCATCTCCCAGCTGTCTGTGCTATGCTATAGTGACAGTGCTTTATTCTAATCCATATATAATGGGGGTTATGTAATATTATGGTGAGAGCCTCTCCATTCCAGGCAGGGCCGGATTAAGTGTGGTGGAGGCCCCTGGGCACAAAATCTGGTGAAGGCCCCCCGATACAGTATTTTTTTCCCTTTAAAATAATAGTCCAGCCAAGTAACTGATTGGTGGTTGTCTGCAGGGCCGGATTATGAGGGGGGCACAAAGGAATCTAGCCCCAGGGCCTCCACCACTTGTCCTGCAAAGGGGGCCTCCACCAACCTTTGGGTTTCTCCTTGGTCCAGCAACAAAGCTATCAGCTCCTCCTCCCACGCCTGGTAAAGGCTTTTTTTTGTTTTTGCAAATCTGCAGCCAAAGCTGCCACAGGCAGGAGGCAGAGCTGTCAATAAGTGGCTGCTCACTGCACATAAGCCACCAAGCACAGCCACTGGCAGCTCAATGCAGGGACCAGCTGCTGGACCAGCTGCTGGACCAGCTGGGCCACTACATCCACCACCCAGAATGGCAAATCAGGGGTTCAACATGTAACAAGTAACATGCACCCGCACAAGGGACTTGGTCTGATTTTCCAGTAAGTAGGTGGGTGCCAGACAACCACCAATCAGTTACTTGGCTGGGCTATTATTTTAAAGGAAAAAAAATACTGTATCTGGGGCCTCCACCAGATTTTGTGCCCAGGTGCCTCTACCACACTTATTCTGTCCCTGGTTGTCTGGCACCCGCCTACTTACTGGAACGTCAGATCGAGTCCCTTGTGCCACCCTTGTGCGGGTGTGTGCTGCTCGGGAACTCCTGCTTTGCCATACTTGGCGGGGGGTAATATAGTCGCCCGGCTGGTCCAGAAGAAACCAGTCCCCTGCATTGAGCTGCCAGCGGCTGTGCTTGGTGGCCTATGTGCAGTGACAGCTCTGCACCCATCACTGTAGCATTGGTGACGGCGGCTTTGCTGCTCTAGACTCTCTGTCCTGCCCTGTGGTGGCTTTGGCTGCAGGTTTGCAAAAATTAAAATGGACCAAAACCCCCGCTGCGTGAGACCCCCCCAGATCGCCGAAGCCAACTCACCTCTTTGCGGCCGCTCATCCAATCAGCACACTTGGGGCCGCTGACATCATGTCTACTAAGCCTTCATCTAAGGCCAGTGGCTCAGAGCGCGTTGGCGGCCGCATCCCTGCTTCCCTCCAACAGGGAGCATGCCCATTAATAAATATCTGGCGTGGGCACGCTCCCTGCTAGAGGGATAGCGAGGATTTGACTGCGGCTCGCACATGCGTCATTGGACCAGGAAACAAGGTAAGCGATGTCCCAGGGGGAGGGAATCGAGCGGCATGGGTTTTAGTCCACTTTAAATGATGCTGAAGGTCCGCTTTAAGTAAAAGAGTAAACTTTCCAAGCTATTGATGTCACCCCATCACCTGCTGATATCTGCAGACAGACAGGCTTAGCTGCTGAAGACGCCTCTATTTATTTAGCCAGCAGAACACTAATTTCCTCCTGAATTCCCATTGCGTTGGCTCTATTATTCATGTAGCATTTCTCTACTGAAGTAATTATTTAGACTCAGCGAATGTGCTGCAGCCATTGCGACCCTCATCTATTCCTTCCTGCCCCCATTCATTACCAATGGCTGTCCAAATCACACTAGTTCATTTTGGCTTTTGTTTCAATTACCGCCCAGAGTAAATAATTGTTTCTTTGTAAGAACAACGCGGCGATCACAATCTTATACAGTTAAAATTAAATGAATATAATTAATTAAGCATAACCCTCTTCCCATTATATTGTATAAAATGAGTTTCTAGGTACAATAAATTCCATGCTGTTTATTCAACGCGATATTTGTCTAATTAAAATAAAATAGATGAAACCGTCTTAAAAGCTCCATTACATGAAATGAAATTCACTTACATTATAGATGACACGCTCTTACTTCGTTAAAGGATTGGTAATCAAAGTTAAACGTCTAACAAAGAGAAGCAATTCTTGTAATGGGGAACATCAGTTAAATAAGAATAACCCCAGGCCCCGATGGCCCTGAAATCTATAAGATTACAGCACTACTAGATTCCCTCCCCCTGTGACTCCCAGAATCAGGATGTACCGCTGTGTGAAACCCCCCTGCGCATGCGCGAGCAGCAGCTGTATCCCGCTATCCCTTTAGCAGGGCCCATGCCCGTCCCAGGCATTTGTGAATGGCTGGTGCTGGCACGCTTCCTATTAAAGGGTAGCAGGGGATGCTGCCGCCAGCATGCTCAGATCGCCTTAGACAAGCTCTTAAAAGAAGGGGTGGGAGCTGATCCCAGCAACCTGATTGGATCAGAGGCCGCAAATGTGGTGTAGGATCAGGGAAGGGTAAGTCAGATCGGGTGACCTGAGGGATTTCACACAGTAGGGCATCACCGATAGGGGTCCCCCGGGGCAAAGACCAAAGCCCAGGAGAGTAGAAATCCTGGGTTTTGGTCCACTTTAAAGAGGCCTGAGAGCCGCTTCTAGCTGGGCATCTTTTCCTTACTTGCCAAATGGTGGTAGATGGTGATGCCCGCGCACACAAGAAGCAAATTATTTTGGGACCCTGAGGTGTCTTGTGAGTGCAAGTGTGTTCCTTCTGCATTCCCTCTGTTCCCTTTGCTGTCCCGGAGAAATGAAATTGAGAAAAGGGAAAACTTTAAGGCCTTGTTACAGCTTCTACCCTGGAGGAGAGGAACATGCAATAGGCATCAGATGAGCTGCTGGCTGGTTAATTATTGCAGTTTAAACTCCATTTAAAGACAATTTGCAGCCAGAAAACAAAAAACGTAATTTTTTCCCATGAAGACCATCGCTCTTGGTACGGCGCCTCTGCACTATGGATCCATGTTCCGTGTCAATGGTCCAATCGTGCATCCCCCGCCATCAGTCCTGTTAGCTGGCACCCACTCCTTCATACACTGCAATGGAAATGGGCGTTTAAGTTCTTTACATGCCCCTTTTCATTGCAGTGAATGGAGGGAGACATGCCAGCAATCAGTGACTGATGGTGAGGGGGGGGCGTCTCCCTGCCAGAGGACACCTAAGGGGAAGCAATCACATGGAACATGGATCCAGCCACCAGGTCAGAGCAGCAGCACCAGGCTCGGAGCGATGGTCTCCATAGGAAAAAAGGTGAGTATAGTGAGCATAGAGTTTTTTTCGTTTTCTGGTTGCAAATTGTCTTTAAACCGGACCAACAACCGTTTTTCCTTTAATGGGTGTTGGTCCCGCAGAAAGCTAATCAAATCAAGCCAAAATGATGCACATTACCCCCCAGAACGCCCATAATACTCAACTTCACTACGAGTGCTGTGAATGGAGTTTCTTGATTGGCCGGTGGGTGGTCACGGGGGCATGGCTTTCTGGTGGCTGAGGGCGCGACCATGATCCACGCGGGACTTTCCCGGTGCTGGCTCGTAACAAAGCTGAGGATTACGGGCATTCTGGGGGGTTACGTGCGGAGGGGGACTCCAGCATTCTGGATGCCCCCCAAGCTTGTTTTGATTAGCTGACTGCGGGACCAACATCTGTTAAAGAAAAAAGGGTGTTGGTCCGGTTTAAGATCATATCTGACCCTGCAATGCCATGCCCTATAGGTGTGCGGGCAGTAATGGACTAGAAGTAAGGAAGCTTTAGGGTGGCAGGTTTGATTCCCAGCCATGGAACATGACTCCCCGGGTGCTGTAATTAGTGTACACTCACTGCACAGACTGTTTAAATGTGGAGTAAGAATTCATATGTGTGAGCAAGCATACAATTGCAATCTATGCTCCCACACCTTTTGACAGGCTTAGAAGCACATTAGGGGTTGGATCATGGGCTAGCCAGGGTCAATAAAATCCCAGGCTGATTTATGCCCCCGATCCAACCTGTAGTTCATTCTAATGACTCCACGAGCCATGTGCAACACTATGGGTGTTATTCATGAAGGGATAGCGACAGGTAGTGCCTCGTGGCGGCAGGCAACGTCTGGTGAACACTGGGCGCTGTAGGCAAAACCACTTTTATGAAAATGAATCTGGTGAGCGACTCTAACAGCGCCATGTAGCGTCCGATGTATTATTACAGGTGGCTCAGCGTATAGCACCAGCGCTATAGCTTCTAGAGTGCCAGGTATTACCTTTCGCTCACTGTCGCTCTCCCATACATTTCAATGGCCGTTCATTTGCTTGTGTTTAAACAGCGTGTTTGACATTTTTTATTTTTTGCTCAAATCATTGTGTGACCTCTCCTGGCTGCAAACTAACACTTTTAGACACTTTTTTGACTTTTTATATTTTTATGCAGAATTGTCATTACAGGTCTGGCACTAAAGTGTAAATGTTACAGTGTTAAAACAATGTCATCCCATGTGTTTTCGCTTTCTTACAGGTGGATATGTGTTCAGAAACAGACTTTAATCACACAGCATCTGGCGCTCGATGCTATAGTGACCAGATTTAGAGCGCCGATGCTGTGTGTGTTTCCTTTTTTGATAAGTATGGTGTGGAGCGCTGAAAGCCGGTCGCACTGAGCTGGCACTACCTCTTGCTCGCTGCAGCACTGTACTGGTGTTAGAGCGCCCAATATACATCACCTCAATGCGGGCCAGGTTACTACAGCGACGGAGGCGCTATGTTACAGCTGCCGATACCTGGCTTTAGTAATGAATCAGCCTCCAAGACAGTCAGGTGTCTGAGATAGGAAGCATTAATCATTCCCCAACATGAAAATCCCTGTAATTTATGTGTGCACATTAGTGTTTGTCACATGAGGGGAAGCATCAGCTCAGCGTAAATAATACCTTTCATAGTCTCTTGAAGGCATAAAGATTTGTGCAGATGACATTTTCCTGTAATTGTACCAGAAAGAATAAATGGCTTTCATAATCCTTCATGAAACAATGCAGCCTGTATCTTAAGTGGCCGGGACGTCACCTCCCCGCTGAGTTTATCTTTTGTGGGAAACAATATCGTGAACGGCACATCTAACACTAAAATAAAGCGTGCTATTAAAAGACACCGCGGCATGCTGGGAGGTTTTTCAGGCGAAGGCGCAGTTGGAAATGAGTTTAGCTAGGGGTGTTACCGGGATCTGTAGCAGAGGTATAGCATACCTCCCAAGTGTTCCTGATTTGGAGGGACTGTCCCTCTTTTGAGTCCATGTCCCCCTGTCGCTTGTTGTTCTCATTTGTCCCTCTTTGAGGTGTAACGTGCAGATCTGCATCAATAAATGATTCATTTGCCTATTCAAAATGTTTCTATTGCTCTTGTTGCAGTCTATCTCCTATCCATCCCTCAATGAGGGGGTGTGGCCTAATATAAAGTGGACCAAAACCAACCCTGGAGTTTATGAGACTCCAGGGCAGGCATACTCTTTTCCCCCGGGGCATTCCCGAGGTCATCCAGAAACTCACCTTCATTCTCGGTCCAAAGGTGCATGTGCAAACAGCAGCTGCGCCAGGCAATTGTGAATAGCCGGCACGGGCATGCTCCCTGTTAAAGGGTAAAGGGGAATGCGCCCGCCAGCGCGCTCGTTCTTCCTCGGTCCTATGACGCATGCACAGCCTCTCTTCCAGTCAGCGTGCTCAGATCCGCTTCCGCTCCTTCAGCCAGTCTAAGGCGAGCGGATCCGAGCGCGCTGACTGGAAGAGAGGCTGTGCATGCGTCGTAGGACCGAGGAAGAATGAGTGATATCGGGCGATCCTGGGGGGTTTCACACAGCCCGATCGGGTATGCCCCGGGGGCAAGGACCCAAACCTAGGATATTCAAAATCCCGGGTTTTGGTCCACCTTAACAAATGTCCCCCTTTCCCACGCTGAAAAGTTGGAAGGTATGGTATAAGTGTCTTGAGGCAAGTGGGCCCAGTTCAGAATCATTTTATTTGCCACATACATAACTACATACATACAAGGAATGATTTTGGCTGGAGGGGTCGTATTGCATGTCCTAGGCACTTGAAAAAGAAATGCCACCCCCCTGGCATGCATATGGCCTGTACCCGCTAGCTGAAGGGCAGACATACCATAGAAGCAGGGGAGGTAGCTGCAACCAGGTCCCTAGCAGGAGAGGCTTGCAGAACCTGTGGCAATGTTTGGACAGACCCAGTGGATTATTACAGAAGCATTATTGCCATTTAGAACAGCTGTGATTGGGTCCTGGAAGCCACATGGGCACAGGCAGGTGCTATTTCCCTTTAAAAAAATAATGTAACGTACCAGTACCGATTAAATTCTATACCCAGAAAGTTATGAATATTAGGAAAATACTTTAGTTAAAAAAGAAACATAGGCCGTTTTGGGGCACTGTGTTTGGGGATAGAAGCTGACCAAATAAACTTCCTTTCTGAGTCTAGGTGCCCTTTAACCTAAGGTGTGCAGCAGCAGGAAGCTTCTTTACAACCTGAGCCCGGCGATCCCGTTGGTGGTCAGCGTCTTTTCCGCTGTCAAATTGGCTACAGCCGGGGCTTCAGAAAGATTGATGCCTTTCCCATGAGTGAGGACACTCGCAGCTGGCACTAGCTTCCTCACACATGGTAGCAGCGACCATCTTTCTGAAGCCCTGGCCGTAGCCTACTTAACAGAAGAAAGAACGTCCATGGTGGACCGAATTGACAACTCACAAGTGTACAGCCAGTGTACGTTCCTGCTGCACAGTCTGCATTAGCTTACAACGCCATTTCAGTGGGAACTGTGTTCGGGTTTGGGTCAAATTCATGTACCCGAACCGTACTTTTGTTTAAAGTTCGGCAGAACTTGCCCGACGTGAACCACTAGGAGTTCACCCACTAGTAATGTCCCTAAAAGTGTCGGAGCCTGCTGCATTTAAACTTAGGGAGTCATTAGCTGTAGTGTTAGAGTTAGGAATGGACACAGTAAAGTAACTAAGCACTTCCCTATAGTTCTAAGGCACTCTGTAAGGTCCTGCGAGATGTTCCTGCAATGTCAGTTGTTGGCTGGGTGGAAGCATTCAGACCAAACTAGCTTTGCAGTTGCTTCTGGAAGTAAAACCAGCAAGATGCTTGCACAGGAGAAAGCAGCCATGACCAGAGGGAACTCTAAGTCATCACTAGGCCATATAGCAACAACCATGAGCTAAAGGCACAGGTACCAACTTATGTGGGTCAGGCTGTTTTGTGTTTTTTGGAAAGCAGGAACCAAGGCCTGGTACTGCTGGATGGAGAACTGTACTGTGGTACTGGACCTTGGTTATAGTGCTAAATAGTTTTAAATAAAGTAAAGTGGAGCCTTCACTGAGATCTCTTTCTTAGCTTGGCAACTCTCACATGCCTCTCCTGCCTCCCAGGACACCTCAGGGCCTGGGAAGAATCTACCCCCAACACCCTCTGTCACCACCCCTGGGGTTGTGCGTGCAACTGTACACATTCTAAATCAGCCTGCTTTTGCTCAACAGCAAGTGCCTACTTAAAGATATCACTTTCCCCACCCATTAATAAAGTACAAAAAAGCTCTTTATTACCCAGAAATAAATGAAAATGTCAGGATCTTCATTCACCTTGCAACTCCTTCAGTAAATCTGTCACCACTGCTCTCGGACTCTGACAGCAGAAAAATACTTCTCTGGATGATGTCATGGGGCTGCCTGACAATACTGTAAAGTTCATTTCTATTCACATCATAACAGCTGGGAGGAACCGGCAGGATAAAACTATTTGTCATGGCCTAGTAGCATGGGCCGAGTAGAGGTAAATAAACCTGGGTGCAGCTGGGTTGAAAAGTTTAACAAATTAAGGGCTTGGAAGTCTGGAGAGCAGAGGAATTTGCTGTACTTTTCTTTCTGCGTGGGTTAGTTTTAGGCACACATACTGGAATTGGATAAATACTCTAGATAAAAGTTAAAGTAGACTTATACACTCATTTATGTATAAAATGTATAAAACAAAGATTATACCTGTTCTTTACCCTGCTGCTGCATACTTTAGGTTAAGCTGGTTGATGGGCTGATCAGCAGCCCATCAACAAGCTTTTCTGGGCTTGGGTCTCATGTTAAACTCGATCAGGGACTTGTGTCTGAAGTCTGTGTTCGAGTTTGGGAACCTGAACTCACAAAGTTCGGTGGAAACCTGAACTCACAAAGTTCGGTGGAAACCTGAACTCACAAAGTGTTATGTTCGCCTAACATTACACACAAGGAGTCTTTTTCTGCACTGAATGTCTGGCCCTGTAGATGTTGTCGCAGAATTTGGGATCATAAGTGACATCCAGTCACTGTAGCAGTTGACCTGTGGCTGCTACATTGAATGAGTGTTGAAATGTCACTTTTGATCCATTAACGCAGAGACAAAATAATATTAACAAAAAAGGTTATTTTGATTATTATCATTATTACTGTGAACTATGTCAAGTGGTCTTGAAGTTCTGTTCTGTCTGACTTGCTCTTGTGGCTTTAGATTTGATGCAACATTCACATTTAACAGTAACTGGACAAGGGGATACTGTTAGATCATTTGTCAGATTCCTCTTTTGTAGTTCTTGTAAGCATTCTGGGTGTCTGTGACACATGTGTATACAGTCATTTTGTTTATGGGTTTATGGGTGCATAGTCTCAACTTTTCCTTCACTGTGTTGAGGTGATATATATGTTCATCCAGCTTGGCACTCGCTATAGTCTGCTTGCCATCGAGGATAGAAAACTCATCCCCTTGGAGTTTTACAGTGAGTTCTTTGGCTGTCAGACGCTTCACAGGTAAGATTACTCCTTCTAGATAAGGAGCATAAAGCCCATCTTTTACTGGTATGGCTAAATCGTGTCCTGCAACATTGGGGCATACTAGGGTTCCATTCCTATATCCCTCTGCTGTATTTTACTACCATATGCAAGGTAAATAGTCTGCTTGTAAACTTAACTCCTTTCCCGTGGGAAAAAATAAAGTAATAGGTGCGCTAGGGATGGAAACAAATTTTTTAACGTCGCTAGATTTACCTATCTTGGTTACTCTGGGATCTTGATGTAACTGTTGTAGGTCCACTTGATACTACTCAAAACTTGAAAGATGTCCAAGGTTAAAATTTAAGGAACTGATGTCTTTATTAGTAGGGTACAAGGACCCCTCTTTGTTAAAAATACAGTCAAGAAAGGTCTGTTTTTGGTGCCATAAAATCGTTATCTGAAGAAATACTCAATTTACAGGTTCCTTTCAAATTTGCAGCTGTGCTCAATGCATTCCACAATGCTGCTAACACACTTATAAAAGAAATGTGATATCACTCCTAAAAATAGTCCTTCTTTTTCCACTTATAAGGACTTTTGTTTGTATTATATTTTATGGCCTGCTGCTTGTGGCCAAAAAACGTGGGCTAAAATATGTAGCGTGGCCGGCAGGCTTATCTTCCTGTGCCTTTTAGTGTCCTGGGTAAGCTGATGGTAATAGATTATGGCTTTTTGTACCCCTGTAGCGTGGCCGGCAGGCCAACCTTTTTCCAACTTCTCCTCTGGTTGTGTATAGTTTCCTAGGGCAACAGGAGGATATGGCGTGGCCAGCAGGGTCAAAAATTGGATGGCTGCAATTATTGCCTAATGAGATCCTCTGTAAAGATCACAGATGCGGTTTAGGGTAATAAAAGTTATAAAGCCGCTCCTTTTGTTGGAAATAATGTAGCTTTGCCGAGGGAGGCTTAGATTGTTGTTATTAGTTTCTTTCTTTTTTTGCTTTCTGCTCACCGGCTCTGAAGTGTAGCGTGGCCGGCGGGGCCAAAGATTAAAGACCGCAATGGCGGTTTGTTCTGTGGACCCGCAAATTGCGGTTAGTTGTCTGAACAGCAGAAACCGCTCCTGCGGTATACTAAGATGTAGCAAGGCCGAGGGAGGCTTAGCTGGAAAATTCACCTCTGCTGTCTGTGGCCGCTCGGCGGCTTTAAAGTGTAGCGTGGCCAACGGGGCCAAAGAATGACACTTAGCAAAGAGGTTCACCTCTGCTGTTTATGGCCGCTCAGCGGCTCTGAAATGTAGCGTGGCCAGCGGGGCCAATGATTGAGGTTTAGCTGAGAGGTTCGCCTCTGTTGTCTGTGGCCGCTCAGCTGCTCTGTGATGTAGCGTAGCCAGCGAGGCTTAATGAATGGAGACCGCAATGGCGGTTTATTCAGTATAGCCGCAAATTGCGGTTTGTGTGTCTGAATATCTCAAGCCGCTCCTGCGGCAGAAAGGAAATGTAGCAAGGCCGAGGGAGGCTTAGCCTACAAGGTTCACCGACGCGCGTTTCGTTGGATTGTCTCCAACGTTGTCAAGGTGAAGGGGTGGAGTAACAGACTGCCTTTTCATTGGTGTTTGTTTGTCCTAGAGGTTGATGGGAAGTGTAGTTTCCTTCCTTGATCTGTTATTCCATTGTTCTCCAGCAGGTGTCACTGTGAGTAAGGCTTACTGCTGAACTATGTTGTTTGAATCCATTCTTATTATTGTGCTGTTTCCATATGTGGACAGCAGATGGCGCTATTGTATTCCTTTATTGATTTTCTCTTTGTAAAGTATTTGAAAGATACATTGTAGTGGTTGTTATCTAAATCAAAGATACTATGTAGAGTTTTTTTGATGTTGCATTGATGTTACATTTTTTTTTTTTTTCTTGGTTCAAAGATGATGCACTGTAGAATTAAAACTGCTGAGCCTTTTTGAAGTAACTACTTACAACATATTGGTTTCACTTAGGATTATTATATATTGAAGCTGTAGTTTGTTCAGGCTGTTCTAATTTCACCAGAAAAGAAAGATATATTTTTTTCTTTCTTTTGATTATTAGTTGATAAATATATGAATAAAACTCTTTGTTGGAAAAAAAGGAAAATTAGTTGTTTCTGTTACAGTTAATTATTTTCCAGAAAGCAGTTGAGGTCTATTTCTATATTTAAACCCCCCGGGGATAATGTGTTTAGTTCAAAAATCCAATAGGTCTCTTTCTTGGATAATTCCCTTTGAATGTTCGCTCCTCTCCAATTTAAATTGATGTTTTCTATAATCCAAAAGTCTAATCCATTTGGATCTTTAAGGTGGACATTGGCAAAATGGGCTGAGACGCTATGTGTAGGGAGTCCATTTTTGATGTTTCTAATATGTTCATTGAGTCTGATTTTGAAAGGCCTTTTAGTTCTTCCAATATACAGCAGATTACATGGACACTTGAGACAGTAAACCACTCCTGCTGTGTTACATGAATGCTGGCCTTTTACTTTGTACTCCTTGTTATTTCTAGGGTTGAGAAAACTTGCCACTGTATTTTGGGGTGTCTTGTTGTTGCGTAGATAAAGTTTGCAACCTTGACAATCTCTGCAACGGGAGAATTTGTTGCAAGTTTTTATACTGCCCATGGGTTGGTTAATCACACTTGTTGTGATATACTGGGCCAGAACCTTCCTCACAAATCTTAACGACAACAATTGGAACATCACTTTTACACATGAAATCAGCAATGAAAAGATACACTTTCTGGATATTGAGGTGTATAAAGAAAACCACCGAATAAAAACAAAAACATTCTTTAAAGAGACCGATAGGAACAGTTATATTCCAAAGGACAGTTGCCATCATCCCACCTGGATGAACAATATTCCGAAAGGCCAATTTCAACGAATTAGGAGAAACTGCACAGAGGACAAAATGTACATTGAACAAGCCCAAATCATCAAAAATAGATTTTTAGAAAAGGGCTATGACGAAGAGGTATTGGAAACCACAATACAAGCAGTACAGAATCAGAGACAGCCACTGCTAACAGAGAAGAAAGCACAACCTTTTTCTGGAGCCCCTATGTTTATCACAAAATTCACTAGAGACTACAAGAAACTAGAAAAAATAGTCAAAAAACACTGGAAAGTCCTAATCACAGACCCCACTCTAAGGGAGCTCCTAGGACCAAGACCAAGATTTATATACCGGAAACCAAAAACTCTGGCCCAGTATATCACAACAAGTGTGATTAACCAACCCATGGGCAGTATAAAAACTTGCAACAAATTCTCCCGTTGCAGAGATTGTCAAGGTTGCAAACTTTATCTACGCAACAACAAGACACCCCAAAATACAGTGGCAAGTTTTCTCAACCCTAGAAATAACAAGGAGTACAAAGTAAAAGGCCAGCATTCATGTAACACAGCAGGAGTGGTTTACTGTCTCAAGTGTCCATGTAATCTGCTGTATATTGGAAGAACTAAAAGGCCTTTCAAAATCAGACTCAATGAACATATTAGAAACATCAAAAATGGACTCCCTACACATAGCGTCTCAGCCCATTTTGCCAATGTCCACCTTAAAGATCCAAATGGATTAGACTTTTGGATTATAGAAAACATCAATTTAAATTGGAGAGGAGCGAACATTCAAAGGGAATTATCCAAGAAAGAGACCTATTGGATTTTTGAACTAAACACATTATCCCCGGGGGGTTTAAATATAGAAATAGACCTCAACTGCTTTCTGGAAAATAATTAACTGTAACAGAAACAACTAATTTTCCTTTTTTTCCAACAAAGAGTTTTATTCATATATTTATCAACTAATAATCAAAAGAAAGAAAAAAATATATCTTTCTTTTCTGGTGAAATTAGAACAGCCTGAACAAACTACAGCTTCAATATATAATAATCCTAAGTGAAACCAATATGTTGTAAGTAGTTACTTCAAAAAGGCTCAGCAGTTTTAATTCTACAGTGCATCATCTTTGAACCAAGAAAAAAAAAAAAAATGTAACATCAATGCAACATCAAAAAAACTCTACATAGTATCTTTGATTTAGATAACAACCACTACAATGTATCTTTCAAATACTTTACAAAGAGAAAATCAATAAAGGAATACAATAGCGCCATCTGCTGTCCACATATGGAAACAGCACAATAATAAGAATGGATTCAAACAACATAGTTCAGCAGTAAGCCTTACTCACAGTGACACCTGCTGGAGAACAATGGAATAACAGATCAAGGAAGGAAACTACACTTCCCATCAACCTCTAGGACAAACAAACACCAATGAAAAGGCAGTCTGTTACTCCACCCCTTCACCTTGACAACGTTGGAGACAATCCAACGAAACGCGCGTCGGTGAACCTTGTAGGCTAAGCCTCCCTCGGCCTTGCTACATTTCCTTTCTGCCGCAGGAGCGGCTTGAGATATTCAGACACACAAACCGCAATTTGCGGCTATACTGAATAAACCGCCATTGCGGTCTCCATTCATTAAGCCTCGCTGGCTACGCTACATCACAGAGCAGCTGAGCGGCCACAGACAACAGAGGCGAACCTCTCAGCTAAACCTCAATCATTGGCCCCGCTGGCCACGCTACATTTCAGAGCCGCTGAGCGGCCATAAACAGCAGAGGTGAACCTCTTTGCTAAGTGTCATTCTTTGGCCCCGTTGGCCACGCTACACTTTAAAGCCGCCGAGCGGCCACAGACAGCAGAGGTGAATTTTCCAGCTAAGCCTCCCTCGGCCTTGCTACATCTTAGTATACCGCAGGAGCGGTTTCTGCTGTTCAGACAACTAACCGCAATTTGCGGGTCCACAGAACAAACCGCCATTGCGGTCTTTAATCTTTGGCCCCGCCGGCCACGCTACACTTCAGAGCCGGTGAGCAGAAAGCAAAAAAAGAAAGAAACTAATAACAACAATCTAAGCCTCCCTCGGCAAAGCTACATTATTTCCAACAAAAGGAGCGGCTTTATAACTTTTATTACCCTAAACCGCATCTGTGATCTTTACAGAGGATCTCATTAGGCAATAATTGCAGCCATCCAATTTTTGACCCTGCTGGCCACGCCATATCCTCCTGTTGCCCTAGGAAACTATACACAACCAGAGGAGAAGTTGGAAAAAGGTTGGCCTGCCGGCCACGCTACAGGGGTACAAAAAGCCATAATCTATTACCATCAGCTTACCCAGGACACTAAAAGGCACAGGAAGATAAGCCTGCCGGCCACGCTACATATTTTAGCCCACGTTTTTTGGCCACAAGCAGCAGGCCATAAAATATAATACAAACAAAAGTCCTTATAAGTGGAAAAAGAAGGACTATTTTTAGGAGTGATATCACATTTCTTTTATAAGTGTGTTAGCAGCATTGTGGAATGCATTGAGCACAGCTGCAAATTTGAAAGGAACCTGTAAATTGAGTATTTCTTCAGATAACGATTTTATGGCACCAAAAACAGACCTTTCTTGACTGTATTTTTAACAAAGAGGGGTCCTTGTACCCTACTAATAAAGACATCAGTTCCTTAAATTTTAACCTTGGACATCTTTCAAGTTTTGAGTAGTATCAAGTGGACCTACAACAGTTACATCAAGATCCCAGAGTAACCAAGATAGGTAAATCTAGCGACGTTAAAAAATTCGTTTCCATCCCTAGCGCACCTATTACTTTATTTTTTCCCACGGGAAAGGAGTTAAGTTTACAAGCATTTCTAACAAAAAAGGACCGGTTCGCCTTACACTAGGTGCAGCTACTAGGTATTTGCGCTGAAGTAAACACAAACGTCTCTACAAAGGTAAATAGTCTATTTATTATCAGATCAAGTTCTGTAAAAAGCTTGTATCACTTGTCAAGTGACTGCTCCCGACTCAATGCATCAGCCATGAAAGTTATGGTTGCCTGTCACTTTAAATGTGGAATTCCAGTTCCCTTCACATGGATCAGAAATTGTGGATTTGGCCTTCTGTTTGATATATGAGGGATGCTGTCTCTTTTGCTCTGCTTTCCATTAAGTACAGTCTCTCTTTATATGTCCCTGTTTGGTTTGTTTTGTGGCATCTAAAGTACATCCTGGTTTCCTTCCTGCGTAACCTTTTGTCTGTAATTTTAAGAGCTGTTCTGGTGTTGTTTCTGGAGAGTCATGTGCAAGCTCCTTCCTTCGCTGAATCTCTATAAGATCTTTAAGCCTGATCTTTATAAATGCTAGTGTCACATCTGTCTCAGGCCTTGTCTCCATCTCTCCATCACATTTATCAGTGCAGTGTATATATTGGGTAATCTGCACAACAACATGGCTGTGGCATGACTACCTGGCATATGCTCACCAACTGATCTGATCTTTCAACATGTTATTTATATACTCCTGCATGTCCTGCTCTCTGTTAAACCTCTGTTTTTTATAGTTTCTTCAGCAGAAACAACTCTGTTCAAACTGGATCTCTCATGCAGTCTTTTCAGTACCTCTCAAGTGCTTGTCACTTAATTCTCAATGTGTATGTGAATACGTTCCCACAAGTCATCTATGGATAATATAATTTCCACTTTAAATTTCCATAGCTGATAATTGTCATTGTTCAGCTTGCCCACTGAGAGTTATGGCTCAGAGTTAGAGCTCTGAGCTTATGGGCATTCTTGCTCCTTTATATATAAGAACCGTCTTGTATACAGGAGATGTCTTTGTGGAAGCTTCTTTATGTCGATATTGGCACGGCCACGCAGTGTCCCATTCTGGGCTTTATCTGGTCTCTAGCACTTCAAATCCAGATAGACCTTTGTGGTGTAACAGAAACTAGGCTTTAATGGAACATGAGTGCAGTATGAGTGCAGTAAGAGAAGGTCAACTTACATAGTAGATAACATACACAGAATAAAGAAGTCATAGAGATCACCTCAATGTACAGGAACAGAACACGCAGTAGAGAATGTACAATGGAAACTACACATAGGTAGATGTAACAGCGCCATCTACTGTCATCATTGTAAACTGCATTAACTTAACAATATAGATGCAGATCACATACAGAGATAAGCTGAAAGCTGTTGCACAGTTTCTCCAACAGTTGCGCAGTGAGGCATCTCAAACATGCCTCTTTAAACTTTCTTCTGTGTTAAATAAGCTAATCTCATGGGTACGATTATGCTGCTTGTTATTTTGATGCACACAGGACTCTATGGGTTAGTATATGGAGTGGGGATCTTCTGGACCCTGGGGTGTCCTGTGTGACACTTGTGGAGTATGGGTGCACTCTAGCCTCTATACACTGCAGGATTACCAACTTAGTCCCAGACATCTATCTTAAGAAAGATTCCATTTTATTAAGAAATTCCTGCGAAGTAACTGATACAGCACTATAACCAAAAGGTACTCACACAGTTTTCAGCTTTAACCCTCTCCACATGTTGAAGTGGTGTCCTTTTGAACTAGGATCCTTCTAAACTCTTGGCAATTCCCTCCTGCACAGGCTTCTGCTGGTTTCACTTCCTGAACACTGACTGGCTCTTCACCTATATTACCTCTGATCTATCCCATCTACAATTTGGTTACAGCAAAAC
Source organism: Gastrophryne carolinensis (assembly GCA_027917425.1). Taxonomy (NCBI): domain Eukaryota; kingdom Metazoa; phylum Chordata; class Amphibia; order Anura; family Microhylidae; genus Gastrophryne; species Gastrophryne carolinensis. The sequence continues at coordinate 473,593,183 of CM051236.1, read as the reverse complement.
ACATCCCCGACATGTGTGGAACTGTCCAGTTTTCTTGAGCCTGGGCATGTGTTTGGTTGCAGTAGTACATTGAAGCTGAGCCTGATGAACGATGACCATTTTCTGTTGTTTAAAGGGACTGCCCAGGCATAATGTAAAAAACATGATTCAGCATCTTAACACGTCATATCTGCTATCCCTGTCTGGAACCTCTCAGCGGCAACTAAAAGAAGAAACTTGTCACTCCCCCGATTTCCCCAGCATTAGACTACCAATCATAGGACTCAGCTCTTGACCTATAACTCTGCTACCCCGTGGTTGTTTGTGTACTCCAGCATTCTGATTAGGTGTCAAAGTATGCTGATATAAACAAGCTATTGTATCGGAGAACGGCCAGGCCCTCTGCCACTGTAACATTAAAAATCAACATAAACACATTGGCTAATAAGAGGAGGGGTCGCTTATACACTGGAACTGAATAAAAATATCCTCAAGCTTGTGGTTCTCTCCTCCTGGTAGGAATCAAATTCACTGGTGACAGGTTTGAGTGTATGAGGGAGGGGGGGCAGAACCCATGAACTCCTCTTCCTTCCATTAAAAGAAACAAACTAGCCTGGTTGGATATTTCTTGATGCCGAGTGGTAGAACATATTTCCCTGTCTGTGAACCAAAGATAAAAAGTTCTTCCACTGCATTGTACACTAGAGGACACTGCAAACGTCTTAAGTCAAGACACCAAAAATGACTAAGACTTCAATCAATAATGAGACACACAAGTGTGTCTAAATGAATTTTACTGAATTGTATTTTTTGTAACCAGTGGGGTTTAATAAATTACTATGGGGTCTTAAGGCCCTATTTTACCTGTTCAATGAGTAGGGGACATGGGGACAGTACCCTGTATGACTGCCTGCACCTCCCCCTGGAAACTGTGGTGTGGAAGAACTATGTGCCCATCAGCATGGGATCGGACCTTCAATCCCAGGAGATAATAGACTTTGGCAGTGGACTCATCATAGGGGATCTTATATTTGTAATTCCACTTTTTATTGCATTTTTTAAACTTCCCATTATTGTGTGCCAAAATGATGTCTTCAATATGCTGAGCTTAGCTGTATTTTTTTATTCATATATTTTTCTTTTCTATTTGTTTGCAACTAGAAAACCGATTAAAACCATTAAAACAAAACAGTATTCCCTAGCAACAATGTGTTTATTTTAACATTACATTCCAAAAGAGGAAAACAATAAAGCAGAACACCAAACGCCTTTAGGTAAAGCTTAGCCTGCAGGAAGCTGAAGAAATCTGGTAGACACCGGCGGGTGCCGGCATAGGCCCTAAATCCCGAAATATTATCTTCCAGGCTATCTATCCCCCTAGAGCAGCGCTAAAACTAATCCTCCGCATTAATCATAGCCAATACACTTTTGTATGAAACAAAAGTTTTGTTCACAGCAGATAAAACCTGTGGCTAAACCTTCACAACAGGGTCACATACATGAAAAAGAATACTAAGGTTGTTTGAAACTTAAAAATAAAAATCTAAATGTTGCCTGGAATTGGGCTTTACACCCTCATAATGCCTATAGAGAGTGCTGCAGCTACATATCTCAAGTATTGTGCAGTAACTGATCATTTGTAGCTAAACAATCTCTATTTTTATGGAGCCGCTCAGATCATCGTAACTCCTGGAAATGCTGGCTTAAAAGAGAAGGCTTCCTGCTGGAGTGTCAGCTGGCAGCGTCGGGAAGAATTGTTTCTTGCCGCCGGGCATCTCCTGCCAGGCTTGCTTGCCTTTGTCTTTAGCTGTTCTTGCCATTATCTCAGCTAATTGCCTGGATGTAATTGTGTATTCCAAAAACTCACTTCAGAACCTAATTCTCCAGAATGTGCACACAATGTGCCAACTCTCTGAGGAGACATTCTGGCGTCCGGAAACTAGATGCAGATGCCCCTAAATCTAAGCTAAGAATGGAAGGGTTACTATAGGTTAAAGGGCAACTGTGGGCTCAAGATAATACTGGCCCCCTGCTCAGCCCATGATTAGTCTGAAATACCCCGAGACCCCCGAATGTGCCTCCCGGCCAGTAATGGGCAGGGTGTGGATATGGCCACTCCTGAATTCATGGTACTGAAGCTTTAGTATTATAGAGGCAGACAAGGGTATACATACGTTTCAAAGGGACCCATAGCAAAAGTCATAGTGGTGCCCCTCAAAAAGAGTTTTGATATAAAATATTTAAAACAATGAATCATTATTAAAATATATTTTACAATATTTCCTTGACAGGGTCCTTAAGACGGCAGCATACTGTTTCCCGAGTGTTCTATAGTCAGAGCATCGGGGGGAAATAGGCTGCGGGCATCTTTGTTCCTCCCTTTGGAGCCAATGATCATGACCTCACATGCTCTGTGCTGATGTATGAAGGGCGACATGAAGTCCCCAGCTGTACCAACCCCTGCTGGACCCACCAATGGCGACTGTGTCCGGCCATCACTAACTGTTGACCAGGCTCAGCTGGCCTGGGCAGTACCACTGTCAGGGACCCACCAGGGAATTAGGTACTGCAAGCACCTGGAGGGGGGGGGGGGGGCAGCTCGTACATGGCCCCATTCTGCCATGGGCTCTTCCCTTCCTCTATGGTATGTACATCCCTTGAGGGCAGATGGCGGGACAGGAGTGGCTGTGGTCCCCCTTGGGGTTTTCTGGCTGGAGCTATCGTAGGGCCAGGTACTCATGGGGACTAGATGGAGACTAGGAAGTCAGGGATTGGATGTTAATGTTAGGAGTAGCAACTCAGCCAGCCCCAAAGTAATGCAGCCCACTGGGAATTCTCCTGAGTCTCCTGGCCAATCTGCCTGGGCAAAATTTAAGAATCCATAGTTCTAATAGAACTTCCCACTCCATGCCATTTTTATTGTATTCTCTTAGTTTTGTAATTCCTTAACATCTCAGCTAGTGCGCCCCCTTGTGGTCAAAATCAGACCACAGTTTACAACTCTCTGCTACAGTGTGGTCTAGAGTCATCATCCCTAATGTTAAGGGTTAAAGGGGGTCCTCCACTAGTCCTACCTGTCACATACCCCCTTGATCCTATTCTATCCCATCTATCCACATAAAAAAGTGCACATTTGCTGACTTTCCCACAGACCTAAAGCCAGGGTTTGCCAGAGGCCACCAGACTCCCTTCTTACCTTCCACCTGCTCATGTGCTGCCCCTCAATCATATGAGAAGCCAGCCATAGCCGTGGGAAAGGGTTGTTGGCATGCTGCTGGGTAAGGGGTGTAACAGCCAGACTCAGGGGTGTACAAACTAAGCTGGGAGGGACCAGAGAAAGGGAGTCCCTGAGTGCCAAGAGAGCTCACTGTAAATTGCTATGTAAACAACTGTGTCCCTGAATAAAGACCATTTATTGAACTTAATCCTGCTGTCATTTTTCATTTTCAAGTGGACCTGAGGTCAACAGGGGCTCATTATCTGCCTCTCACTGGAGCTAAATGAGTACTGCACCTCGCCTATCCTTCCCCAAGCCTACGAAGACCCCTTTCCAAACATTTCTCTGTTTCTCCATGTATCTTCCCTAAAGCATCCCCAGGTCTCACTGGGAGTCTATTTTGCAGGGGCACAGGGTGACACATATGGGACAGTAGCCTCAGTATTGAAAATGCTCTGATCAGTGCTGCACGGGAGACACTGATTCCACCTTCGATGTAATTTATGCCAGGGATGGAAGCCAGATTCCTGGCTACAGCATCATTTAACATGCATGTGAAGTGTGTCCAAGTCCCTCCATGTTCGCTATATTTATAGATCTGCATTCATTCCAGCTGGCTGGAGCTAGATCAAGATTTTACTCTGCATGAGTGAAAAGGAATCATCTTCACTAGGATACATACAATGGCTTCCGTATTCTGTTTTATCACAGGTCAAGGCCAATCCAACCATGAGAAAGTGTGACAATCCAGTATCCAGACTCGTCCTTCAGACACAGGACAGGGGGAGCTTGATTCAGCAAAGTCCCTTTATCCTGAGTGATACTCCCAGCCGTGTGGCTATTTCGTGTTCTGCAATTAATATTTCCTAAGAGGATAGACTAGGAAGAGCCAAACAACGTTGTGGCTTGAAAGCTGTTCCACAAAGATGTAAAACTTTTGGGTTTTTTTCACACCAGAAGTGGAACACAATTAAAAGCTATGGAGATGATAAATGGGCCGAATGGTTTGGCTGACTTTCTTCCTCCTTTTTATTTTAGATTGGCTCAATACCCCTCGGGGCTCAGTATCTGCAGCACCCCTCGCCAGTGCCTTTGGCGTCCTCTTCGAGGGGGACACAGATCCCCCACTCTTATTCATGGTGTCCTACATAACAAAGCTTTTTTACTTCATTGCTATAGGATGCCGCAGATGACGAAGAGGGGCACCACAGACAGTTCCATAGGACAAAGATGACCAGTGCCCTGTGAGATAGTTGGAAACCACAGGAGATATTCAAGCAAGCCATTTGTGCCAAGGGGATGAGGTAAACTAAGGGGGTTATTTAAGAAGGGATAGCGGCAGGTAGCATCTGGTGAACTCCAGGCGCTGTACGCAAAACCACATTTATGAAAGCGAATCTGGTGAGCGACTCTAACATGTAGCGCCCGATGTATTATCACAGGCGGCTCAGCGTATAGCGCCGCCGCTCTAGCTTCCAGAGTGCCAGGTATTACCTTTCGCTCAGTGTCGCTCTCCCATACATTTCAGTGGCTGTTCATTTGCTTGTGTATAACAGCGTGTATGGCAATTTATTATTTTTTTTTATTTTTGCTCCAATCATTGTGTGACCTCTCCTGGCTGCAAACAAACACTTTTAGAAACTTTTGTTTGACTTTTTATATTTTTATGCAGAATTGTCATTACAGGTCTGGCATTAAAGTGTTATCGTCACAGTGTTATAACAATGTCATTCCAATTGTTTTTGCTTTGTCACTGGTGGATATGTGTTCAAAAACAGACTTTAATCACAGTGCTCTATGCTACATGCGACGCTGTGTGTGTGTCCTTTTTTGTATGGTGTGGAGCGCCGAGAGTGTCGCACTGAGCTGGTGCTACCATTCGCTCCCTGCAGTGCTGCAATGGTGTTAGAATGCCCAACATACATCACATTCATCAATGCCGGCCAGATTACTACAGCGACTGAGACTCTCTGTTACAGCGCCCGATACCAGATTATAGCATCTACTAGCGGTCGCTCTAAGCAGGGCCGGATTATGAGGGGGGTGCAAGGGGCTCTAGCCCTGGGGCCTCCACCACTTTCCCTGCAAAGGGGGCCTCCACCAACCTTTGGGTTTCTCCTGGTCCAGCAACAAAGCTACAGTGATGGGTGCAGAGTGTTCAATGAGCGGCCGCTCACTGCACATAAGCCACCAGGCACAGCCACTGGCAGCTCATTGCAGGGAACTGTTTTCTGCTGGACCAGCTGGACCAATACACCCCCCACCCAGAATGGCAAAGCAGGAGTTCCCGAGCAGCACCCACCCGCACAAGGGTGGCACAAGGGTGGCACAGGGGACTTGATCTGATGTTCCAGTAAGTAGGCGGGTGCCAGACAACCACTAATCAGTTACTTGGCTGGGCTATTATTTTAAAGGAAAAAAAATACTGTATCAGGGGCCTCCACCAGATTTTGTGCCCAGGAGCTTCCACCACACTTAATCCGGCCCTGGCTCTAAGCACCACTATACAGACGCACATCTGCCGAAACCTGGCGTTAGTAATAAATCAGCCTCCACGTTGCTATTTTTTTAGTTATTTTTCAAACAAGGGGCAAGTTGTCTTGTGTAAATACTGCTTGTGAACTGGCGAGCAATCCAAGGCCCCTACACCAGTTCAAATGTAAGGGGAGAGGGTTGACCAGGAGATGACTTAGTGACCCCCTATTAAATTATTTACACCCTAACCTTGGAACTAGGGTAAACTGACTATTTGGGATGAGGGGCAAAGCTTATATACCGTCCCCCACTCACATGCTCTAGGGATCTTTGGTCCATAAAAGATGTTGGTGACTAAAGCCATTCAACCAAAGGCAGAGCATTTGTAAACCAACCAGATTTCTGAATCTGGTGGGAAAGTCTTGCCCATACTAACAGCAAAGTGGGACAAATAGACATTCCCCAGGTTTTCAATGGAAGCATTAGAGCAAAATGGCTCCAGGGGGCTTATAGAAATGTGGGACATCTGGTCAGTTTACACTAGGGGTGCGGAGAAAACAAAGAGTGTTCTTTCAATGGGCCATGACCTGCACCAAAAGGGAATATGGGCTGGCATGCCACTACAGCTGGTCTCCAAGCCCTTGGAATACCAGCCCTCATACCTGGTTCTGCAGGTTGGTAGCCCCAGGTGGGAATAAGAAAATAGTTTTTAAAAAAAGTTTGGCTTTCTTATTTACTCACGGTGATAATTGCCTTACGGGGGAATTTCCTTAATGCTGATGTTTGTAATCTCACCTTAGGTTTACACCAAGTGATTGCAGGATGATTGCGCTTGCATTGCAAACAATGCACTCAATGGTGTGTAATTGCCATTGCAGCTGCCTTCAAAACGCTGCAGGCAAGACTCTCTGGAGGCGACTCCGATCACACAGGAATCCCAATCCCCACCCTGAATGTGCCATAGCTGAACACTGGCAGCATCTCTAAGGCAATTGTGAGGCACTTGCCTTGAAATCATGATCACTCTGCAATCGCCTAGGTCTGAATGGGCCCTAACTCATGGTTGATGTTTCCTAACTCACAGTGAAAAAGAGGAGTAGGCTGTCAGGTCAGTCCACTAGTAAACCCCACAAAGGTGCCGCACACACATTATTCAATCCATGTTTATTATTTGTAAAAAGATATTTAACAGTCACACAAAAAGACAATTAAAAAACATATAAGACACGACCACGATGGGAATTAATAGGGCCTACGGTAAAGTATTATTCGGTATATATAGTAGTTTACACTGAGACTCCCTATGTATATATATATATATATATATATATCAGTGTATCAAAAGAGTTGATACTGAATGTACAAAAAGTGGCTAATCCACCAAAGTGCAAGTGCCATAAAATTAAATTGTATCTATACATGTAAACATTAACCCAAAGATGTTACAAAACACCAAATTCATGTATCATTTAAACAAAAACAACAAAGTCACATTAGCATGTGCTAAATGGTGACAAACAACATTCACATCAGTGAGTAGAGGTATAAAATGTCAATACATATAGTGCAAAATGACATCACTAGAGATGAGCGAGTAGTGAAATATTCGAAATTTCGAATTTCGATTCGAATAGACCGCGTTACTCGACTACTCGACCGAATATCGAATCCCATTTTAGTCTATGGGAAAAAAATGCTCGACACTTGGAAATCTCAATTCGACCACTTGGAGGTCACCAAGTCCACCCTGAAACATCAGAAAATGATGCCAACACTGCTGGAATGCAACTGGGACAGCAGGGGAAGCATGTCTGGGTGCATATAACGCGCCCAAGTCGCACTATTACGCCACTATCACAGCCTCTCAACAATACACTCCAAACACAATATTACTTCTACGTAAAGTGAGACAAGACAAGGAAACCTTCTTTCCTCTACATTGCCATGGACCCCAAGCCAAACTGTACAAAAAAGAAGAACAAAATTCTGCACCCCTTAAAATCACGTTGCCTAATGACAACCACAGATGGCATAGGCAAGGGGGAAAATAAATAGACCCCACCCCTAATTGTCATTGTGTGTGTGTGTGTGTGTGTGTGTGTGTGTGAGATGTGGTCAGACATGTCCTCTTGTGTCATTGTGTCACCCCAGCAGTAAGGGAAGCTTAAAGGAGGAGGTTTGTTACAGTGTGTTACCCCAGCAGTAGGGGAAGCTTACAGGAGGAGGTTTGTTACAGTGTGGCACCCCTGCAGTCAGGGAAGCTTACAGGAGGAGGTTTGTTACAGTGTGTCACCCCAGCAGTAAGGGAAGCTTACAGGAGGAGGTTTGTTACAGTGTGGCACCCCTGCAGTCAGGGAAGCTTACAGGAGGAGGTTTGTTACAGTGTGTCACCCCAGCAGTCAGGGAAGCTTACAGGAGGAGGTTTGTTACAGTGTGTTACCCCAGCAGTAGGGGAAGCTTACAGGAGGAGGTTTGTTACAGTGTGTCACCCCAGCAGTCAGGGAAGCTTACAGGAGGAGGTTTGTTACAGTGTGGCACCCCAGCAGTAAGGGAAACTTACAGGAGGAGGTTTGTTACAGTGTGTCACCCCAGCAGTCAGGGAAGCTTACAGGAGGAGGTTTGTTACAGTGTGGCACCCCAGCAGTAAGGGAAGCTTACAGGAGGAGGTTTGTTACAGTGTGTCACCCCTGCAGTCAGGGAAGCTTACAGGAGGAGGTTTGTTACAGTGTGTCACCCCAGCAGTCAGGGAAGCGTATAGGAGGAGGTTTGTTACAGTGTGGCACCCCAGCAGTAAGGGAAGCTTACAGGAGGAGGTTTGTTACAGTGTGTCACCCCTGCAGTCAGGGAAGCTTACAAGAGGAGGTTTGTTACAGTGTGTCACCCCAGCAGTAGGGGAAGCTTACAGGAGGAGGTTTGTTACAGTGTGGCACCCCTGCAGTCAGGGAAGCTTACAGGAGGAGGTTTGTTACAGTGTGTCACCCCTGCAGTCAGGGAAGCTTACAGGAGGAGGTTTGTTACAGTGTGTCACCCCAGCAGTAAGGGAAGCTTACAGGAGGAGGTTTGTTACAGTGTGTCACCCCAGCAGTCAGGGAAGCTTACAGGAGGAGGTTTGTTACAGTGTGGCACCCCAGCAGTCAGGGAAGCTTACAGGAGGAGGTTTGTTACAGTGTGGCACCCCTGCAGTCAGGGAAGCTTACAGGAGGAGGTTTGTTACAGTGTGTCACCCCAGCAGTCAGGGAAGCTTACAGGAGGAGGTTTGTTACAGTGTGTTACCCCAGCAGTAGGGGAAGCTTACAGGAGGAGGTTTGTTACAGTGTGTCACCCCAGCAGTCAGGGAAGCTTACAGGAGGAGGTTTGTTACAGTGTGGCACCCCAGCAGTAAGGGAAGCTTACAGGAGGAGGTTTGTTACAGTGTGTCACCCCTGCAGTCAGGGAAGCTTACAGGAGGAGGTTTGTTACAGTGTGTCACCCCAGCAGTAGGGGAAGCTTACAGGAGGAGGTTTGTTACAGTGTGGCACCCCTGCAGTCAGGGAAGCTTACAGGAGGAGGTTTGTTACAGTGTGTCACCCCAGCAGTCAGGGAAGCTTACAGGAGGAGGTTTGTTACAGTGTGGCACCCCAGCAGTAAGGGAAGCTTACAGGAGGAGGTTTGTTACAGTGTGTTACCCCAGCAGTAGGGGAAGCTTACAGGAGGAGGTTTGTTACAGTGTGTCACCCCAGCAGTAGGGGAGGCCCAAGAGCTGAGACCTTTTAAAAATTGTGTGGAGGCCCAAGAGCTGAGACCTTTTAAAAATTGTGTGGAGGCCCAAGAGCTGAGACCTTTTAAAAATTGTGTGGAGGCCCAAGAGCTGAGACCTTTTAAAAATTGTGTGGAGGCCCAAGAGCTGAGACCTTTTAAAAATTGTGTGGAGGCCCAAGAGCTGAGACCTTTTAAAAATTGTGTGGAGGCCCAAGAGCTGAGACCTTTTAAAAATTGTGTGGAGGCCCAAGAGCTGAGACCTTTTAAAAATTGTGTGGAGGCCCAAGAGCTGAGACCTCTCAAACATTGTGTGGAGTCCCAAGAGCTGAGACCTCTTAAAAATTGTGTGGAGTCCCACGAGCTGAGACCTCTTAAAAATTGATTGTATTAAGCCCAAGAGGTGAGCCATAATTTTTTTTTATTAATACAGCAATTCTACGGCGGTTAAGGAGGAGGAGGAGGAGGAGGAGGAGGAAATGGCACTTCATACAGATGGCACTTCACTCTTGGCTGCTTTCCACTGTTGTACAAGCAAAGTCCGGGTCAATCCACTTGCTGTTCATTTTGATTAGCGTCAGCCTGTCGGCACTGTCGGTTGACAGGCGGCTGCGCTTATCGGTTATAATGCCCCCGGCTGCGCTGAACACCCTTTCTGATAGCACGCTGGCGGCAGGGCAGGCAAGCACCTCCAAGGCGTACAGGGACAGTTCCAGCCACGTGTCCAACTTGGAGACCCAGTAAGTGTAGGTCGCCGAGGGATCGGGGAGGACAGGGGTGTGGTCTGCCAGGTAGTCCCGCAACATCCGCCGATACTTGTCCCTCCTGCTGATAGCGGGCCCCGCAGTGATGGAAGTTGCACGAGGGGGTGACATGAACGTGTCCCACACCTTGGAGAGTGTTCCCCTGGTGGCTGTGGGCCTGATCGATGTTGTCAGACTCTGGGAGACACTCTCCTCTCTGCCGCCAGCGATGCTGGGTGGGAAAATCTGCATCATGTTCTGCAAGAGTTCCCTCTGGTATTCCAGTAATCGATTCGTCCTCTCCTCTACCGGAATAAAAGAGGAGAAGTTATCTTTATACCGGGGGTCCAGGAGTGCGAAGACCCAGTATAGTTTGTTCTCCAATATCCGGACAACACGTATGTCCCGGGAAAAGCAGCCCAGCATGAAGTCAGCCATGTGTGCCAGACTCTGAGTAGGCATGACCTCACTGCCCCCACCAGAAGGATCATTTTCCATTTCCTCCTCTTCCTCCTCCTCTCCGCCCCATCCGCGCTGAACCAATGGGACGCACACAGCCTGACTGCTACCCTCGCCGCCAGCATCCTCTTCCACAGCCACCTCCACGTTGTCCTCCTCCTCCTCATCCTCCTCCTCCTGCAACTGCCACCGAGCAGCAGACAAAAGTGTGGTCTGACTGTCTACCTGCGTTGCGTCTCCTCCTACCCCCGTCTCCTCTGTGTGCAATGCGTTCTCCCTTATTGCGATGAGCGATTCTTTAAAGTGGACCAACACCCACGGGTGATCGGCCCGGGAATCTATAAGATTCCCGGGCCGATCACCCCCCACCCCGCGGGACATCCGAGATCGGGATGTCCCGCGGGGTGAAACCCCCCCAAACACCCCAAACTCCTTACCTTATCTTCCCTCGCGCTCCTGTAGGCGTGCGCGTGCCCGCGCCGGCCGTCTGCGAATGGCCGGCGGGGGCGCGCGCGCGCCGAAAGTGACGCGAGGGAGGCGGCGGCGGCTGCCGCTTAGACGTTCCTGATCCTCGCTTGTACGTCGGCGCTGGGAGCGGGGAGAGGTGAGTTTTTCGGGGGGTTAGGGGGGGTTTCACACAGCGGGGCACCCCGATCGGGGGTGCCCCACCGAAGTGGACCAGGACCCAGGATAATCAAAATCCTGGGTGTTGGTCCACTTTAAGGACGCATAGGAGCGGGATGGTTACGCTCACTATAGCGTCCTCGCTGCTGACCTTCTTAGTGGACTCCTCAAAGATACGCAATACATCGCATATGTCTGCCATCCATGGCCACTCGTGGTTGGCAAACTGAGGGAGCTGAGTTGGAGGCACGCATGGATGCATCATCTGGTACTCCATCAATGCTTTCTGCTGCTCACACACCCTGGCCAACATGCAATAGGTGGAATTCCAGCGAGTGGGCAGGTCGCACAACAGCCGATGTTGAGGCAAATGGAGGCGTTGCTGGATTTTTTTTTAAGCTAGCAGCAGCTACAGTTGACTTCCGAAAGTGAGCGCACAAGCGCCGCACTTTGACCAGTAGCTCTGCCAGGTTGGGGTAAGTCTTTAGAAACTTTTGTACTACCAAATTAAAAACGTGGGCCAGGCATGGTACGTGATTGAGTTCTGCAAGCTCCAGAGCCGCCACCAGGTTACGGCCGTTATCGCACACGACCATGCCTGGTCCTAGCTGCAGCGGCGACAGCCACATCTCTGTCTGCTGCAATATGGCGTGCCTCACCTCTGCGGCGCTGTGCTTCCTGTCGCCCAAGCTGATGAGCTTAAGCACCGCCTGCTGACGTCTCCCCGCGCCAGTGCTGCAACGCTTCCAGCTAGGGGCTGAGGGCGATGTTAAGGCAGAGGAGGAGGAGGAGGAGGAAGAGGAGGGGGGTCTATCAGAACCCGTGCTGGCAATCTTGGGCGGGGGTGGTATGTAGGCCGTCCCTGTTTGCGACCCCGTCCCCGCTTCCACAACATTCACCCAGTGTGCCGTCAAAGAGATGTAGCGTCCTTGGCCGCAAGCGCTTGTCCACGAGTCGGTGGTCAAGTGGACCTTTGCGCTGACTGCGTACCTCAGGGCCCGCCTGATGTTACGCGACACGTGCTGGTGCAGGGCGGGGACGCCACACCGGGAAAAATAGTGGCGGCTAGGGACGGAATAGCGAGGTGCGGCAGCCGCCATCAGGTCGCGGAAGGCCTGCGTCTCCACAAGCCTAAACGGCAACATCTCCAGGGCCAGCAGTTTGGAGATGAGGCAGGTTAAGGCTTGGGCTTGGGGGTGACTGGAGGCGTACTTCCGCCTGCGGTTGAACGCCTGCGAGATGGACAGTTGATGGGACGAAGAGATGGAAGGTGCAGACGAAGATGCGGGGGAAGGTGGGGCTGAAGGAGAAGGCCCCAAAGTAGCCGAGGCAGAGGCAGATGTGGAGCTGTCCTGGCTGGAGGTCTGGACCGCAGTGGCAGCACACAACAAAGGGGAAGAGGCAGTGGCAGCAAGACGGGGCGCAGGTTGTATTGCGTTTGCTCTCTCCCACTCAGCCCAGTGCTTGAATTCCAAGTGACGGCGCATGCCTGAGGTGGTCAGATTGCTCTTCTCAGAGCCCCTACTCAGTTTTGAGTGGCAGATTGCGCAAACCGCGCTCAGTTTGTCATCCGTGCAAACGTTAAAAAATCTCCACACCACAGAAGTACGAGGCCTCGATGGGGGAGCTTCGCGCGACTGCCTGCTGCCGGGAAGAGCTTCGGCCCTGCTGGCTGTGGCCTGCCTTCTTTGTCTGGACTGTCCTCTGCCTCTGGACTGTCCTCTGCCTCTTGGTGCCTTATTCGGTGATGCGCAGACCGCATCTCCACTGCTTTCCCCGCTGGACATCACCCCTGTCCAAGTGGGGTCGGTCATTTCGTCGTCCACCACCTCCTCTTCCACTTCCTCTCTCTGCTCCTCCTCCTGCCCACTGGACATTCCAACAGCCTCCCTTGATGGCAACTGCGTCTCATCATCATCGCTCATGATAGCAGATGCTGGTTCCGGGTCCACATCACTAGCAGATGGCGGATACTCAAGTGTTTGGGCATCACTACAAACAAATTCCTCTGCTAGCTCCTGGGATTCTTGCAGCACATCTGGAAAAGGACCCGAAAAGAGGTCCTGGGAGGGGTCAAGGTTGGGCTGACTCTGTTGGCCAGGTTGGGAGGAAGGAGGGTCAGAGTGAGACTGTGTGGATGACTGGGTGGTGGACAAGTGACTGGAAGCGTTATCGGCCATCCATTGCACCACCTGTTCACGCTGCTCAGGCCTTAACAGAGGTGTACCCCGCCCCCCGCATAACTGTCCCATAAAGGCAGGGAAGCTGGATGAGCGTAATGCTGGCTGCCCCTCACCAGCACGCATTGTATCCCCACTGGCTTCAACGCGGTTTGTGCCCCCACCAGCATTTCCGCGCCCCCGTCCTCGTCCACGTCCCTTTGCGCTAGCCCTCCGCATTTCAGACGTTTTACTTTTTTGGCCACGCGTTATGCCAAATATAAAAATATTTTTAAGAAGAACACCTGGCTATACAGCCGTATACTGCCAGAAGGTGAAATGGTGCCTATACGCACCGTGTATAAAACAGTGTTTTGTTGGCACAGAGGACACAAAACAGTAGTGCCAAATATAAATATATTTTTAAGAACACCTGGCTATACAGCCGTATACTGCCAGAAGGTGAAATGGTGCCTATATACGCACCGGGTATATAACAAGGTTTTGTTGGTAAAGAGGACACAAAACAGTAGTGCCAAATATAAAAAATATTTTTAAGAAAAACACCTGGCTATACAGCCGTATACTGCCAGAAGGTGAAATGGTGCATATACGCACCGTGTATAAAACAGTGTTTTGTTGGCACAGAGGACACAAAACAGTAGTGCCAAATATAAATATATTTTTAAGAACACCTGGCTATACAGCCGTATACTGCCAGAAGGTGAAATGGTGCCTATACGCACCGTGTATAAAACAGTGTTTTGTTGGCACAGAGGACACAAAGCAGTAGTGCCAAATATAAATATATTTTTAAGAACACCTGGCTATACAGCCGTATACTGCCAGAAGGTGAAATGGTGCCTATACGCACCGTGTATAAAACAGTGTTTTGTTGGCACAGAGGACACAAAACAGTAGTGCCAAATATAAATATATTTTTAAGAACACCTGGCTATACAGCCGTATACTGCCAGAAGGTGAAATGGTGCCTATACGCACCGGGTATATAACAAGGTTTTGTTGGCACAGAGGACACAAAACAGTAGTGCCAAATATAAATATATTTTTAAGAACACCTGGCTATACAGCCGTATACTGCCAGAAGGTGAAATGGTGCCTATATACGCACCGGGTATATAACAAGGTTTTGTTGGTAAAGAGGACACAAAACAGTAGTACCAAATATAAAAATATTTTTAAGAAAAACACCTGGCTATACAGCCGTATACTGCCAGAAGGTGAAATGGTGCCTATATACGCACCGGGTATATAACAAGGTTTTGTTGGTAAAGAGGACACAAAACAGTAGTGCCAAATATAAAAATATTTTTAAGAAAAACACCTGGCTATACAGCCGTATACTGCCAGAAGGTGAAATGGTGCCTATACGCACCGGGTATATAACAAGGTTTTGTTGGCACAGAGGACACAAAACAGTAGTGCAAAATATAGATTTGTATATAGGTGCTAATACACCACTGAAGTCTTTCTGTCCCTATTCCAGCATCAGCAGCTACCCCTCACTAAAGCAGCCGTTTTGAGCAGAGTGTATATAGTTTTGTATATAGGTGCTAATACACCACTGAAGTCTTTCTGTCCCTATTCCAGCAGCAGCAGCTACCCCTCACTAAAGCAGCCGTTGTGTGCAGTGTGTATATAGCTAGAATGAGCTATATACTGTTCAGCGTAGCAGCCCTAATAAGGGCTCTTAAGGACTGTCTTGTCTTCTGGTAGCTGGTATATATGGTGGTAAAAGGTATATTCTGAGCTTCTGGGGCCCTGCCTGACTAAATAGAAAATGAGCTATATACTGTTCAGCGTAGCAGCCCTAATAAGGGCTATTAAGGACTGTCTTGTCTTCTGGTAGCTGGTATATATGGTGGTAAAAGGTATATTCTGAGCTTCTGGGGCCCTGCCTGACTAAATAGAAAATGAGCTATATACTGTTCAGCGTAGCAGCCCTAATAAGGGCTATTAAGGACTGTCTTGTCTTCTGGTAGCTGGTATATATGGTGGTAAAAGGTATATTCTGAGCTTCTGGGGCCCTGCCTGACTAAATAGAAAATGAGCTATATACTGTTCAGCGTAGCAGCCCTAATAGGGGCTATTAAGGACTGTCTTGTCTTCTGGTAGCTGGTATATATGGTGGTAAAAGGTATATTCTGAGCTTCTGGGGCCCTGCCTGACTAAATAGAAAATGAGCTATATACTGTTCAGCGTAGCAGCCCTAATAAGGGCTCTTAAGGACTGTCTTGTCTTCTGGTAGCTGGTATATATGGTGGTAAAAGGTATATTCTGAGCTTCTGGGGCCCTGCCTGACTAAATAGAAAATGAGCTATATACTGTTCAACGTAGCAGCACTAATAAGGGATTAAGGACTGTCTTGTCTTCTGGTAGCTGGTATATATGGTGGTAAAAGGTATATTCTGAGCTTCTGGGGCCCTGCCTGACTAAATAGAAAATGAGCTATATACTGTTCAGCGTAGCAGCCCTAATAAGGGCTATTAAGGACTGTCTTGTCTTCTGGTAGCTGGTATATATGGTGGTAAAAGGTATATTCTGAGCTTCTGGGGCCCTGCCTGACTAAATAGAAAATGAGCTATATACTGTTCAACGTAGCAGCACTAATAAGGGATTAAGGACTGTCTTGTCTTCTGGTAGCTGGTATATATGGTGGTAAAAGGTATATTCTGAGCTTCTGGGGCCCTGCCTGACTAAATAGAAAATGAGCTATATACTGTTCAGCGTAGCAGCCCTAATAAGGGCTATTAAGGACTGTCTTGTCTTCTGGTAGCTGGTATATATGGTGGTAAAAGGTATATTCTGAGCTTCTGGGGCCCTGCCTGACTAAATAGAAAATGAGCTATATACTGTTCAGCGTAGCAGCCCTAATAAGGGCTATTAAGGACTGTCTTGTCTTCTGGTAGCTGGTATATATGGTGGTAAAAGGTATATTCTGAGCTTCTGGGGCCCTGCCTGACTAAATAGAAAATGAGCTATATACTGTTCAGCGTAGCAGCCCTAATAAGGGCTCTTAAGGACTGTCTTGTCTTCTGGTAGCTGGTATATATGGTGGTAAAAGGTATATTCTGAGCTTCTGGGGCCCTGCCTGACTAAATAGAAAATGAGCTATATACTGTTCAGCGTAGCAGCCCTAATAAGGGCTATTAAGGACTGTCTTGTCTTCTGGTAGCTGGTATATATGGTGGTAAAAGGTATATTCTGAGCTTCTGGGGCCCTGCCTGACTAAATAGAAAATGAGCTATATACTGTTCAACGTAGCAGCACTAATAAGGGATTAAGGACTGTCTTGTCTTCTGGTAGCTGGTATATATGGTGGTAAAAGGTATATTCTGAGCTTCTGGGGCCCTGCCTGACTAAATAGAAAATGAGCTATATACTGTTCAGCGTAGCAGCCCTAATAAGGGCTATTAAGGACTGTCTTGTCTTCTGGTAGCTGGTATATATGGTGGTAAAAGGTATATTCTGAGCTTCTGGGGCCCTGCCTGACTAAATAGAAAATGAGCTATATACTGTTCAGCGTAGCAGCCCTAATAAGGGCTCTTAAGGACTGTCTTCTCTTCTGGTAGCTGGTATATATGGTGGTAAAAGGTATATTCTGAGCTTCTGGGGCCCTGCCTGACTAAATAGAAAATGAGCTATATACTGTTCTGCGTAGCAGCCCTAATAAGGGCTATTAAGGACTGTCTTGTCTTCTGGTAGCTGGTATATATGGTGGTAAAAGGTATATTCTGAGCTTCTGGGGCCCTGCCTGACTAAATAGAAAATGAGCTATATACTGTTCAGCGTAGCAGCCCTAATAAGGGCTATTAAGGACTGTCTTGTCTTCTGGTAGCTGGTATATATGGTGGTAAAAGGTATATTCTGAGCTTCTGGGGCCCTGCCTGACTAAATAGAAAATGAGCTATATACTGTTCAGCGTAGCAGCCCTAATAAGGGCTATTAAGGACTGTCTTGTCTTCTGGTAGCTGGTATATATGGTGGTAAAAGGTATATTCTGAGCTTCTGGGGCCCTGCCTGACTAAATAGAAAATGAGCTATATACTGTTCAACGTAGCAGCACTAATAAGGGATTAAGGACTGTCTTGTCTTCTGGTAGCTGGTATATATGGTGGTAAAAGGTATATTCTGAGCTTCTGGGGCCCTGCCTGACTACATAGAATATGAGCTATATACTGTTCAACATAGCAGCACTAATAAGGGATTAAGGACTGTCTTGTCTTCTGGTAGCTGGTATATATGGTGGTAAAAGGTATATTCTGAGCTTCTGGGGCCCTGCCTGACTAAATAGAAAATGAGCTATATACTGTTCAGCGTAGCAGCCCTAATAAGGGCTCTTAAGGACTGTCTTGTCTTCTGGTAGCTGGTATATATGGTGGTAAAAGGTATATTCTGAGCTTCTGGGGCCCTGCCTGACTAAATAGAAAATGAGCTATATACTGTTCAGCGTAGCAGCCCTAATAAGGGCTATTAAGGACTGTCTTGTCTTCTGGTAGCTGGTATATATGGTGGTAAAAGGTATATTCTGAGCTTCTGGGGCCCTGCCTGACTAAATAGAAAATGAGCTATATACTGTTCAGCGTAGCAGCCCTAATAAGGGCTATTAAGGACTGTCTTGTCTTCTGGTAGCTGGTATATATGGTGGTAAAAGGTATATTCTGAGCTTCTGGGGCCCTGCCTGACTAAATAGAAAATGAGCTATATACTGTTCAGCGTAGCAGCCCTAATAGGGGCTATTAAGGACTGTCTTGTCTTCTGGTAGCTGGTATATATGGTGGTAAAAGGTATATTCTGAGCTTCTGGGGCCCTGCCTGACTAAATAGAAAATGAGCTATATACTGTTCAACGTAGCAGCACTAATAAGGGATTAAGGACTGTCTTGTCTTCTGGTAGCTGGTATATATGGTGGTAAAAGGTATATTCTGAGCTTCTGGGGCCCTGCCTGACTAAATAGAAAATGAGCTATATACTGTTCAGCGTAGCAGCCCTAATAAGGGCTATTAAGGACTGTCTTGTCTTCTGGTAGCTGGTATATATGGTGGTAAAAGGTATATTCTGAGCTTCTGGGGCCCTGCCTGACTAAATAGAAAATGAGCTTTATACTGTTCAACGTAGCAGCACTAATAAGGGATTAAGGACTGTCTTGTCTTCTGGTAGCTGGTATATATGGTGGTAAAAGGTATATTCTGAGCTTCTGGGGCCCTGCCTGACTAAATAGAAAATGAGCTATATACTGTTCAGCGTAGCAGCCCTAATAAGGGCTATTAAGGACTGTCTTGTCTTCTGGTAGCTGGTATATATGGTGGTAAAAGGTATATTCTGAGCTTCTGGGGCCCTGCCTGACTAAATAGAAAATGAGCTATATACTGTTCAGCGTAGCAGCCCTAATAAGGGCTATTAAGGACTGTCTTGTCTTCTGGTAGCTGGTATATATGGTGGTAAAAGGTATATTCTGAGCTTCTGGGGCCCTGCCTGACTAAATAGAAAATGAGCTATATACTGTTCAGCGTAGCAGCCCTAATAAGGGCTCTTAAGGACTGTCTTGTCTTCTGGTAGCTGGTATATATGGTGGTAAAAGGTATATTCTGAGCTTCTGGGGCCCTGCCTGACTAAATAGAAAATGAGCTATATACTGTTCAGCGTAGCAGCCCTAATAAGGGCTATTAAGGACTGTCTTGTCTTCTGGTAGCTGGTATATATGGTGGTAAAAGGTATATTCTGAGCTTCTGGGGCCCTGCCTGACTAAATAGAAAATGAGCTATATACTGTTCAGCGTAGCAGCCCTAATAAGGGCTATTAAGGACTGTCTTGTCTTCTGGTAGCTGGTATATATGGTGGTAAAAGGTATATTCTGAGCTTCTGGGGCCCTGCCTGACTAAATAGAAAATGAGCTATATACTGTTCAGCGTAGCAGCCCTAATAAGGGCTCTTAAGGACTGTCTTGTCTTCTGGTAGCTGGTATATATGGTGGTAAAAGGTATATTCTGAGCTTCTGGGGCCCTGCCTGACTAAATAGAAAATGAGCTATATACTGTTCAACGTAGCAGCACTAATACGGGATTAAGGACTGTCTTGTCTTCTGGTAGCTGGTATATATGGTGGTAAAAGGTATATTCTGAGCTTCTGGGGCCCTGCCTGACTAAATAGAAAATGAGCTATATACTGTTCAACGTAGCAGCACTAATAAGGGATTAAGGACTGTCTTGTCTTCTGGTAGCTGGTATATATGGTGGTAAAAGGTATATTCTGAGCTTCTGGGGCCCTGCCTGACTAAATAGAAAATGAGCTATATACTGTTCAGCGTAGCAGCCCTAATAAGGGCTCTTAAGGACTGTCTTGTCTTCTGGTAGCTGGTATATATGGTGGTAAAAGGTATATTCTGAGCTTCTGGGGCCCTGCCTGACTAAATAGAAAATTAGCTATATACTGTTCAACGTAGCAGCACTAATAAGGGATTAAGGACTGTCTTGTCTTCTGGTAGCTGGTATATATGGTGGTAAAAGGTATATTCTGAGCTTCTGGGGCCCTGCCTGACTAAATAGAAAATGAGCTATATACTGTTCAGCGTAGCAGCCCTAATAAGGGCTATTAAGGACTGTCTTGTCTTCTGGTAGCTGGTATATATGGTGGTAAAAGGTATATTCTGAGCTTCTGGGGCCCTGCCTGACTAAATAGAAAATGAGCTATATACTGTTCAACGTAGCAGCACTAATAAGGGATTAAGGACTGTCTTGTCTTCTGGTAGCTGGTATATATGGTGGTAAAAGGTATATTCTGAGCTTCTGGGGCCCTGCCTGACTAAATAGAAAATGAGCTATATACTGTTCAGCGTAGCAGCCCTAATAAGGGCTATTAAGGACTGTCTTGTCTTCTGGTAGCTGGTATATATGGTGGTAAAAGGTATATTCTGAGCTTCTGGGGCCCTGCCTGACTAAATAGAAAATGAGCTATATACTGTTCAACGTAGCAGCACTAATAAGGGATTAAGGACTGTCTTGTCTTCTGGTAGCTGGTATATATGGTGGTAAAAGGTATATTCTGAGCTTCTGGGGCCCTGCCTGACTAAATAGAAAATGAGCTATATACTGTTCAGCGTAGCAGCCCTAATAAGGGCTCTTAAGGACTGTCTTGTCTTCTGGTAGCTGGTATATATGGTGGTAAAAGGTATATTCTGAGCTTCTGGGGCCCTGCCTGACTAAATAGAAAATGAGCTATATACTGTTCAGCGTAGCAGCCCTAATAAGGGCTATTAAGGACTGTCTTGTCTTCTGGTAGCTGGTATATATGGTGGTAAAAGGTATATTCTGAGCTTCTGGGGCCCTGCCTGACTAAATAGAAAATGAGCTATATACTGTTCAGCGTAGCAGCCCTAATAAGGGCTATTAAGGACTGTCTTGTCTTCTGGTAGCTGGTATATATGGTGGTAAAAGGTATATTCAGAGCTTCTGGGGCCCTGCCTGACTAAATAGAAAATGAGCTATATACTGTTCAGCGTAGCAGCCCTAATAAGGGCTCTTAAGGACTGTCTTGTCTTCTGGTAGCTGGTATATATGGTGGTAAAAGGTATATTCTGAGCTTCTGGGGCCCTGCCTGACTAAATAGAAAATGAGCTATATACTGTTCAACGTGGCAGCACTAATAAGGGATTACGGACTGTCTTGTCTTCTGGTAGCTGGTATATATGGTGGTAAAAGGTATATTCTGAGCTTCTGGGGCCCTGCCTGACTAAATAGAAAATGAGCTATATACTGTTCAGCGTAGCAGCCCTAATAAGGGCTATTAAGGACTGTCTTGTCTTCTGGTAGCTGGTATATATGGTGGTAAAAGGTATATTCTGAGCTTCTGGGGCCCTGCCTGACTAAATAGAAAATGAGCTATATACTGTTCAGCGTAGCAGCCCTAATAAGGGCTCTTAAGGACTGTCTTGTCTTCTGGTAGCTGGTATATATGGTGGTAAAAGGTATATTCTGAGCTTCTGGGGCCCTGCCTGACTAAATAGAAAATGAGCTATATACTGTTCAGCATAGCAGCCCTAATAAGGGCTATTAAGGACTGTCTTGTCTTCTGGTAGCTGGTATATATGGTGGTAAAAGGTATATTCTGAGCTTCTGGGGCCCTGCCTGACTAAATAGAAAATGAGCTATATACTGTTCAGCGTAGCAGCCCTAATAAGGGCTATTAAGGACTGTCTTGTCTTCTGGTAGCTGGTATATATGGTGGTAAAAGGTATATTCTGAGCTTCTGGGGCCCTGCCTGACTAAATAGAAAATGAGCTATATACTGTTCAACGTAGCAGCACTAATAAGGGATTAAGGACTGTCTTGTCTTCTGGTAGCTGGTATATATGGTGGTAAAAGGTATATTCTGAGCTTCTGGGGCCCTGCCTGACTACATAGAATATGAGCTATATACTGTTCAACATAGCAGCACTAATAAGGGATTAAGGACTGTCTTGTCTTCTGTTAGCTGGTATATATGGTGGTAAAAGGTATATTCTGTGCTTCTGGGGCCCTGCCTGACTAAATAGAAAATGAGCTATATACTGTTCAGCGTAGCAGCCCTAATAAGGGCTATTAAGGACTGTCTTGTCTTCTGGTAGCTGGTATATATGGTGGTAAAAGGTATATTCTGAGCTTCTGGGGCCCTGCCTGACTAAATAGAAAATGAGCTATATACTGTTCAGCGTAGCAGCCCTAATAAGGGCTATTAAGGACTGTCTTGTCTTCTGGTAGCTGGTATATATGGTGGTAAAAGGTATATTCTGAGCTTCTGAGGCCCTGCCTGACTAAATAGAAAATGAGCTATATACTGTTCAGCGTAGCAGCCCTAATAAGGGCTCTTAAGGACTGTCTTGTCTTCTGGTAGCTGGTATATATGGTGGTAAAAGGTATATTCTGAGCTTCTGGGGCCCTGCCTGACTAAATAGAAAATGAGCTATATACTGTTCAGCATAGCAGCCCTAATAAGGGCTATTAAGGACTGTCTTGTCTTCTGGTAGCTGGTATATATGGTGGTAAAAGGTATATTCTGAGCTTCTGGGGCCCTGCCTGACTAAATAGAAAATGAGCTATATACTGTTCAGCGTAGCAGCCCTAATAAGGGCTATTAAGGACTGTCTTGTCTTCTGGTAGCTGGTATATATGGTGGTAAAAGGTATATTCTGAGCTTCTGGGGCCCTGCCTGACTAAATAGAAAATGAGCTATATACTGTTCAACGTAGCAGCACTAATAAGGGATTAAGGACTGTCTTGTCTTCTGGTAGCTGGTATATATGGTGGTAAAAGGTATATTCTGAGCTTCTGGGGCCCTGCCTGACTACATAGAATATGAGCTATATACTGTTCAACATAGCAGCACTAATAAGGGATTAAGGACTGTCTTGTCTTCTGTTAGCTGGTATATATGGTGGTAAAAGGTATATTCTGAGCTTCTGGGGCCCTGCCTGACTAAATAGAAAATGAGCTATATACTGTTCAGCGTAGCAGCCCTAATAAGGGCTCTTAAGGACTGTCTTGTCTTCTGGTAGCTGGTATATATGGTGGTAAAAGGTATATTCTGAGCTTCTGGGGCCCTGCCTGACTAAATAGAAAATGAGCTATATACTGTTCAGCGTAGCAGCCCTAATAAGGGCTATTAAGGACTGTCTTGTCTTCTGGTAGCTGGTATATATGGTGGTAAAAGGTATATTCTGAGCTTCTGGGGCCCTGCCTGACTAAATAGAAAATGAGCTATATACTGTTCAGCGTAGCAGCCCTAATAAGGGCTATTAAGGACTGTCTTGTCTTCTGGTAGCTGGTATATATGGTGGTAAAAGGTATATTCTGAGCTTCTGGGGCCCTGCCTGACTAAATAGAAAATGAGCTATATACTGTTCAACGTAGCAGCACTAATAAGGGATTAAGGACTGTCTTGTCTTCTGGTAGCTGGTATATATGGTGGTAAAAGGTATATTCTGAGCTTCTGGGGCCCTGCCTGACTAAATAGAAAATGAGCTATATACTGTTCAGCGTAGCAGCCCTAAAAAGGGCTATTAAGGACTGTCTTGTCTTCTGGTAGCTGGTATATATGGTGGTAAAAGGTATATTCTGAGCTTCTGGGGCCCTGCCTGACTAAATAGAAAATGAGCTATATACTGTTCAGCGTAGCAGCCCTAATAAGGGCTATTAAGGACTGTCTTGTCTTCTGGTAGCTGGTATATATGGTGGTAAAAGGTATATTCTGAGCTTCTGGGGCCCTGCCTGACTAAATAGAAAATGAGCTATATACTGTTCAGCGTAGCAGCCCTAATAAGGGCTATTAAGGACTGTCTTGTCTTCTGGTAGCTGGTATATATGGTGGTAAAAGGTATATTCTGAGCTTCTGGGGCCCTGCCTGACTAAATAGAAAATGAGCTATATACTGTTCAACGTAGCAGCACTAATAAGGGATTAAGGACTGTCTTGTCTTCTGGTAGCTGGTATATATGGTGGTAAAAGATATATTCTGAGCTTCTGGGGCCCTGCCTGACTAAATAGAAAATGAGCTATATACTGTTCAACGTAGCAGCACTAATAAGGGATTAAGGACTGTCTTGTCTTCTGGTAGCTGGTATATATGGTGGTAAAAGGTATATTCTGAGCTTCTGGGGCCCTGCCTGACTAAATAGAAAATGAGCTATATACTGTTCAGCGTAGCAGCCCTAATAAGGGCTCTTAAGGACTGTCTTGTCTTCTGGTAGCTGGTATATATGGTGGTAAAAGGTATATTCTGAGCTTCTGGGGCCCTGCCTGACTAAATAGAAAATGAGCTATATACTGTTCAACGTAGCAGCACTAATAAGGGATTAAGGACTGTCTTGTCTTCTGGTAGCTGGTATATATGGTGGTAAAAGGTATATTCTGAGCTTCTGGGGCCCTGCCTGACTAAATAGAAAATGAGCTATATACTGTTCAACGTAGCAGCACTAATAAGGGATTAAGGACTGTCTTGTCTTCTGGTAGCTGGTATATATGGTGGTAAAAGGTATATTCTGAGCTTCTGGGGCCCTGCCTGACTAAATAGAAAATGAGCTATATACTGTTCAGCGTAGCAGCCCTAATAAGGGCTATTAAGGACTGTCTTGTCTTCTGGTAGCTGGTATATATGGTGGTAAAAGGTATATTCTGAGCTTCTGGGGCCCTGCCTGACTAAATAGAAAATGAGCTATATACTGTTCAACGTAGCAGCACTAATAAGGGATTAAGGACTGTCTTGTCTTCTGGTAGCTGGTATATATGGTGGTAAAAGGTATATTCTGAGCTTCTGGGGCCCTGCCTGACTAAATAGAAAATGAGCTATATACTGTTCAGCGTAGCAGCCCTAATAAGGGCTCTTAAGGACTGTCTTGTCTTCTGGTAGCTGGTATATATGGTGGTAAAAGGTATATTCTGAGCTTCTGGGGCCCTGCCTGACTAAATAGAAAATGAGCTATATACTGTTCAGCGTAGCAGCCCTAATAAGGGCTATTAAGGACTGTCTTGTCTTCTGGTAGCTGGTATATATGGTGGTAAAAGGTATATTCTGAGCTTCTGGGGCCCTGCCTGACTAAATAGAAAATGAGCTATATACTGTTCAGCGTAGCAGCCCTAATAAGGGCTATTAAGGACTGTCTTGTCTTCTGGTAGCTGGTATATATGGTGGTAAAAGGTATATTCTGAGCTTCTGGGGCCCTGCCTGACTAAATAGAAAATTAGCTATATACTGTTCAGCGTAGCAGCCCTAATAAGGGCTCTTAAGGACTGTCTTGTCTTCTGGTAGCTGGTATATATGGTGGTAAAAGGTATATTCTGAGCTTCTGGGGCCCTGCCTGACTAAATAGAAAATGAGCTATATACTGTTCAACGTAGCAGCACTAATAAGGGATTAAGGACTGTCTTGTCTTCTGGTAGCTGGTATATATGGTGGTAAAAGGTATATTCTGAGCTTCTGGGGCCCTGCCTGACTAAATAGAAAATGAGCTATATACTGTTCAGCGTAGCAGCCCTAATAAGGGCTATTAAGGACTGTCTTGTCTTCTGGTAGCTGGTATATATGGTGGTAAAAGGTATATTCTGAGCTTCTGGGGCCCTGCCTGACTAAATAGAAAATGAGCTATATACTGTTCAGCGTAGCAGCCCTAATAAGGGCTATTAAGGACTGTCTTGTCTTCTGGTAGCTGGTATATATGGTGGTAAAAGGTATATTCTGAGCTTCTGGGGCCCTGCCTGACTAAATAGAAAATGAGCTATATACTGTTCAGCGTAGCAGCCCTAATAAGGGCTCTTAAGGACTGTCTTGTCTTCTGGTAGCTGGTATATATGGTGGTAAAAGGTATATTCTGAGCTTCTGGGGCCCTGCCTGACTAAATAGAAAATGAGCTATATACTGTTCAGCGTAGCAGCCCTAATAAGGGCTATTAAGGACTGTCTTGTCTTCTGGTAGCTGGTATATATGGTGGTAAAAGGTATATGCTGAGCTTCTGGGGCCCTGTCTGACTAAATAGAAAATGAGCTATATACTGTTCAGCGTAGCAGCCCTAATAAGGGCTATTAAGGACTGTCTTGTCTTCTGGTAGCTGGTATATATGGTGGTAAAAGGTATATTCTGAGCTTCTGGGGCCCTGCCTGACTAAATAGAAAATGAGCTATATACTGTTCAGCGTAGCAGCCCTAATAAGGGCTATTAAGGACTGTCTTGTCTTCTGGTAGCTGGTATATATGGTGGTAAAAGGTATATTCTGAGCTTCTGGGGCCCTGCCTGACTAAATAGAAAATGAGCTATATACTGTTCAACGTAGCAGCACTAATAAGGGATTAAGGACTGTCTTGTCTTCTGGTAGCTGGTATATATGGTGGTAAAAGGTATATTCTGAGCTTCTGGGGCCCTGCCTGACTACATAGAATATGAGCTATATACTGTTCAACATAGCAGCACTAATAAGGGATTAAGGACTGTCTTGTCTTCTGGTAGCTGGTATATATGGTGGTAAAAGGTATATTCTGAGCTTCTGGGGCCCTGCCTGACTAAATAGAAAATGAGCTATATACTGTTCAGCGTAGCAGCCCTAATAAGGGCTCTTAAGGACTGTCTTGTCTTCTGGTAGCTGGTATATATGGTGGTAAAAGGTATATTCTGAGCTTCTGGGGCCCTGCCTGACTAAATAGAAAATGAGCTATATACTGTTCAGCGTAGCAGCCCTAATAAGGGCTATTAAGGACTGTCTTGTCTTCTGGTAGCTGGTATATATGGTGGTAAAAGGTATATTCTGAGCTTCTGGGGCCCTGCCTGACTAAATAGAAAATGAGCTATATACTGTTCAGCGTAGCAGCCCTAATAAGGGCTATTAAGGACTGTCTTGTCTTCTGGTAGCTGGTATATATGGTGGTAAAAGGTATATTCTGAGCTTCTGGGGCCCTGCCTGACTAAATAGAAAATGAGCTATATACTGTTCAGCGTAGCAGCCCTAATTAGGGCTATTAAGGACTGTCTTGTCTTCTGGTAGCTGGTATATATGGTGGTAAAAGGTATATTCTGAGCTTCTGGGGCCCTGCCTGACTAAATAGAAAATGAGCTATATACTGTTCAGCGTAGCAGCCCTAATAAGGGCTCTTAAGGACTGTCTTGTCTTCTGGTAGCTGGTATATATGGTGGTAAAAGGTATATTCTGAGCTTCTGGGGCCCTGCCTGACTAAATAGAAAATGAGCTATATACTGTTCAACGTAGCAGCACTAATAAGGGATTAAGGACTGTCTTGTCTTCTGGTAGCTGGTATATATGGTGGTAAAAGGTATATTCTGAGCTTCTGGGGCCCTGCCAGCGACAGCCTGTCTTTCCCTGCTGTGAGCGTCTGTCCCTCACTAAGTTCAAGCTGCTAATGCTGACGAAGAGGAAGTGCTGAGTTTTGTATATTCGAGGTCACATGGTTTTTCCAGCCAATGCGTGTAGACGCCGTTTTCGCGATGCCAGCGTCCTCCCAGGACCTGTCCCAGCCCCCCTGCATGGTGATTGGTGTAAAAAACGCGCCAGGGAAGGTGGGAGGGGAAACGAATTGTGAGTGCGCCATCGCCGCTGTACTCGATCGAAATCGAGTATGACGAACAGCGTAGTATTCGATCGAATACCGGCTCGGTCGAATACTACTCGCTCATCACTAGACATCACCAATGTCAAGGCCCCTATGCCCTCGAGGTCCGGTCACATCGATGCGTTGTTTGGGTCAGGCCTATTTACTATTTCACAAATTATATTTTGTAACTGAACAGTGCTTCATGGGTGATTAATATTTCCAGACTCTTAGGCCTCAATTTAGTAAACTTGCCTTAGAATGTCTCATGAAATTTAGGCCTGTTTCATGCTTTATTTTCAAAATAAGGCAAGAGATAAAATTAGATGTGATTCATTAGAGTAATGTGACATAATATTTAATCTTAAAAGCTTCACACAGCCAACCTAGATTCTAAAAGACTTCTGGGTCGACCGCTAGCCTGCCCCTGAACATTCAAAATCACCTTTACTGTCTCATCCCTGACTTCCTGTGGCTGAGGTTGCCCAGCCATTCAAATACGCAAGCTGAACCTGAAAAGGGTTTTTCAAGCAATTGGAACCTTATACATCATCAGAGTGAAAGTTTTAGGTGCTAATAATAAGCAATGCATTTTTAAAGCAGAGCAAAACCCATTTCTGAGTGCTCCACTCTTCCCCCACCCGAGCAGCGGGGTGATGCTGCCCGCTCGGCAGTGGCAGGGTTTTTGTAAACAGGTTTTCTACCATCGATGCTACGCCCACCCATCCCTTTTCAGATCGGCAACTGGCTGATCTCGAAGTGCCAGGTAATGCACCAGCTGGCTGCCCGCATCCCCGGCATTAATATAGGCTGGGTGCGGGGGGGGGGGGGAGGTTTGCACAGCTACAGGAAAGCGGGGTATACAGCGTCAGCAATCGCAGCATGCGGGAGCCTCCCGGTAGTTGAGTATACTGCGTATAATCTAAAAGATTCCAGGGCCCGGCCACAAGGATTTAGATCCCCTTTAAGCATTTATAAACACCTGTAATGTTCTTTCTTCTTTATCTACCTTATTTTATGAAATTTTATTCTGAAATAAAACATGCAATGTCCCTTATTTTCATAAGAAATTTTACAGTGGAACAAAATCCGGGATCTTCACTCGGGTCTTGTTCCTTGCCTGGTGGGCAACCCGAATTGTGGTGCTCCGCTGTGTGAAACCACCTGAATTTCCAGTAAAAATGTAACTTTTCTATGGCGCATGTGTAGGCTCTCGTCTAATGAATGCGGTATGTTGTGCATATTAATACTCTGCAATGTGGCCTTGTTCAGACCAGGGCTAGGCAATCAAGAGTGGCCGTATGCCCTGTTCTTTTTAGACACAGGTGCTCTCACGTCCCCAGTCTAAATGGGTGGACACAAGAGCATGCCTCAGCCCAGAGATTCTGGGAATGCGAATGTCGCAAGCCAGGGCAAAGGTGAGTTTTGAGGTGATCTGGGGGGTTAAAACAGCAGGCATAATGCTTTGTGATGCCCCAGTGGAAGGCCAACAGCTGGCCCAGAAGTCTTTTAGAATGCAGGGCTGGCCACTCTGGATTTTGTTCTGCTTTAAGAAAAGTTTACTGAATTGAGGACAGATTCTAACTCATTCCCATGTCTCACTAGTAATATTTCTTATCATTTGTTACTTAAAGGAGCACTATTGCGAAAAATAGCCCAATGATAGAAATTCACATAAATATGCTGGATGGCGGAGGGAGGCGTCACATATAGACCTGGCGTCAAGACATATCCAGCCAGGCTTTTTTTTTTTTTTATTTAAGTGGAAGGAAGAGAAAATCAAAGGTGACTCCCTCCTCTCATTAGCCGACGTGTTTGTATGAATTTTTAATATTACACAATTTTGCGATAGTGCTCCTTTAATGTTATAATTGCTTGTGCTGTTTGTTTTTGATTTGTATAATAAACCACATTTTTCACACTAGTAAACCCTAGATCGCTTGCGTTCCAAAGGAACTTTACGATACACACTTCATTATGCGTAATATGCAAAATAAGATCACATTAACTAAAGCAGTGAGACAACTAATGACTGAAACAGCAGAGACATTCTGTTTCCTTTTTCTAAATGATGCCAAGTAAGCACAAATATGCTAAAGTAGGAGGCGTAACAATTATGGAGCCCCATACCTTCTGGGCCCCCATGTGGTTGCACCCCCTGCACCCCCTCAAGTTATGCCCCTGCCAGTGAGGTATTTATTATAGGTGACTGGAGGGGGGGGGTGCATACAGCAGAGCATACCAAATTGGGATGCCCCAGGGGGTTGGGGGTCTCAGTAGAACACATGCCAATAAAGCAAATTAAAACTTAAAATGGATGGGAGCAGTGACAGACTGGGATGTCCTGCGTCCACCAGTATTGACTTTTGGGGCCCAGATACAACATTACCTGGCATACCTATTATAGATAAATGTAATAATTACTATCATCTGTACAGAATGTCTGTAAAGGTTCCCATCTATTCGGGCCCTGGCAATCTGTAGTAGTAATTCAAAGCAAATAGACTTTCCTAAAGAGAAATTCCAGTCAGCCCAGTCAACTCCATGGAGAACTGTTGGAATAGCTTTAGTATAACAACTACATCCTGTATATGACTGTCTGCTTGTTATGCTATTGATAACATTAGTTTAAAAGAAAACCAGGAAGACTAATACAGTCTATGTGGCTGTATGCATAGCGTGTTTAACCTGTTAACATAAAGGAGCTGTCTCCTGTTCATGTTTCTGACTGTTGCTGAATGAACAGCAATGGTCCCTGCATGCTGGAAGGAGGAGGATATTTCCAGAGCAACAATGAATGAGAGAAGAGTGAAAAACAGAGAATATGTCCACTAACAGCAATCCTGTCAAATTAACTAGAAAAAGATCAGATAGCAAGTTCCCTTAGCATAGATAAGAATCAGATTGTGCATATATGAAACTGTGCAACTGCAAAAGAGATTTGGGATGAGTTACAGAAAGTACATGAGAAACCAAACTGGTACTCGGCTTCATCTCTCTATCTATGAGAAAACTGTATCAGTCAAAGTGAGAGCCAGCATATTCAAGAGTATATAAGAGGCACCCTAGAAATTGTGGAGCGCCTCAGTGGCACTGGGGAAAAAATTAAAGATTTTCATGTTGCTGCACTTCTACTAAGAGGACTTCCAGAAAGTTATGACACACTTGTCACAGCACCAGAGGTCCAGCCAGATGATGAGCTCACACTGTTAAATTATGTATGTATGTTAAATGCAAACTTGTTTGAGAGTACAAGAGCAAAGCAGCGTCTGTAAGCAATTTCAAAGAATCCAAAACAGAGGAAGCATCACAGACACAGGATTTCTCTAAAACCAAGAGCTATCTAAAGGAAACTTGTGAATGTTCCATGTGTAAAAAGCCTGGTCACCTAAAGGCAGAGTCCAGAGTTTGGAAAGCTAGAATGAATCATCTTCATAAGCAGAAAAATCAGCAAAGGGTTAACACTGATGTGGAGGAAGATGATGCTCCTGAATGTATCAAGGCTGATTAATGTATGGAAGCCGCATTTAATGTAAACACAGGCACAGCTGCAAGGAATACATGGTGTATAGACTTAGGTGCAACCAGTCATAAGACAAACAACAAAACCTTTTTCTCTAACCTTGATGAAAGCAAGTTAAAAAGAGTCACTATATGACTTCTGAAAGTGTGGGGAAGGGTTTTTCCACTGTCCCTTTTCCCCAGTGCAAACCAGAAAGATCCCAGTAAAGGACGTGCTATGTGTTCCAGTCTTGAAAGCAACCTTTTGTCATTGAAAAAGCTCACTAAACAGGGGAATGTATTTACTTTTAAAGATTACAGCTGCATAGATTACATTCTAGCAGATTTTAAGGACAATTTAAGTTGAACTTCATCAGCTAAACCGTGTGTACAGTGCTAGATAAGATCTACATAAAATCTGCATCCCCGTATGGCACAGATGTCTTGGGCACAGAGACCTAGAAAACTCACCTTCTGGCCTGTACCGCGGCGTCTGCAGGCGGCGCGGGCCCTGGCGCCTGTCTGCTTCTGTCCCTTCCGACTGCTTCCGCGTCTCCGGCAGGCAGCGTCGGAGCGAGCGGGGACGAGCAGACACTCCCCCTCTCCTCCTTGCTCCTCTCTGACAGTTTGTGCTCACGCACGCGCGCGAGCACGACTGTCTTATGACCTCCGGCGGCGCTGCTGTCAGCGTGTCCGCCGGAGGCTGGTTTAAGGTGGGCCAATGAGCCCTTGCATTTAAGGTGGACCAATATGTCCAACCTTAACTGGGCGAAAACGCCCTTTTTGAGAATTAACTGGGCAATCAGCCCAAAGTTGTTATGCGCACCAATCACCTTTACTCCCTCCTGTCCAATCCCATCAGTTCCCCTCCAATAAAACTTGGTTCCCCGCAGTGTTTCGTTGCCCGTGATAGCGTACTGCTGGGTGTGATTATCTGTTTCTGAACTTTCCCGTTATTGATCTTGCTGTGTATTGACCATCCCGTGATTGCCACCTGGACCGACCATTGCCTGTTTCCGACTACGATTTGCCTGCTCCCTTGTACTGCGTACCCGTGACCTTCCGGCTAGACCTCTGGCTCGACTTTGACTATTCTTCCGTCTCATCCTTTGGCGCCGCGCTTGATTGGACTGATCTCTCGTGTATGACCCCTGCTTGCCCGACCTTGCCCAGTCTTGTTCCTGGTTCATCCGCCTTCCTCCCCGTAAGTCTGCATCCTTTGTGCTATGAAGTCCTGGGGGCAACCATGCCCAGTGAGGCATGTAAAGCGTCCCGGCAGATGGGGGCTTGACTACAGGTGAAGCTAGCAGCGGAGATTGGGGGTTGCGGACTTACTCAGAAGGCGGGTGTCCCACGGGACCTGATACCTAGAGGCAGTAAGAAAGCTAGCTTAACAACAGCATGCATATGGATTGCAATTGACCAATGTAGTCAAAACAAACCTTACTTGTCTTAACCCTTTAAGTGCCAGCCTACCTGCAGCTTTTATCACCCATGCCAGACCATGTTTCACTATTTTGCACTACACATGTTCAACTGTGATTTTTGAAAAGATTTCCAGGGATTTTCCAGGAAAATTATATATTGTTTTTTTCAACAGAGTCTGGGCTTCAACATGAAATGTCTTGTTTGGCCTTTTTTAGTGTATTCTCAATACTTTTTGGTGAAATATATGCAAAAAAAATAAAAAAATCTATTTTTTGCAATTTGTAGTGTTTTTTCTAATAAAAAATATAAGTTTTTCAATAAAATTTTATTGCGTGCAAAGCCTCAATTTCTCCCGGTCACAGCAGTACCACATATGTATAGGTAGACACCCTTTCCAGCCCAGGAGATTCCCCCAAACTGAAACAGAGCTTTAGGAGATTTTCAGATAAACTGCGCTATGCTCTATGCGTACCTTGCAGTATTTCCAGAAAAACAACCATTTACATTTGAAATACCCCCCACAAACTATATATTCTCTGGAAGTACACGCCTCAAGCTTTCTAGGCGTACCAAGCTTGTTTATGTGGGCTTAGTTTTCTGGAAGTAATCCCTCAATGTATTCTTTGGTTGCACAAAGTTTCCCTAAAAAAGAATAAAAAGGAAGAATCAAGCCACATTTTCCTAAAAAAAAGCTATATTCAAACAAGAAAAAACAAGTATGATCTCAAAAAGCAACATGCCCCGAACAGAACGATACCCAACATGCATAGGTACTGTCAAGGGAAGAGTTGGCATACACCACAAAGTAAAGTGTGCGCATAACAGTAATTTTACTTGAAAATTTCAGCTCTGCAGACAAAGTGCGCACCTTGCAATTTTTCAACCAAAACAACCCTTTACATTTGGAATATCCCCGATAAACCATATATTCCCTGAAAGTACACATGTTACGTTTTCTAAGAGTACCCAGCTTGTTGTAGTAGGCTCACCTTTCTGGAAGTAATCCCTTGAATAATTCTTAGGTTGCACAGGGTTTCCCTAAAAAAATGAATAAAAAAACTGAATAAATAACATGTTTTCCTAATATATAAATATGCAAACAAGAAAAATCAAGCTAAATCTGAAAGCGCAAGGTCCGCCAAGCAGAACAATACCCAACATGCATAGGTACTATTAACCCTTTTAATTGTCAACCTACTTGAAATTTTGTCACCCTCTGTTGACAGGTCATTTTTCCCCATTTTGCACCATGTTTAACCGTGATTTTTGACGGAATTTTCAGGAAAATATATAAATATATATATATATATATATATATATATATATTTTTTTTTTTTTTTTTGCAGCAGACTTTAGGCTTTAACATGAAATGTCTTGTTTGCAATTTTTCTACTGTTCTTTAAATATGTTTGCATAAAAAAACAAAGAAATAAATAAAATAATATTTTTTAGACAATTGTCCCCTTTATTTTAAATAAAACATTTGTTTTATTAATGAAAACCATATTGCATGTTAAAGCCCCATTTCTCCTGATTACAACGGTACCACACATGTATCGGTAGCCCACCCATTCTTGCCCAGGAGACCCCCCCAAACTGAAAAGAGCACTTTATAACATTTACAAATAAAATATTACTGTCCACAATATAAACATAAGGGGTTAATTAAAAAAAAATGGCATAGGGCCCCCCTCCTGGGGGGGGGCGGCATTTTTTTGGGGAATTTTAAGGGTTAAAAACCCTTAAAAATCCCCACAAAAATTACGTGGGGCCCCCCTTACCCATCATAACGAGCCCAGGACCAGCTATGGGGGCTTGTAGGAACAGGGCGAAGGGGCCAGTTTTGGTGGCCCCCGCCCTGCCGGCTACAAGCTCCGTGGGCCTGGGCTCTTCTGCCCCCCCCTCTGGGCTTTGGGGAGGCAGGCAATTGGGGTGCCGGGGGTTAATGGCAAGTCACCCGCTAGCCGCAGGTGACTTGCCAGCCCCCAGCCTTGTGAACTGGTATAGGGGTCTCATGGACCCCTTACCAGTTCACAAGGGGTTAAAAGTAAAAAAAACACACAGACACATGGAGAAAAAATATTTTATTTTTGTTTTTTTTGTTTTTTTATACTTACCTCCCATCCATCCTAGAGCACTGTGTCCCACACTGATCACTCTGGCTTCTGCTCTCCTGCTGCTGCTGGAAGCCTTTTATAGCTGCTGGGCGACAGAGCATAAGGGGTTAATTAAAAAAAAAACAACATAGGGTCCCCCCTCCCAGGGGTTGGGGGGACCCCATTTTTGGGGGGAATTTTAAGGGTTAGGCTAACCCTAACCCTTAAAAATCCAAAACGAAAATTACATAGGGTCCCTCCTCCTGGGGGGGGGGGGGGGTGGGGGGGCATTTTTTGGGGAATTTTAAGGGTTAGGGTTAGGCTAACCCTAACCCTAAGCCTTAAAAAACCCCCAAACATGGTACCCCCTCCCGGGGGTTGGGGGGGCATTTTTTTTGGAATTTTAAGGGTTAGGGTTAGGCTAACCCTAACCCTTAAAAATCAAAAAACAAATGACGTAGGGTCCCCCCTACCCGACCATAACCAGCCCGGGACCAGCTATGGGGGCTTGTAGGAACAGAGTGGAGGGGCCAGCATTTGTGGCCCCCCACCCTGCAGCCTACAAGCCCACATAGCCTGTGTGGGCACGGGCTCTTCTGCCCCCCCCCCGGGCTTTGGGGAGGCAGGTAATTGGGGGTGCGGGGGTTAATGGCAAGTCACCCGCTAGTTGCAGGTGACTTGCCAGCCCCCAGCCTTGTGAACTGGTATAGGGGTCTCATGGACCCCTTATCAGTTCACAAAGGGTTAACATTAAAAAAAAAAAAAAAAAAAAACACAAACACACACACAAAAATGTCATTTATTAAAAAAAAATAAAAAAATTTCTTTACTCACCTCACCCGATTGTCAGCTCCTGTGTCGATCAGCTGTCAGATCAGAGCATCCCCTGCCCCTCCACTGCTCCGCCCAGCGATCACCAGGGCATCTGACAGCTGAGCCGAGGAGAGCCGGGACGACACCCGGGAGTGACGTCATAGTCGTCAAGATGGCGGCGCCCATCGGAAGGCAGGGGGAGAGGGCATTTTGAGCCCTCTCCTGAAGACTAAGCAGCCTGGGGGGGTGATCGGAGGCCCCCCCAGTGAAGAGGAGCCGGCGGGAGGCAGCGCGACAAGTAAATGTCATTTTTAATTTTTTTTTTTTTTTACAGTTAGCAGCTGCTGCTGCCGTAGCGGGGGGGGGGGGCTATTCTGGGGGATCTACTGGAGCCATCCGAGCCCCCACGGGGGATCGGATGGCACCAAATTAAAGAGGAGACCCGGCCGGATCCAACGAGGGGTCAGGTGAGTATTATTATTTTTTTTTTTTAACTAGCAGGGGGGGAAAGTCAAGCACGTAACACCTACGTGCTTGGCACTTAGGTCCTTGCCAAGCCAGCACGTAGGTGTTACGTGCTTGGCACTTAAAGGATTAAGGGAAAATCTTTATCTAAAGATAGCAGCACTAGATCTGCACAGCTACTGGATTTCGTACATACAGATGTGTGTGGTTCAATGAGTGTTTAAACCCCTGGCAAGAAGAGATATTTTCTCATATTCATTGATGATTTTTCCAGATACACAACTGTCTACCTGCTGCACAGCAAAGATGAAGTTTTACTGAACCTTAAATGGTAATTTGGAAGAATGCCAGATAATAATAATGCATGCAGATAATAGAACTGAATATACAAGTAGCAAGGTTCAAGCCATTTTGAAAAAGAAAGGAATCATGTTCTATACAACCCATAACAATATGGTGTTGCAGAGAGAAAGAACCGTTTGCTATGTGAAAGTGCAAGAAGTATGCTGTTTGATACAAATCTCCCCACAACAATTTGGGGAGAAGCCACAATGACAGCATGTTTCAAAATGGTCTGCCAAGCAGAGCTACAAACAATACTTCATATGAGCTGTGGAACTGCGAGAAGCCTGGCCTGGAGCACCTTAGAATATTTGGAAGCAAAACATTTGTGCATGTTCTCAAAGAAAAATGTTCCAAGTGGGAATCTTGTGCAAATGAAGGGGTCCTGGTTGGCTATAGTGAAACTCAAAAAGGATACAGGATCCTGCACCCAGAGACCAACACAGTCACAATCAGCAATTATGTTTTGCCAGTAATTCAACCTATGCAGAAAGAACAAGAATCTCAGTCACAAGCTGCAGATACTGAAAGAAAGCACTGAAACCTGGATAAGCTCTGAAACCACCAAGGAAGGTACAGAAAAACCAACTCAACCTCCAGTCAGGAGATCAGAGACCAAACAAAGGAATCCCAACTAAGCATTTCCAGAACCAGAGCCACAAAGCTTACGGAGCTATTTGGCACTGTCCTAATCTGTTTTCCATTTTTAAATTGAAGCAGAAATGGCAGAGGTATCAGGGTTTACAGGTTCAGTCAATGACATTGCCCTGTTTCATCCCGTCCCCCCGTCCCCCCGTCCCCCCCCAGCAGAGCAGGACAGGATGGCTGGTCCCTCCTCCTCCTTCATATATATTACATTGCCGTCAGCACATAGAGCTGGTTATTATGCAGCATCACAGAGCCAAGGACCATGCCCTCTTTTTTCATATATAATTTTTCATATACATTTTTCATATAAATCATATAGTGAACCTTTAAATGCCAATATCTCAGCCATTTCTTCTTCATTTTAAAAACAGAAAACAGTTTAGGACAGTGTCCTGAGGCAATGGTGCAATGATTACCTTTGCCTACAGTAGCACTTTAAAACATCTTCCAACCTTCCAATTTAATCCGATTTATACATATCAGACATAAAAGGGTTAATCTACAATTTTTCCACTCTGCAGACTAATACTGTAATCTGTCTGCAGACGACAAAGGCCAACCATGCTTGACAGGAATTCCTACGCATTACCTCATAAAGGATTTCCATTAGAGGGAATTTCTACACAATGCCTTCCATTGTTGGGTGACATTTTAAACAGAATTATGACAGGTAGAGAATACACGCATCTAGGAAACATCAATCACCACCAACATAAAGAGCCTTCCACATGCTCAGCTCCACCACAACCAGCAACAGGTACAACACTATTTATGTACACACCTCTATTAGTATATATGTGTGACCCCACCCATCCCTACCCCCCCAGTTCTGCCCCACCCATCCCTGTCCTCTCAGCTCTGCCCCATCCACCATGTCCCCTCAGCTCTGCCCCATCCATTTATGTCCCCTAAGTTCTGCCCCATCCATCCCTGTCCCCTCAGCTTTGCCCTATCCATCAATGTCCCCCCAGTTCTGCCCCATCCATCCATGTCCCCTCAGCTCTGAATCATCCATCCATGTCCCCCCAGCTCAGCCCCATTAATTTATGTCCCCCTAGTTCTGCCCCATCCATCCCTGTCCCCTCATTGTTGCTCTATCCATCAATGTCCCCCCCAGTTCTGCCCCATCCATCCATGTCCCCTCAGCTCTGCCCCATCCATCCATGTCCTCCCAGCTCAGCCCTATTCATCCACTTACCCTCAGATCTGCCCCATTCATCCATTCCTGCTCTCCCTGTCCATCCCTCTACCTCAATACTCATGGCCATTCATGTGGGGCCAAACTAAAAAAACAGCTCCAATAGGGGGTTGGAGGGCAAGCAGCTCTTCTTAGTTTTGGCTATGGAATTTATAGACCCCTGACCCACGACTCCACCACAAAGGGGTCCACTGAGACCATGCCACCCAAGGGCCCACATAAACCAGAAGCCAGCCCTGATTAGCAGGTAAGTAGTGTCGTTTTACCAGCATGGACAGGAACTTGAAGTGAACTCTTTCAGTCACTCTCTTGGATTTCTCGTTGAAAGATCCCTATTTGCAGAACGCTACTATCAAATGAACTACAGTAAGCAGAAAGAGAAACTTTTGTAATACTTGTGTAAACATGGATGGTTTCTGCTCAGCTAGCAGCAAATAATGTGATAAATCGCTTCCAGTGCGGCCTGTGATTTATTGTTCCTTTCTAAAAAGTTTAAATTCACAAACAAAAGTGTCGGAGCCAAGGTGTCTCTCTGGATGCAAAGTTTTATTAAAATCGGTTTACGGAACAGCGAGCTAAGATGAGGCGTAGAAAGACAATCATTTGTACATGTCGGGGATAATTATATGAGATTGCCGCGCCATCCTGCTAATGAAATTGGTATTTGAGAGTTTACATGTGCTTTTCAGAATGTGATTAGTATGCTGCCCACAGAGCGCAGATCAAGGCACTAGGCATCAGCAACTGCCGGAAAGGAAACACATCAGTGTTATATACTGTAGCCAGAAATATGGGGACACATGGGAGTTATCCAAATGATTTTGTATTTTTCTGGAGAGGCAGAGTTTTGAGAGACAGCTTTTCTCACTTAACACGCTCAACAAATTGAAATAAAAATTATTTTTCTCTATTTAAAAATCTAAATCCTCTGCACATGCAATGGGGCGGTTCTACCGGGGAGGTACAAATTATTTTTAATAATTTTATTCTAGAAATCATAAATAGAGATGAGGGAACCAATTCTTTTTTTTTATCATAGTTTTTATTAGAATAAAAGCAGAGAAAAACAGCGTAAGACTACAGTCAGGGCATTTTCCATACTGCGCATGAGGCCATACAAAAGCGCCAATAATTAGCAATCGTACAGAAGGATACGACCATTATGAACAGAACACTGACAAAAAAATATCCAAAAAGATAAAAAGAACATTTCTGAAGCATCGTCAAAAGAAAAGCTTATAAAAAGAATGAGAGATGTGAAGTAAAGGGAAAGAAAGGGGAAAAGGAGGAGACAAGAAGGAGGGTAAAATGTGGGTTCCAGGCCTCCGTTCGTACCGCGAGGAGAGACAAGGCGGGGTTCTAAATTGTAAGGAGAACACAGTTGAGACCTCCCTGATAAAAATGAGAAATCCAGCCTTCCCAGGTGGATAAAAAGGGGGCAAAATCCCCTTTTATCGTGGCCGTCATCTTCTTGAACATCATGACTTCGTTAACCCGGGTGATAAGGCTTCCCCTGGGAATGACTGGTTTCTTCCACGGCTGGGCTATAATCAACTTGGCTGCCGAGGTCAAACTGGGTTCTTGTGCAGTGAGAGGGTTTCAGGTTAAGACGGGACTGCTGAGGAGATAGACTCAGCTTTAGCCCGGTGGCCTTATTAATAACATAGAGGACTCTGATCCAAAATTGTTTTACTATCCTACAGTCCCACCAAGTGTGCAAATAAGTACCGGGGTGCCCGCAGCCTCTAAAGCAATCCCGTGGATAGGAGGGGCTGAATTTGTGAATTCTTTGCGGAACGAAGTCTCACCCCTTCTGGTTCAGATAGCAGTTTGTAGGCTGACGCGATCACCCCTTTACCCATGGGCTGCTCAAGGCAGATTCTTTCAAATGTCGTAAGAGGAAGGAGTGGGGTACCAAACTTGCACTTAGACCGGTCATAGTGGTTGATTTGTGAGAAGCGAAGGAACTCTTTCCTCGGTGC
Source organism: Gastrophryne carolinensis (assembly GCA_027917425.1). NCBI lineage: Eukaryota > Metazoa > Chordata > Amphibia > Anura > Microhylidae > Gastrophryne > Gastrophryne carolinensis. Next base: position 473,553,235 of record CM051236.1, on the reverse strand, counting down.
GTCATGAGAGGATCTCAATTCGCCAAAAGAGAGCGGGCCTTGGTGCAAGAAGAGATTCTGAATTCTGGTCAGATTATGTCTCCTCCACCACTCAAACGCCGCAGGTTCCAAAAAGCCTGGGGTCAATTCCGGATTGCCCAGGAATGAGAGAAGTGGGCAATGCGGCGAGGCTAGGTTCCCCCACTTTTTATTGGCCCTCCAAATTCTAAGAGAATGATTTAGAACGGGATTGGAGATTTTCCTACAGACCGTGGGGGGGAGCCATAGCAAATTAGGTATAGAGATTGGGGAACAATACTACTCCTCAATGTCCACCCACAAAGGTCTATCGCTTCCCCCGTGCAGGACTGTCAGTTGGGCAATTTGACAGGCGTTGTAATAGCATGCAAGGCCTAACCTTTGTTCACCTTTTTAGTCACTTTTTAGTCACTTAGTATATGTTTTTTAGTGTTTGTAGTGTAAATAGTATATCTGTAAGTTCCTGATCTATTTAATTTAAGTTTGATACCCATGAAATAAAATAGCGTTGTACAGGCTATATGTCTAGTGGAGCATTTGTGCCGGTCCAGCGTTAACCGTGTGTGTGGTGCTAAAATCTGGCTAAACTTTTTATAATAAAGCGTTGTGAAGCCATCAGGTCCTGGCTGCTTACCAACCTTTAAAAATGTTATGGCCTCCTGCACTTCATCAGTCTCAACGGGCCTATCAATGTGCTCCTTAGCACCTAGGGGGAGAGAGGGCAAATTAAGTTGGCCGAATAGTTCCTCTGCTTTGCTTACATTTAAACATGATTTGGGTTTATATAACCCCTCCAGGTGTTTGGAAAAGGTAGCCACCACCTTTGCTGGATTGTTAGACAGGGGGCCCTCTACTGTCCTAATACGCACCGATTTGGGTCTCAGTACGATCCCCTTAAGCCTTTTTGCAAGGAAAGTGTTGGGCTTATTACTCATACGATACCAGTGAAACTAAGATTTGTTCAGTTGGCGGGCGGCTTCTCCAGATAAACACAGATTGAGCTGGCTAGCAGCCTGATTAAGTCAGATCATATTCTGTTTAGAGGGTCGGTTTTTGAAATCGGTCGAGGCTACCTGATAAGCATCCGTTAGGAGTTTCTCTTTGTAGAACACTTTACGTCTGACAGATTCCTGAATTAATAGCCCTCTGATCACAACCTTGTGCGCCTCCCTGAGCGTGACATTTGAGCTCACTGAGCCTTTATTCATTCTTGAATTCCCGAGCTGACCCGCTAAAAGAGGGCCTCATCGACCAATATTGGCTCATATAGCTTCCAAGACTTCTGGAGGCTTCTCTGAGTAAGGGCCAAAAGGTCCTCTGAGACCAGGTCATGATCAGACCAGGCTATTGGTATAATGCCCGCTTGGGAAAGCTGGGGGAGGGAGGATTGCTGCATGAAGATGTGGTCAATCCTTGTGGACACCTTGTGGGGACACGAATAGTGGGTAAAATCCTGTTTGGTTGAGCTCCCTCCAAGCGTCAATCAGGTGATACCGACCTAATAAGGCCTGAAATGCTTTCCCAGACAGTCTAGTCTTGGCCGCCGGAGAGGATCTAACGTTCGGTTGCCTATCCAGAGTAGGGTGAAGGGTCTGGTTAGAATCCCCAGCTACAACGAGAAACCCTTTCTCTACTTGATGGAGTTTCTTAAAGAACTCCTCCAGGAATGCATTTTGGTTTTGATTAGGGGCATAGTAGGTTGCAATCTTAACTTGTTTAACCCCGAATCGTGCCCACTAAAATAAGATATCGACCCAGGGAGTTGCGTACCATGTGCTCCAGGGAGAAGGAAGTTGAATGCTTAAAGGCGATTAGGACTTCCCGCTGCTTGGTGTGCGTGGAGGCTGAATAAAACAAAGGGTAGTCTGCACTGAGGAATTTAGGGGTACCTTTCTTAGTGTAGTGCGTTTCTTGGAGACATACTATGTCAGCACGGAGTGACCTCATTTGCCTGAAGGCTTTTACTCTCTGCTGGGGGGCGTTCAGACCCTGCACATTCAAGGAGATTAATCTAATCGCCATCATCATCCAAGCTTGGAATCATCATACGAGGAGGCTCAGGAACCCATGAGAAGGACAAAGGGGAACAGGGAAAGAATAAAGAAGAAGTAAGGATAGCATTACAAAATATAAACAGCTCACAATGAGGGAACCAATTCTAATGAAGTGTTAGGGATAATCTGATTTGGCAGGAATCCAAATTTCATGGGATTTATAGCATTCAAATTTTCCCTGAAATTCTTTTAAAAAACCAACAAAAGCACTTCCCCCTATGCCAGTTTCCCCATCATCCTGGTCTGGCAGCGGGCGGTTGCCGGCTCCAGGTGCTGGAAACTGGCTGGCATAGCCGGGCAATCCCTATGGTGTATAGCACAGTGGGAGATGACACAGGGGAAGCCAGCCATACTGTCAGCTGCAGAAGACAAATTCCGACACTACTCAGACAGTACCTACAGTCTGCCGCCGGACCAGAGCGACTGGAGAGCCGTTGTGCAGGTACGTGACTTTGATCCTCCCTCGCAATCCTCAGCGTGGGATTCCTATTCTGCTCTGCAGCTGGGCAAAGGACACAGGACACTGCCTGCCAGCTGGATGAAGAATCTGTGTAATTTACCCTATTACAGAATAGTGTTGATGGAGAATAGAGAAGAGAAGGTAAGTGTTTTTTGGAGCAATTCTAGAAATTCGATTCTGATGAACCCAAATCTCCTGGGGAAATTCGTTGAATCATCTGAATCTTATTTTTTAGTTCGCACATATGTAATCATTAATGAGGAACATTGGAGGCCCTAAAAGACTCAAGGGCTGTCCTTGGGGCTTTCTGAATTGGGATGCCCTCATAGTGTGAAACTCCCAGATGCCCAGATCCACTCACCTTTGCACCCTAGCTACATCTCTGTTCTGCAGCCGCATACCCACTCTAGCCATGTGCACGCCCATCACCCGGCCTTTCTGAATGATGATGCGGGCCACGCCATGGCTGCAAGGTGAGAGGGGGATGTGGCTGCCACACTCAGCTCCCTTCGGTGCAGCTCGGGTGCTTAGCAGTTCAGTCAGCTTAGCCGTCAGTGGCGCCGAAGAGATCCAAGTGTACTGTGGGAGCGGAAGGAAGGTGAGTGTATGGGGCGACCTGGGGGGGCTACACACAGTGGGGCATCCCACTCAAAATACAATACAAATGAGCATCTCCAAATGTGTTTGGATTCCCAATAGGCTGCTTTTATTTTATAAATGTGAATGCTTTTTGAAAAGAAGCATATCAGGTGATGTGTATTTGTGTAATGCGGGAGCGTATGAGGAGGATGTATCTAGGTATAATATTATTAGACAGGCAACATGGGCCAGAAAATGAGCCAAAAAAAAGTTTAACTGGCTCTGAAAAATCTGAAATTGCTAAAAGTATCTTAGAGGGATGCAGCTATCTTAGACATTTCTAAGATATTGGGGCATGACCCAGAACAATCAAATGTTTTTTGCCAAGTTGCAATAAAAGAGATGTGTTGAGAAAAGACACAAATTAACTGCCAAAAATTTAGAAGAAGCAAATATGAAGGGAACAGGAATCCATTATCTTCCATTATCCTCCAGTGCTGTCATATTCCAGGACTGCGGCCTCCCTGGAGTGTCCAGAGGAACAAGGTGTTCAGTGCTGAGAGACCAGGCCAAGGGAAGGAAGCCTGAAATGTTAAGGTTCTGAAGACAGATTGTGCAAAGGTTTAATGGACTGATGAGATAAGAGTGACTCTTGACAGAGCAGATGGATGGGCCTGTGGCTGGATCAGAAATGGGCACAGAGCTTCACTTCGACTTTGATATCAGCAAGGTGGGGGGGTGTACTGCTTTCTTTTAAGCAGTACTGGAAAAATTCGGTATCTTTCAAGAAAACTATGATTTTTCGTCAGGGCAATGCATCAAAGTATTCCACTAAATGGCTATTCAGGCCTTTGAGATAAAAGAATAATGCTAACAGGCCTTAGAGATGAATGAATAAGAACATGATTCTCTTCTTCGCCTGATCTAAACCCTATTCAGAACTTGTAGGACCTTCTTAAACCCACACCGACTTACCTTGTTTCCCGGTCCCACGGCATGTCTAAGGACGGTGGCCGTATCCCGCTATCCTTCTAGCAGGGTGCATGCCCATGCCAGGCATTTGTGAATGGCCGGCGTGGGCATGCGCCCTGTTATAGGGAAGTGGAGGATGCAGCCATCAGGGTGCTCAGAGCCTCTGCACCGTGGGACCAGGAAGAGTTGAGCTGGTCTCGGCGTTGTGGGGGTTTCACGCAGCGGGGCACTCCAAACAGGGAGAGGACCAAATACCAGGATAGTCAAAATCCTGGGTTTTGGTCCACTTAGGGTATTTCCACTTTCGATGGCATTTTTAAGTTTCCATTATTGTGTGGCAAGATGATGTCTTCAATGTGTTTACCTTAACTATGTACACCAAAGTGAAATGAGGATGTGATGTCACCGCTCCTGCCGCTCGTTCCTGTGAGCTGCACGAGATGCTGCACGAGATACTCCGGGCAGACCCCCGCTGAAAAATTACCTGCTGTTCCCGTACCGGCTCCCACTGTGACGGCGGGATACGCCGCACCCTCCACACCAACCTCCGACCGGATTCAACACACCATCTCCCGCTGTGACGGCAGGCTCGCCCGGTGTCTGCGGCCCTAGCTCCCGCTGCGTAGGCGGGTTCCGCGGGCATCCACATACCAGCTGCTGTTGCGTCGGCGAACATCTTCCGGTGTCGGCTGTCACCCCCGGCATACACGGCTCGGCGCACGGTGCTACCCCTCCGGCCGCTCTTTCAGCTTTCTTCCGCCAGCTGCCACCAGCTTCCTTCGGCCGGTCCTCCGTACATGGACGGCACCTCCTGGAGCACCTGGGTAAATAGCTGACGGCGCGGGCAGGTACTGACAGCACGGCCCCTGACCTGGGGAAACAAGCAACACCAGACACGATCCCAGGTGTGCTGCCCCAGAACCGAAGAGGCAAGCAGCATAAAAAAAAACATGACCACCAGCCTCCTCAGTAAAAGAGGAGTGGACCAGGTGACATTTATTACTTTTTTCTCATATTTTATGTTTGCTAAGCTGATGCTGCGCTGAGTAAAAAATTGAGCAAATCAGTGCCCGACACCGCCCGGTAGCAAGAACCACACAAGGTGAGCATTTACGGCGCTGCGGGAAAGAGAGTAAGACGTAGAAAAGGTGATTACCAAACACGCAAAACACAAGTAAAAATACTAATGCCCAAAACCTACATTTAACAGAAGGGGAAAAAAACCTTATAAAAGATATGAGTGTTAAAACAAAATATACTGACCTCAAACAAACCTCACTCTTAACCTTTAACCAACGTATCCCCGCTAGAGCACAGCAAAACATTAATACCACTATGAATACAGTACTACCAAATCCAGGTACCCCGATAAGACAGCCCCAAGGCTATGAGGCATCTGCACCGCACACACCAGCTGACATTCATAACCATCTGCAACAAATTCATAAAGCACACGAAAAAATAACATTAATTGAGCAAGCAACAGATGTAACTGCAGCGGCTTTTAATACCCACATACAAACAAAACAAATGGAGAGAATAAAAAAGAATATTGCCCAATTAATGGAAACAACACCAATAAAGGAACCAGATTTAAAAGAAGTGGAAAATTAGATAAAAGGAGTAGGGACTCAAGAAATATGTAAAACAATTGAAAATCTTATGTTAGAAATTAGAGATTTTAAACATGTAATGGAAAAGCAGGTGGCAGAGGTTAAATCATCACAAAAAGCAATGGAATCACATGTCAGAGATTGAAAAATCCTTAGTCCAAACAGTACAACAGTCATGGAGTCGATAGCTGAGGAATTGGCACAAGTTTAAGAAGGCCTAAACAGTATTATGCAGAGAATAGACACCCTAGAGGCAGACGTTATCACCCTTGCCCGCGACAGAAGAATGAATCATGAACAAATTACAAACCATAATAAAACAATCAACTATCTTGTATCTAAAGTAGATGACCTAGAGAATAGATCTAGACGAAATAATATTAAAATAAAAGAAATTAACAAGATGGGTTCGAGAGAAGAGCTAACACCACTAACACTGCGTATATTCCAGTTAATAATGAGTTGGAACCAACACACAAGATGTCTTATGTCGGATAGCGGATTACTCAACTAAAGAAAAGATTCTAGAGAAAGCCAGAATTAATAAAGAAATATCAATAGACGGCATGAAAATTAATCTGTACCAAGATTTCTCACCCCGAACCATGCAGAGACGATATACCCTGAAACCATTTACAGATATCTTGATAAAGTCCAATATTAGGTATCGCTGTGTAGGTTCGTTACTTCTTCAGATTCGTACAGAAGGTAAAACCTTTTACCTTAAGGATGGTGAGCCACTCGACACTCTCACCACTGCCTTAGGCATACCAAAAATTACCATCCCTAATTGGAATAAAGGAGCTAATCCCACAAAACCTGTTAACAGAAGCCTGGTCTAACCACTGATCAACAATCAACCCCAGTAATGACTAATCTAGAGGTGCGTAGATAGACCATCAAGATACATCTACATAGGGTACGGGAAAGCACAATTTAAAAAAAAAAAAAAAAAGGGGGGGAAAAGAAAGAAAGGGGTAAAAGATTAAAAATGACCCTCACAGGATCGGTATGGCGGTAAAGATTTAGGCAGACTCTTATGGAAAAAGGAGTCAATGGAACGGGGGGAGACCTTGCCCCCTGACAGCCTAAATCAGGGCGGGCATGGGAATAAAGGGGGGGAGCAGGGAGGGGGGACAGTAGAAGGAAGTATGAAGGGGATTACTATAACTGAGGAGTATAATCACAAAATACAGCCTACTAAAGCACAAAAGTATGCCAAGAAGAATATAATGCAGATATTAATCACATCTTACAATAAAAAGGACAAATGTATACCAGATACAACTCTAGTTCTTAAGAAATGACCTACAACCCAACGAAACTAGACACACAGGGAAACATAAAAATATGTTCATACAATGTTAGAGGGGCAAACTCTCCATATAAAAGAAGTAAAATTACTAGAGAATTGCTAAAAAAAAAAATAGACCTTTGCTTTCTTCAAGAAACTCAGTTTAAAATCAACAAAATACCAAGATTTGCATTTCAGGACTTTGGAAGTATAATATCCAACCCATGCGATAAAAAGAAAAGAGGTGTATCAATCCTGATTAAAGCTCACTGCCCCTTTGATTAATTGGCAAGCTATAGGGATGCGGAAGGACATATGCTCATAATTGTCTGCAAACTGGAAGCCCAGATCTGTACCTTAGTCTGTACCTACGCCCCTAATCAGGGTCAAAAGTGTTTTCTAAATAAGGTAATAAAAAAACTAGATGAGGTTAAAAAAGGTAACACAATCTGGGGGGGTGACCATAACCTTATTAGTGACCACAAACTGGATATCTCTGGCAAACCACGAAAAACATCGGAAACTGTATATAATTATTATTATTATTGTTTATTTATATAGCGCCATCATCTTCCGTAGCGCTTATATAATCAAACACTGTGGCAAAACTTTAGGAGACTGAAATTAGTCGATGTATGGCGTACACTTCACAGCAACGATAGAGATTATACGTGTTACAATAGGGCACATAATGTGTACTCACGTATAGACTATCTTTTCATTACCCAAACATTACTTACGGATGTAGCGAACTGTACACATGGTTCAATAACTCTATCAGACCACGCACCAGTAATATGCTCCCTAACATGGAACAATAGAATTTGAGAACAACACATATGGGCATTAAAGCGCAATATACTAGATATCAAAGATATCAACTGCTATTGCAGAATACTTCAAATTCAATGATAATCAAGACGCCTCAATACAGTCAATGTGGGAATGCCACAAATGTTATATCAGAGGTATAATTATTTAAATTATAGCACGAGAGAAAAAACAACACCAACAGCTAATCAATGATACCCTAGACCAAATAGCGAAAATGGAAAAGGAGCATAAGGCCTCTTTATTAGAAGACACATACAGGAAGTTATGTAAAGAAAGAAAGTGAAACAACATACTATCAGTAGAGAAAAAAGAAATATTAATCTAAACATGGGTAAAAGAGGGAAAATTCTGGGAGATTATCTCTGAGACCACAGGGCAAACAACTCTATAGAAAAAATTTGTCATGAGAATGGTGATATTAAATACCTCCCGGAAGAAATCGGCCACGAATTTGTAAATTTCTATAAGAGAATATATAATATTGAAACACCAGGGAAAATACCCGATTACGATATGTTTTTCAAAACTATTAATACTCACAAACTCAAGAAAGAAATAGTAGAGGAAATAGATAAATCAGAATATAGTTACAGCAATAGCCGCGATAAAGTTTATACAAAAACACCATATGAAAGCTGTTATAGTAGCCTTGGAAGCAGAAAAAGCATTCGACCGTGTATCATGGACCTTCCTCCAGAAATGCTTAACACATATAGGAATCAGACTAATTTTAATAGGAAAAATGATGTCACTATACAAAAATCAGTCCGCCAGAATAAATATAAATGGTACACTAACACAAGCAATACCTATGTCCAACGGAACTCGACAAGGCTGTCCCCTCTCACCCGTTCTATTCAATCTTCACCTCGAGATGCTGTTTAATCTAATGACTACTGACCCTAAGGTTAAAGGAATCTCAATAGGCAGCAATAACATAAAATACCTAGCATATGCAGACGATATCCTCCTAATACTGCAGGACCCATTAACATCTCTCCCTAGGACACTCCAAATAATCAGGACTTCGGAAATCATGCAAATTTCAAACTAAACTACCAAAATTCGATCATTCTACCATTTGCGCTTTCTAAAATGGAATGTGACACATTAAAACAAACCGATAATTTACAATGGGAAACCTCGCATTTGAAATATTTAGGTATCAACATACCCAAATCCCTAGACCTACTCATGAATTTAAACATCAGCCCACTAGAAAAACTATTGAAGGACAAAATCATGAAATGGAAAAGCCTTCATTTAAATATACTTGGCAGAATAGCCCCTGTTAAGATGATTTTCCTACCACATTACATGTATCTAGTACAAAGCATTCCAATTCGGGTCCCACATAATTTCTTGAAGCAACTAGATCAACAACTTGCAGCTTTTTATTGGAATAATGCCCATCATCGTATTGCGTATAAACACCTAAATAGACCACCCGATCACGGAGGCATGGGGGCCCCTGACATTAGGTTATACCATAAGGCCTCACAACTTAAAAGAATAGATGAATAACAACATACAAAAATACAAGCTGGCCATCTATCGAACTTTACCCCATAACCTTGGAAGAAATCTCATTATGTAATTGTAAAAGCCTTAAGGAAGCAAGCCTAAATAGAGACCACGTCAACCCGGTCGTCAAAACTATATGCTCCACAATGATAACTATCATGAGAGACAAACTATTATTCCCGTTCCCAGATATGCTGCACTCACTGACCACCAACCACGACTTTCCCCAAGGAAAACGAAGCACAATCTCATCAATACATCAGCAAGCACAACACACAAGAATACTACACATATGGTCGCCAACAACAGGATTATTATTAACTGACAACCCTCAAGAATTTACGTTAATTCGCCACCAAGTTGCCAGCTATATTAGAACACTAGCTCTCCCCTCAGACTCATTTAAACCTACAGCAATACAGGAGATTTTTTTAAATTCAAGACAAAAACCAAACTCAATCTCACATTACTATGAAATATAAGAAAAATAACAATATGTGCACTAACAGACTACACTAGAAAATGGGAATGTGATCTTAAAATAAAGCTAGAAGAAACAAAGTGGAGTAATATTTACCATACAATCAAAGCAATCCTATCCCCGCCATTATAAATCTTCAGTATCAAATTTATATCAAGATACTACTATACATCTGACTACAATAACAGATTCCCACATACAACTGTTGGTGGTGCAATCAGGCTCCCGCTACGTTAATGCACCTATGGTGGGAGTGCAATTATTCTAAATCAATACGGAAACTCGCGGCAGAGATATTAGAGAATTTGATAGGAAACAGAATAATTTTAACTCCGCCATGGGGCATGCTAAATCTATTTCCCAAGACTTGGAATGCAGAGAAAAAAAGACTAGGATCTGTAGTGATATGGGCAACGAAAAAAACAACTGTGCTGCGATGGGCTAACTCTGCACCCCCAGACAAGAAAATGTGGTACAGAACAATAACAGCATAACTCAAAAATGAACTAGCTTTAACATCCTGCCCTATGTACAGTGATATGGTAAACCAATACCTAACAAGGATCCAAAATCCCCAATAGTGACCTTAGAATATTCTTCCTATTAGCACGTAGGGGCAAGTTGGGAGATATACTTGATATATATATTGACTAGGGATGATTGAATCGATCCGGACGAACCCAAATTCGTTCTGAATTTCATGAAAAATTCGATTCTGAACGAATCCGAATTTCCCCGCGATTCGATCGATCGAAGTTTTCCTTTAAACTCCATTTATTTCAATTACAGGCATTCTAAAATGGTGGATGAACATGTCCAGACATATCCCCTGGGGCAAGTTATCATGGGAAGGTCACATGCAGCCAATCAGCAGCCAGGAAGCCCGGTGACGTCACCGTGCTATATAAACGGCGGCCATTTTCCTTTTGCACATTTCAGCCTTGCATTCCAGAAACAGCGGTGGTTACTGCAGACAGGGAGAGACTTAGAGATAGGCAGGGACAGTCGTTGAGACCCACAGAGAGGCAGACATACCCAGGGAAAGATAGGGAAAAATCGGAAATGATTGGGAATGATCGGGAACGATCCAGGCAGGGACAGTGAAAGGGAAAGCTTTTTTTTATTTTCATTTGCCAGATCAGTTTTCAATCGGTGTTCTTTGTGCTGTAAATATTTCTTGCCACTGTGCATCCCATCTTGGCTGTAGCATATTTAACCCTATCTGTTTTACACAAGCATTTCTCATAACTGGATTAGTTTTAATTTTTTTTTGGCTGCTGTAAAAACCCCAGGCCACATGGCCATTCCATTTCAGCACATGTGACCCTAACTTTTATACTAAATAAGCTTGTTCAGCCTCAGGTTTATTAAGCTATTGCATTTTGATTTGGTTTTTGGCCTCCTGTAAAAACACAAGCCCACATGGGCATCCCAAACCAGCACATGTGACCCTATCTTTTATACTAAATCAGCTTGTTCAGCCTCAGCTTTATTAAGCTATTGCATTTTGAATTGGTTTTTGTCTGCTTTAAAAACACCAGCCCGCATGGGCATCCCAAACCAGCACAAGTGACCCTATCTTTTACACTAAATCAGCTTGTTCAGCCTCAGCTTTATTAAGCTATTGCATTTTGAATTGGTTTTTGTCCTGCTGTCAAAACACCAGCCCACATGGGCATCCCAAACCAGCACATGTGACCCTATCTTTTATACTAAATCAGCTTGTTCATCCTCAGCTTTATTAAGCTATTGCATTTTGATTTTGTTTTTGGCCTCCTGTAAAAACACAAGCCCACATGGGCATCCCAAACCAGCACATGTGACCCTATCTTTTATACTAAATCAGCTTGTTCATCCTCAGCTTTATTAAGCTATTGCATTTTGAATTGGTTTTTGTCCTGCTGTCAAAACACCAGGCCGCACGGTAACCCAAACCATCACGTTGCACACTATCTGCTATACTAAATAAGCTTGTTCAGCCTCAGCTTTATTAAGCTATTGCATTTTGAATTGTTTTTTGTCCTGCTGTCAAAACACCAGGCCGCAGGGTATCCCAAACCACCGCGTTGCACCCTATCTGTTAAAAACACCAGCCCACATGGGAATCCCAAACCAGCACATGTGACCCTATCTTTTACACTAAATCAGCTTGTTCAGCCTCAGCTTTATTAAGATATTGCATTTTGAATTGGTTTTTGTCCTGCTGTCAAAACACCAGCCTACATGGGCATCCCAAACCACCAAGTTGCACCCTATCTGTTATACTAAATAAGCCTGTTCATCCTCAGCTTTATTAAGCTATTGCATTTTGAATTGGTTTTTGTCTGCTTTAAAAACACCAGCCCACATGGGCATCCCAAACCAGCACATGTGACCCTATCTTTTACACTAAATCAGCTTTTTCATCCTCAGCTTTATTAAGCTATTGCATTTTGAATTGTTTTTTGTCCTGCTGTCAAAACACCAGGCCGCACGGTAACCCAAACCATCACGTTGCACACTATCTGCTATACTAAATAAGCTTGTTCAGCCTCAGCTTTATTAAGCTATTGCATTTTGAATTGGTTTTTAGTCCTGCTGTCTAAACACCAGGCCGCAGGGTATCCCAAACCACCACGTTGCACCCTATCTGTTATACTAAATAAGCTTGTTCATCCTCAGCTTTATTAAGCTATTGCATTTTGAATTGGTTTTTGTCCTGCTGTCAAAACACCAGGCCGCAGGGTATCCCAAACCACCACGTTGCACCCTATCTGTTATACTAAATAAGCTTGTTCAGCCTCAGCTTTATTAAGCTATTGCATTTTGAATTGGTTTTTGTCCTGCTGTCTAAACACCAGGCTGCAGGGTATCCCAAGCCACCACATTGTACCCTATCTGTTATACTATATAAGCTTGTTCAGCCTCAGCTTTATTAAGCTATTGCATTTTGAATTGGTTTTTATCCTGCTGTCAAAACACCAGGCCACACGGTATCCCAAACCACCACGTTGCACCCTATCTGTTATACTAAATAAGCTTGTTCATCCTCAGCTTTATTAAGCTATTGCATTTTGAATTGGTTTTTGTCCTGCTGTCAAAACACCAGGCCGCAGGGTATCCCAAACCACCACGTTGCACCCTATCGGTTATATTAAATAAGCTTGTTCAGCCTCAGCTTTATTAAGCTATTGCATTTTGAATTGTTTTTTGTCCTGCTGTCTAAACACCAGGCCGCAGGGTATCCCAAGCCACCACGTTGTACCCTGTTATACTAAATAAGCTTGTTCAGCCTCAGCTTTATTAAGCTATTGCATTTTGAATTGGTTTTGTCTGCTGTCAAAACACCAGCCCACATGGGCATCCCAAACCACCATGTTGCACCCTATCTGTTATACTAAATAAGCTTGTTCAGCCTCAGCTTTATTAAGCTATTGCATTTTGAATTGGTTTTTGTCCTGCTGTCAAAGCACCAGGCCGCAGGGTATCCCAAACCACCACGTTGCACCCTATCTGTTATTCTAAATTAGCTTGTTCATCCTCAGCTTTATTAAGCTGTTGCATTTTGAATTGGTTTTTGTCTGCTTTAAAAACACCAGCCCACATGGGGATCCCAAACCAGCACGTTGCACCCTATCTGTTATACTAAATAAGCTTGTTCAGCCTCAGCTTTATTAAGCTATTGCATTTTGAATTGGTTTTTGTCCTGCTGTCAAAACACCAGGCCACACGGTATCCCAAACCACCACGTTGCACCCTATCTGTTATACTAAATCAGCTTGTTCATCCTCAGCTTTATTAAGCTATTGCATTTTGAATTGGTTTTGTCTGCTTTAAAAACACCAGCCCACATGGGCATCCCAAACCAGCACGTTGCACCCTATCTGTTATACTAAATAAGCTTGTTCAGCCTCAGCTTTATTAAGCTATTGTATTTTGAATTGGTTTTTGTCCTGCTGTCAAAACACCAGGCCGCAGGGTATCCCAAACCACCACGTTGCACCCTATCTGTTATACTAAATAAGCTTGTTCAGCCTCAGCTTTATTAAGCTATTGCATTTTGAATTGGTTTTTGTCCTGCTGTCAAAACACCAGGCCGCACAGTATCCCAAACCACCACGTTGCACCCTATCTTTTATACTAAATAAGCTTGTTCAGCCTCAGCTTTATTAAGCTATTGCATTTTGAATTGGTTTTTGTCTGCTTTAAAAACACCAGCCCACATGGGCATCCCAAACCAGCACATGTGACCCTATCTTTTACACTAAATCAGCTTATTCATCCTCAGCTTTATTAAGCTATTGCATTTTGAATTGGTTTTTGTCCTGCTGTCAAAACACCAGGCCGCACGGTAACCCAAACCATCACGTTGCACACTATCTGCTATACTAAATAAGCTTGTTCAGCCTCAGCTTTATTAAGCTATTGCATTTTGAATTGGTTTTTAGTCCTGCTGTCTAAACACCAGGCCGCAGGGTATCCCAAACCACCACGTTGCACCCTATCTGTTATACTAAATAAGCTTGTTCATCCTCAGCTTTATTAAGCTATTGCATTTTGAATTGGTTTTTGTCCTGCTGTCAAAACACCAGGCCGCAGGGTATCCCAAACCACCACGTTGCACCCTATCTGTTATACTAAATAAGCTTGTTCAGCCTCAGCTTTATTAAGCTATTGCATTTTGAATTGGTTTTTGTCCTGCTGTCTAAACACCAGGCTGCAGGGTATCCCAAGCCACCACATTGTACCCTATCTGTTATACTATATAAGCTTGTTCAGCCTCAGCTTTATTAAGCTATTGCATTTTGAATTGGTTTTTATCCTGCTGTCAAAACACCAGGCCACACGGTATCCCAAACCACCACGTTGCACCCTATCTGTTATACTAAATAAGCTTGTTCATCCTCAGCTTTATTAAGCTATTGCATTTTGAATTGGTTTTTGTCCTGCTGTCAAAACACCAGGCCGCAGGGTATCCCAAACCACCACGTTGCACCCTATCGGTTATATTAAATAAGCTTGTTCAGCCTCAGCTTTATTAAGCTATTGCATTTTGAATTGTTTTTTGTCCTGCTGTCTAAACACCAGGCCGCAGGGTATCCCAAGCCACCACGTTGTACCCTGTTATACTAAATAAGCTTGTTCAGCCTCAGCTTTATTAAGCTATTGCATTTTGAATTGGTTTTGTCTGCTGTCAAAACACCAGCCCACATGGGCATCCCAAACCACCATGTTGCACCCTATCTGTTATACTAAATAAGCTTGTTCAGCCTCAGCTTTATTAAGCTATTGCATTTTGAATTGGTTTTTGTCCTGCTGTCAAAGCACCAGGCCGCAGGGTATCCCAAACCACCACGTTGCACCCTATCTGTTATTCTAAATTAGCTTGTTCATCCTCAGCTTTATTAAGCTGTTGCATTTTGAATTGGTTTTTGTCTGCTTTAAAAACACCAGCCCACATGGGGATCCCAAACCAGCACGTTGCACCCTATCTGTTATACTAAATAAGCTTGTTCAGCCTCAGCTTTATTAAGCTATTGCATTTTGAATTGGTTTTTGTCCTGCTGTCAAAACACCAGGCCACACGGTATCCCAAACCACCACGTTGCACCCTATCTGTTATACTAAATCAGCTTGTTCATCCTCAGCTTTATTAAGCTATTGCATTTTGAATTGGTTTTGTCTGCTTTAAAAACACCAGCCCACATGGGCATCCCAAACCAGCACGTTGCACCCTATCTGTTATACTAAATAAGCTTGTTCAGCCTCAGCTTTATTAAGCTATTGTATTTTGAATTGGTTTTTGTCCTGCTGTCAAAACACTAGGCCGCAGGGTATCCCAAACCACCACGTTGCACCCTATCTGTTATACTAAATAAGCTTGTTCAGCCTCAGCTTTATTAAGCTATTGCATTTTGAATTGGTTTTTGTCCTGCTGTCAAAACACCAGGCCGCACAGTATCCCAAACCACCACGTTGCACCCTATCTTTTATACTAAATAAGCTTGTTCAGCCTCAGCTTTATTAAGCTATTTCATATTGAATTGGTTTTTGTCCTGCTGTCAAAACACCAGGCCGCAGGGTATCCCAAACCAGCACGTTGCACCCTATCTGTTATACTAAATAAGCTTGTTCAGCCTCAGCTTTATTAAGCTATTGCATTTTGAATTGGTTTTTGTCCTGCTGTCAAAACACCAGGCCGCAGGGTATCCCAAACCTGCACGTTGCACCCTATCTGTTATACTAAATAAGCTTGTTCATCCTCAGCTTTATTAAGCTATTGCATTTTGAATTGGGTTTTGTCTGCTTTAAAAACACCAGCCCACATGGGCATCCCAAACCAGCACGTGTGACCCTATCTTTTACACTAAATCAGCTTGTTGAGCCTCAGCTTTATTAAGCTATTGCATTTTGAATTGGTTTTTGTCCTGCTGTCAAAACACCAGGCCGCAGGGTATCCCAAACCACCACGTTGCACCTTATCTGTTATACTAAATAAGCTTGTTCAGCCTCAGCTTTATTAAGCTATTGCATTTTGAATTGGTTTTTGTCCTGCTGTCAAAACACCAGGCCACACGGTATCCCAAACCACCACGTTGCACCTTATCTGTTATACTAAATAAGCTTGTTCAGCCCCAGCTTTATTAAGCTATTGCATTTTGAATTGGCTTTTGTCCTGCTGTCAAAACACCAGGCCGCAGGGTATCCCAAACCACCACATTGCACCCTATCTGTTATACTAAATAAGCATGTTCAGCCTCAGCTTTATTGAGTTATTGCATTTTGAATTGGTTTTTGTCCTGCTGTCAAAACACCAGGCCGTAGGGTATCCCATATTGCCAATTTTCATAGTATCTGGTGCAGAGAAGCAGTTCCTCACTTTATTTAGCTTCTGCTTTTTAAAGTAAACACGGGTCACGCCGCTTCGACCTCCGCGCTCCCTGGCCGTTGTGCCTGTGACACCATGCGACTCGGCCTCCTCATCTTCCGCCATCTCCTCACCCTCCACTGTAGGCTCAAGTCTCAGTGCCCCTCCAGTCTACCATGTGTGCAGGGCACGGAGGTATCATGCTGTGCTTCACATGGTTTGTCTAGGCGAACGAGTCACACAGGGGAGGAACTGCTTAAATGTATTCATCAGGAAATCCAAACATGGCTTACTCCAAGAAAACTTAAAATGGGAATCATGGTTACCGACATTGGGAAGAACATTTTGTCTGCGCTGCGACAAGGAAGCCTGACCCATGCGCCCTGCATGGCTCACGTCTTCAATCTGGTTGTCAAGCGGTTTCTGAGGTGTTTCCCCCATCTGCAAGACATCCTAACAACTTCAAGGAAACTTTGCATGCACTTCAGCCACTCATTCACCGCCAAACACACCCTTCTTGAGCTACAGCGTCAGAACGGTAGCCCCCAACATAGTCTGATTTGCAATGATTCCACCCGTTGGAATTCCACCCTTCACATGTTGGACCGATTATATGAACAGAGAAAAGCCATCACGGATTTCCTGATGATCCAAGCGGATAGGGGGACTCCCCTGTGTAACTTCAATGTCAACCAGTGGCAGCTCATACGTGACACCTGCCGTTTGCTCAGGCCCTTTGAGGAAGCCACTTTATTTGTCAGTCGGCAGGATTACAGGATGAACGACGTGATTCCACTGCTTCATGTACTACAGCACATGTTGGAAACCATGGCTTGTCAGGGCACTGGAGACATGGCGTCTACATCTTACGGCCACATGAACCTCGTTGGAGCTGAACTGGAGGAGGAGGAGGAAGAGGAGGACGAGTGGCCCAGTGAAACACAGTTTAGGCTTGGCGAAATGGCTGGTTTATCTAGTCCCTCCGAGTCACTTGCGCAAATGGCAGGAAGCATGCTCACGTGCTTGCGTAGTGACTCAAGAATTGTTTCCATTTGTCGACGAGATGACTTCTGGCTCTCCACCTTATTGGACCCTCGCTTCCGGCACAAAATGGGGGCATTTTTTAAACCCGCCGAAAGGGAGACAAACTGAACTACTACAAAGACATTCAACGTAGTCAGTTGGCCGATGCCTATCTGCGCCATGGTCCATACTCTCGCAGGTCTGACTCTGGGGGACCTCTGCGCTCACCTTCCACTGCCATGGCTGCTGGGGGGGTTGGCAGGAGCTCCATCAGCAGCAGCCTCAGTCTTCAGTCGCTAATGAGTAGCTTTCTACACCCGCATAGTGAGGCTACTCATGAGCAGCAGGAAGACCTGGAGCAGGACCTGAACCAGCAGGTCATGTCATACCTTGACATGACCATGCCAACACACCTTGAGGATCCGCTGGAATTCTGGGCAGCCAAACTTGGCTTGTGGCCGCAACTAGCAGAGTTTTCCCTGGAAAAGCTGTCCTGCCCGGAAAGTAGCGTGCCATCTGAGCGGGTGTTTAGTGCGGAAGGGGCCATAGTTACGGCGAGGAGAACTCGTCTGTCAACTTAAAATGTGGAGAGACTCACCTTTGTGAAAATGAATCAGGGAAGGATCAGCAAGCATTTTTACCCACCAATGGCTGATGCATGCGACTAGATTCAGCATGGTGCCACGTTTTACACTTTCCAAATGGTGCAAAACATATTTATGTCTTTAGGCCAATTTTTGGGCTCCTGCTGATGCAAACTTCAGGGTGTGCCTTTCAGCCAATTTTGGGCCTCCTGCTGCTGCTGCTGCCAACTGCAGTGTGTCTTTCAAGCTATGTTTGGGCTCATGCTGCTGCTGCTTGCAACTCCAGGGTGTGATTCATCCAATTTTTGGGCTCCTGCAGCCAACCCCAGTGTCTCTTTAAAGCAATGTCTGGGGTCCTGCTGCTGCTGCTTGCAACTCCAGGGTGTCATTCAGCCACTTTTTGGGCTCCTGCTGCCAACTCCAGTGTCTCTTTCAAGCTATGTTTGGGCTGCTGCTGCTGCTTGCAACTCCAGGGTGTGATTCAGCCAATTTTGGGCTCCTGCAGCCAACTCCAGTGTCTTTTTCAAGCTATGTCTGGGCTCCTGCTGCTGCTGCTGCTTGCAACTCCAGGGTGTGATTCATCCAATTTTTGGGCTCCTACAGCCAACTCCAGTGTCTCTTCAAAGCAATATTTGGGCTCCTGCGGCTGTTGCTGCTTGCAATTCCGGTGTGTGATTCATCCAATTTTTGGCCTCCTGCTGCCAACCCCAGTGTCTCTTTAAAGCAATGTCTGGGGTCCTGCTGCTGCTGCTTGCAACTCCAGGGTGTCATTCAGCCACTTTTTGGGCTCCTGCTGCCAACTCCAGTGTCTCTTTCAAGCTATGTTTGGGCTGCTGCTGCTGCTTGCAACTCCAGGGTGTGATTCAGCCAATTTTGGGCTCCTGCAGCCAACTCCAGTGTCTTTTTCAAGCTATGTCTGGGCTCCTGCTGCTGCTGCTGCTTGCAACTCCAGGGTGTGATTCATCCAATTTTTGGGCTCCTACAGCCAACTCCAGTGTCTCTTCAAAGCAATATGTGGGCTCCTGCTGCTGTTGCTGCTTGCAATTCCGGTGTGTGATTCATCCAATTTTTGGCCTCCTGCTGCCAACTCCAGTGTCTCTTTAAAGCAATGCTTGGGCTCCTGCTGCTGCTTGCAACTCCAGGGTGTGATTCATCCAATTTTTGGCCTCCTGCTGCCAACTCCAGTGTCTCTTTAAAGCTATGTTTGGGCTCCTGCTGCTGCTGCTTGCAACTCCAGGGTGTGATTCATCCAATTTTTGGGCTCATGCAGCCAACTCCAGTGTCTCCTTAAAGCAATGTTTGGGCTCCTGCTGCTGCTTGCAACTCCAGGGAGTGATTCATCCAATTCTCGGGCTCCTGCAGCCAACTCCAATGTCCCTTTAAAGCAGTGTTTGGGCTCCTGCTGCTGCTTGCAACTCCAGGGTGTTATTCATCCAATTTTTGGGCTCCTGCAGCCAACTCCAGTGTCCCTTTAAAGTAATGTTTGGGCTCCTGCTGCTGCTTGCAACTCCAGGGTGTGATTCATCCAATTTTTGGGCTCCTGCTGCCAACTCCAGTGTCTCTTTCAAGCTATGTTTGGGCTCCTGCTGCTGCTTGCAACTCCAGGGTGTGATTCATCCAATTTTTGGGCTCCTGCAGCCAACTCCAGTGTCTCTTTAAAGCAATGTTTGGGCTCCTGCTGCTCCTGCTGCCAACTCCAGGGTGTGAATTATCCAATTTTTGGGCTCCTGCAGCCAACTCCAGTGTCTCTTTAAAGCAATGTTTGGGCTCCTGCTGCTGCTGCTTGCAACTCCAGGGTGTGATTCATCCAATTTTTGGCCTCCTGCTGCCAACTCCAGTGTCTCTTTCAAGCTATGTTTTGGCTCCTGCTGCTGCTGCTGCTTGCAACTCCAGGGTGTGATTCATCCATTTTTTGGGCTCCTGCAGCCAACTCCAGTGTCTTTTTCAAGCTATGTTTGGACTCCTGCTGCTGCTTGCAACTCCAGGGTGTGATTCATCCAATTTTTGGCCTCCTGCTGCCAACTCCAGTGTCTCTTTAAAGCAATGTTTGGGCTCCTGCTGCTGCTTCTGCTTGCAACTCCAGGGTGTGATTCGTCCAATTTTTGGGCTCCTGCTGCCAACTCCAGTGTCTTTTTCAGCCAATGTTTGGGCTCCTGCTGCTACTGCTTGCAACTCCAGGATGTCATTCAGCCAATTTTTGGGCTCCTGCAGCCAACTCCAGTGTCTCTTTAAAGCAATGTTTGGGCTCCTGCTGCTGCTTGCAACTCCAGGGTGTGATTCATCCAATTTTTGGGCTCCTGCTGCCAACTCCAGTGTCTCTTTAAAGCAATGTTTGGGCTCCTGCTGCTGCTTGCAACTCCAGGGTGTGATTCATCCATTTTTTGGGCTCCTGCAGCCAACTCCAGTGTTTCTTTCAAGCTATGTTTGGGCTCCTGCTGCTGCTGCTGCTGCTTGCAACTCCAGGGTGTGATTCATCCAAATGTTATCCTCCTGCTGCCAACTCCAGTGTCTCTTTAAAGCAATGTTTGGGCTCCTGCTGCTGCTGCTTCTGCTTGCAACTCCAGGGTGTCATTCAGCCAATGTTTGGGCTCCTGCTGCCAACTCCAGTGTCTCTTTCAGCCAATGTTTGGGCTCCTGCTGCTGCTTGCAACTCCAGGGTGACATTCAGCCAATTTTTGGGCTCCTGCTGCCAACTCCAGTGTCTCTTTCAAGCTATGTTTGGGCTCCTGCTGCTGCTTGCAACTCCAGGGTGTGATTCATCCAATTTTTGGCCTCCTGCTGCCAACTCCAGTGTCTCTTTAAAGCAATGTTTGGGCTCCTGCTGCTGCTGCTGCTTGCAACTCCAGGGTGTGATTCATCCAATTTTTGGCCTCCTGCTGCCAACTCCTGTGTCTTTTTAAGGCAATGTTTGGGCTCCTGCTGCTGCTGCTTGCAACTCCAGGGTGTGATTCATCCAATTTTTGGGCTCCTGCAGCCAACTCCAGTGTCCCTTTCAAGCTATGTTTGGGCTCCTGCTGCTGCTGCTTGCAACTCCAGGGTATGATTCATCCAATTTTCAGGCTCCTGCAGCCAACTCCAGTGTCTCTTTAAAGCAATGTTTGGGCTCCTGCTGCTGCTTGCAACTCCAGGGTGTGATTCATCCAATTTTTGGGCTACTGCTGCCAACTCCAGTGTCTCTTTCAAGCTGTGTTTGGGCTCCTGCTGCTGCTTGCAACTCCAGGGTGTGATTCATCCAATTTTTGGCCTCCTGCTGCCTACTCCAGTGTCTCTTTAAAGCAATGTTTGGGCTCCTGCTGCTGCTTGCAACTCCAGGGTGTGATTCATCCAATCTTTGGACTCCTGCTGCCAACTCCAGTGTCTCTTTCAAGCAGTGTTTGGGCTCCTGCTGCTGCTTGCAACTCCAGGGTGTGATTCATCCAGTTTTTGGGCTCCTGCAGCCAACTCCAGTGTATCTTTCAAGCTATGTTTGGGCTTCTGCTGCTGCTGCTTGCAACTCCGGGTGTGATTCATCCAATTTTTGGGCTCCTGCAGCCAACTCCAGTGTCTCTTTCAAGCTATGTTTGGGCTCCTGCAGCTGCTTGCAACTCCAGGGTGTGATTCATCCAATTTTTGGGCTCCTGCAGCCAACCCCAGTGTCTCTTTCAAGCTATGTTTGGGCTCCTGCTGCTGCTTGCAACTCCAGGGTGTGATTAATCAACTTTTTGGGCTCCTGAAGCCCACTCCAGTGTCTCTTTAAAGCAATGTTTGGGCTCCTGCTGCTGCTGCTGCTGCTTGCAACTCCAGGGTGTCGTTCAGCCAATTTTTGGGCTCCTGCTGCCAACTCCAGTGTCTCTTTCAAGCTATGTTCAGGCTGCTGCTGCTGCTTGCAACTCCAGAGTGTCATTCAGCCAATGTTTGGGCTCCTGCTGCCAACTCCAGTGTCTCTTTCAAGCTATGTTTGGGCTCCTGCTGCTGCTTGCAACTCCAGGGTGTGATTCAGCCAATTTTTGGGCTCCTGCAGCCAACTCCAGTGTCTCTTTCAAGCTATGTTTGGTCTCCTGCTGCTGCTGCTGCTGCTTGCAACTCCAGGGTGTGATTCATCCAATTTTTGGGCTCCTGCAGCCAACTCCAGTGTCTCTTTCAAGCTATGTTTGGGCTGCTGCTGCTACTGTTGCTTGCAACTCCAGAGTGTCATTCAGCCAATGTTTGGGCTCCTGCTGCCAACTCCAGTGTCTCTTTCAAGCTATGTTTGGGCTCCTGCTGCTGCTGCTGCTTGCAACTCCAGGGTGTGATTCATCCAATTTTTGGGCTCCTGCAGCCAACTCCAGTGTCTCTTTAAAGCAATGTTTGGGCTCCTGCTGCTGCTGCTTGCGACTCCAGGGTGTGATTCATCCAATTTTTGGGCTCCTGCTGCCAACTCCAGTGTCTCTTTAAAGCAATGCTTGGGCTCCTGCTGCTGCTGCTTGCAACTCCAGGGTGTGATTCATCCAATTTTTGGCCTCCTGCTGCCAACTCCAGTGTCTCTTTCAAGCTATGTTTTGGCTCCTGCTGCTGCTGCTGCTTGCAACTCCAGGGTGTGATTCATCCAATTTTTGGGCTCCTGCAGCCAACTCCAGTGTCTCTTTCAAGCTATGTTTGGGCTCCTGCTGCTGCTTGCAACTCCAGAGTGTGATTCATCCAATTTTTGGGCTCCTGCAGCCAACTCCAGTGTCTCTTTCAAGCTATGTTTGGGCTCCTGCTGCTGCTTGCAACCCCAGGGTGTGATTCATCCAATTTTTGGGCTCCTGCTGCCAACTCCAGTGTCTCTTTTAAGCAATGTTTGGGCTCCTGCTGCTGCGTGCAACTCCAGGGTGTGGTTCATCCAATTTTTGGGCTCCTGCAGCCAACTCCAGTGTCTCTTTAAAGCAATGTTTGGGCTCCTGCTGCTGCTTGCAACTCCAATGTGTGATTCATCCAATTTTTGGCCTCCTGCTGCCAACTCCAGTGTCTCTTTAAAGCTATGTTTGGGCTCCTGCTGCTGCTGCTGCTTGCAACTCCAGGGTGTGATTCATCCAATTTGTGGGCTCCTGCTGCCAACTCCAGTGGCTCTTTAAAGCAATGTTTGGGCTCCTGCTGCTGCTTGCAACTCCAGGGTGTCATTCAGCCAATTTTTGGGCTCCTGCTGCCAACTCCAGTGTCTCTTTCAGCCAATGTTGGGGCTCCTGCTGCTGCTGCTTGCATCTCCAGAGTGTGATTCATCCAATTTTTGGGCTCCTGAAGCCAACTCCAGTGTGTCTTTCAAGCTATGTTTGGGCTGCTGCTGCTTGCAGCTCCAGGGAGTGATTCATCCAATTTTTGGTCTCCTGAAGCCAACTCCAGTGTGTCTTTCAAGCTATGTTTGGGCTGCTGCTGCTGCTGCTTGCAACTCCAGGGTGTGATTCATCCAATGTTTGGGGTCCTGCAGCCAACTCAAGTGTCTCTTTAAAGCAATGTTTGGGCTGCTGCTGCTGCTGCTTGCAACTCCGGGGTGTGATTCATCCAATGTTTGGGGTCCTGCAGCCAGCTCAAGTGTCTCTTTAAAGCAATGTTTGGGCTGCTGCTGCTGCTGCTTGCAACTCCGGGGTGTGATTCATCCAATTTTTGGGCTCCTGCTGCCAACTCCAGTGTCTCTTTTAGACAATGTTTGGGCTCCTGCTGCTGCTTGCAACTCCAGGGTGTGATTCATCCAATTTTTGGGCTCCTGCTGCCAACTCCAATGTCTCTTTCAGCCAATGTTTGGGCTCCTGCTGCTGCTTGCAACTCCAGGGTGTGATTCATCCAATTTTTGGGCTCCTGCTGCCAACTCCAGTGTCTCTTTCAGCCAATGTTTGGGCTCCTGCTGCTGCCGCTTGCAACTCCAGGGTGTGATTCATCCAATTTTTGGGCTCCTGCTGCCAACTCCAGTGTGTCTTTCAAGCAGTGTTTGGGCTCCTACTGCTGCTGCTTGCAACTCCAGGGAGTGATTCATCCAATTTTTGGACTCCTGAAGCCAACTCCAGTGTGTCTTTCAAGCTATGTTTGGGCTGCTGCTGCAGCTGCTTGCAACTCCAGGGAGTGATTTATCCAATTTTTGGGCTCCTGAAGCCAACTCCAGTGTCTCTTTCAGCCAATGTTGGGCTGCTGCTGCTGCTGCTGCTACTGCTTGCAACTCCAGGGTGTGATTCATCCAATTTTTGGGCTCCTGCTGCCAACTCCAGTGTCTCTTTCAAGCTATGTTTGGGCTGCTGCTGCTGCAGCTTGCAACTCCAGGGTGTGATTCATCCAATTTTTGGGCTCCTGCTGCCAACTCCAGTGTCTCTTTCAAGCTATGTTTGGGCTCCTGCTGCTGCTGCTGCTTGCAACTCCAGGGTGTCATTCAGCCAATTTTTGGGCTCCTGCTGCTCCTGCTGCTAACTCCAATGTCTCTTTGAGCCAAATCCAATGTTTGGGCTCCTGCCGCTGCCAGCTCCAGGGTGTGTTTTTCAGGCAATATAGGGGCCCCGTATAGTGATGCCACCTCAACTCTCTGTAATTGTGCCGCTCTGCGATTCTAATAGCGATGCCTCTGATCTGCATGTCCTAATTATTTACAGTATTATTTCAGTAACCCAGCACGCATCCTATGCGTGTTACAGCAAGGCAGAATGGTTTACAACCCTATTGAGGCTCTAGGAAGCTCAGAAATAGCCATTTTTAATAGCGGTTCGTTGCGAATAAATTCGGGTCGAAACGATTTTTGTCGGAAAATTCGGCGAATCAGTCGAATCGAATTTTTCAAAAGTTCGCTCATCTCTAATCACAACCCTTTTAACTGGTATAAGGGTATATTTGAACCAGTTCACAAACAGTTTAAAAAGATAGAAACAACACTTCTTTAAAATAAAAAATGACTAACTGTTGTCGCTCCTTTCCATATCTGTCCTCCACCAGGCAGCATTCTCTCTACATGTCCGCCGGTTTGCAGACTCCCTCAGGGTCTGGCTGGATGTGATCTTCTTGATGCCAGGAAGCTGCTATTGCAGGCGCCTTTCCAGCAGCTATAGTGAGGGGGGGGACCAGGGACCCCTCCTCCTTCCTTGTGATCTCGCTAGCTAATCCTAGCCCGCCAGGGAAGGGAATCTTTTATATCACAGAGGAGGAGCCTCTGTGGAGTTCCACCATGTAACTAATGACATCACTGGAGGGTAGGGACATGGAGGGAGATTCCCTCTGTGATATTAAAGCCTCCCTGCTGTGAAAGGCCAGGATCAGCTTGATGGGACAGCAGGGAAGGAGGAGGGCAGACCTGTTTCCTCCTTTGCTATGGCTGCATTAGCTTGATGGCTGCATGAAGATCGCCTGCAGAGATTGGATGTGGCACAGCCGGGACAGATGAAGGAAAAAGAGGCAAGGGTTATTTTTTTTTTTATATTTATATTATTTAAAAACATTTTTTTAACTGTTTATGAACTGTTAACTGGTCCAAGGGACCCCTATACCAGATCACACATTGCGGGGGCCAGAGCTATTTTATCTATCTATCTATCTGGCCGGAGGGCTTCTGATCTGGATTGTCACTGCTCCGGCCCATCACTATCAGTCATTTGAACGTTTCAAGCAACATTCAGAAAAATGTTAATATGAGACTCCATACAATGTCCAGTGGAATTAGATATAAATGTAAACTTCTATGCATCCAAATGCTCATTTTGTAAGCTTTAGTTGAATTCTCTGCAGAAGTTAATGGCCGGTCAGGAGCTCTGATGAGCAAACATTCCTCCTCCGTTCCAAGAAGTTTTCCTCTGATGGAGCCGTAACGGCACGCAGCTGTCAGGCCACACTTGCCAAATTACCTGCTGAAAGTTTACAGTTGAGATATTTGGCTGCGTCATCCTGCATATGTTATGCTGCAAAGCGGTTTAGACTTAAAGTGCACCTATATTTCGAAGGGAAGTTTATGTCGTCACCTTCTATCCCCGGCACAGTGCCCCAAAACGGCCTGTGTTTTTTTTTTACTAAAGCCTTTGCCTAATATTCATAACAGCAGGAAGTGGATCCAGTGGGCCATATTGTTCCCTGGCCCAGCAGTCCCACTCCCAGCAATGATGTGTTCAGTCACTGTACACACAGCTCAGCAATGGGGAGCACCTCAACCTGACTGCCATTAGGGCTGATTTTTTCCTCTTGTTTTTCGTAAGAAAAAGAAAGTGTATCTTGATGTTTTCTTCCAGTACTCAGCAATTCAACAGGGCCGGATTATGAGGGGGTGTGCAGAGGGCGCACACCCCAGGGCCTCCACCACTTGCCCTGCAAAGGGGGCCCCCCGGCAAGCTTTGGGTTATGGTCTGGTCCAGGAGGCTTTTCAGACTTTGGTCTGATGGGCCATGGGGCCAGCAACAAAGCTATTGGCTGCAGTGGAGCCCCCCGCGCCTGGG
This sequence comes from Gastrophryne carolinensis, assembly GCA_027917425.1. Taxonomy (NCBI): domain Eukaryota; kingdom Metazoa; phylum Chordata; class Amphibia; order Anura; family Microhylidae; genus Gastrophryne; species Gastrophryne carolinensis. The sequence goes on along the minus strand of CM051236.1, from coordinate 473,526,562 downwards.
CAAGCCTTTTTTTGTCATTGCAAACCTGCAGCCAAAGCCACCACAGAGCAGAACGAAGAGTCTAGAGCAGTAAAGTTGCCATCAGCAACGCTACAGTGATGGGTGGGTGCAGAGCTGTCAATCAGTGGTCGCTCAATGCACATAAGCCACCAAGCACAGCCTCTGGCAGCTCAATGCAGGGAACTGTTTTCTGCTGGACCAGCCGGGCGACTACACTACCCCCCACCCAGAATGGCAATGCAGGAGTTCCCGAGCAGCACGCACCCGCACAAGGGTGGCACAAGGGACTCGATCTGACATTCCAGTAAGTAGGCGGGTGCCAGACAACCACCAATAAGTTACTTGGCTGCACTAGTATTTTAAAGGAAAAAAAATACTCTGGGGGCCTCCACTAGATTTTGTGCCCAGGGGCCATTCATGTTTTATACAATTGCACAGCTAAAAAAAGATGCTGACTTGCAATGTGGAAAAGATCGTTTACATTTTGTTTCTTACGCAATTCAGGATTATTGTGCACAGGAAAAAAGGAAAACATCATTATGATCATTATATCAGCCCTAACGTGACAGTTTAGTAACTGAATAATTAGCATATGGCTGACATTCACCATAATACTACTTCCTGTTAGTCCTTTTATCAATATTGGGCAAAGACTTTAGTAAAAGACTTTTAGAGCACTGGACTGGGGATAGGTGATTACAAAAACTTCCTTTCTGAGTATAGGTTCACAGATAATCTACCTTTTAATGGAGATGGGGGTTACTTGTACAGTTATTATTACATTAGTTATTGTACATTATTTAAGGGGTCTCAAGGAATACATTGTATCAGCTGGATACGTTGACTGCTTGCTTACCTGCCTCCTGTGGTTGCACCACACTACAAATGAAAGATCCCTGGTTCCATCTTTATACTTTTTATATTAGCTAAGTTATGAATAGTGATGAGCTTTGAGCCGTACCAAAGCTAGATTTGCTGGTTTGGTCTAAATGATCTCAACACGAATAGTGACAAAGTCGGGTCAAATCACCTGGGATATTTTTAAATCAATAGGAAAAAAAAGTGTCCCATCTTCCTATGGCCTACTAGCAATGCCGGCCACAAAGAAGGAAAGTTTATATACAACACAGTCGGAGCCTCTGTAGAATCCCCCCATGTGACTAATTACATCACTGGTGGGCAAGGAAATGGAGAGGATTTTCTGGGGTATGCCCTCCATGTCCCTCCCCTCCAGTGACATAATTAGTTAGGGGAAGGATATAAGCATCCCTCCTTGGCGACCCACCATTACCCTTGGCTGGACAGGCAGAAGGAGGGGGGACCTGTTGCTCACTCAACTGCAGGAGCCAGTGGGGTGAATCAAGGGCTGTTAACCCCTTTGCTGCCAGGTTATGGCCTACATTACAATACATTAACTCTGAAAGGAAACTGGCCATTTCCAGCTCTCAGAGTACTGATAACATTCTGTGAACTTGACCATATTTCATCCAGTGTGCGGAAATCAGATGATTTTGTGACAAGGATAACAGGGACCATGCTGATTACTGTACAGTGGCCGTCAGCTATGACTGATTCAATTTAGCAAAGCTTCTGATAGCAAAATCCAATAAAGTAGCATTACAAGGAGCTGCCTCATGACTATGATGGAATGAGGATGATGCCATATTTTAATGCAAACCAAACAGCTTGCCCCTTACAGGGTAATTTAGAGGTAATTTTACAGGCTGTAGTCTATATGGTGGATACAAATGTGGAAATGTTTTCGGGGGCACCCTCTTTGCCTCCAACACTAGTTTCTAAACTAAGGTTCACTGTATTGTCAAGCAATTACATAATCGCACTGAACCCAAACCCTAAATGGGGTAATGCAATTGCTTAATCGCATTGTGAGCTCTAAAACAATGTTCAGAAACTGTTGGAGACGAAGAGGCCCCGACCAGTCGCACGCAAAGCTTACCTTTTCCCCGAGCTCAAGACGCATGTGCAACCATCATCACTCACTTCCCTTCTCAGCTGTGCGTGGCCTCGCCCACCCCGAACTCAATGACTGTTCGCGCACCACCGAAAAGAGCCGATTGATGCTGCACCCTACTTGCAAAGTGCGGATAGAATTCCCGCCAGAGGCTTTAGCCGCACTATGGGCTCGAGGGAAAGGTAGGGTGAGCTAGGTGAATGATGGGGTTTCACACAGGAGGAAGGACTAAAACCCAGAATAGTGAAAATCTCAGTCCACTTTAATTGAATTGTGAATTACTCTATAAAAATTTTTTTTGAAACAGTGTTATTTTGTTCTAACTGAAATAGCGATACCACATGCCTCTTATGTGTTACAATTACTTGACTGGGCTGGCGCCTTACCCCTTCCCAAATAACCACTAGACAACCACTTCTTTGGAATGATATTTTAATTCAGCCATAGCTTTAACATAAATTACAGTGAATACAATCAAGGTTAGCTCCCCTTCCTGTTCCAGGAGTGAGGCACCCATCTAGAGAAAATCAATCCAAATTTAGACCAAACAAAAGAGAAGGAAGGGAGCCAGGGGTAGAAGGGCCAAATGCCTCTCAATCCAGTCAAAAGCAGAAGCTGGTTTAAGCTCGGCCACAAACCTCCTAAGACCTAGAGCTCAACTGGGTTAACCACCAGGGTCAAAGAACCCCCCCCCATCCTCCACTTTCCCAAATACAAGCAGAGCATTTCCTTCCTTCTAAAAACTTTCCCTCCTGGCCGGTTTCCATCAATTGACCTGCGCTCTCAGACCTGGAGTTGGAGATGGGAACCACCATAGCTTAATGCTTTCCAGCCTGCGACTTCTTGACTCGATTCGTTCTTGTAACAGAATGTTGAACAAAACAATGCTTAACTCATTCAGGTGCACTCTGTTGCAGCAGTAAAACCCCCTAATACCCTCCACGTCCCTGTGATAAGCACTTAACCCCCCATTCAACCATACAAACCATGTCATCGCCTTGTTGACTTTAATACGCACCTTCTTGATCTTCTCTGGATCTCTTACTTGCCACCATGCGGAGAACTAGTTCTGACCAAACTAGCAAATTCCTCACTCTTCCTTTAATCAAATGACTTAATTGGAACTTTACCAAAATCGGTACCCCTGCATGACATACCAGGGACCCGGCGGGGCCCCACTTCTTTGCCATATTCCGAGTGTCTACTCAGCTTCGCCCGCTCCTCAGGTATGTTGCTCTCTGAGCCTCCCAAAAAATAAACGAATGTCCCATGATCTTAACCAAGTTCGCCAAATCTAGAAACACATAATTCAAAACACAAAGCCCTCAACCCATCAACCCCAACTCAGGTATCTCCTCTGCCCTTTCCATCACACTTGCACGGTCCTATTCAGGTGAATGTACTGTACGTCTGAAACTGACTCCCATCTCCTCAGTTTTTTAACTAAGCCTGTAGACAAACCCAGCCTTGCCTCCTCTGTTGCTGCTTTTATGTGAAATGAGTAGGTACCGTAATCCCTGCTGGACAATCCCATCTCTGCTAGGCATTTTCAGAATACCGTCATAAACTGAAAAAGAGATAAAAATGACCCACCCTTGTGAACAGCGGCCCCGCTCCCGCCAACCTGCCGCAATGACACCTCCTTTTCCGGCTTGGACTATGGGGGAAAGTGGGGGATGGGAAGTGAGCTGCAGTGCGGGAAGCCATAGAAAATGGGGCCCCCCCACTCTGGGAGCTGACCCGGCTGGGTAGTTGGGAGAGACAACCTACCAGATGTCCGCGGCGTGGGCCGGGGGAGGTCTGCTGATTGAGGAGCCCCCCTGGGGTCAAAGGGGGCGTCAGGGGCTCCTGCTTCTTGAAACGCGTTGCCGACTTTGCCTTTCCCTACACCCTCTCGTCATGTGAGCTGCATTACTGGATTTTAAAAGGATGACTATTAAAAGCTAAGTTTAATTTTTTATTGCACTGCCTGCGGGGCGCAGGGATTCAATTTTTGTTTGTATTATTGGCTTTTCTTGGAAGACTGACAACCGTCTACCCTCAGCTGCTCCATACTGTGGATTACTCACCCTTCCCAAGTGATGGGCAACTGAACTTTTCTGTTTGTTTGTTTGTGGATTCTGTACTGTTTTGGCTGTGAATAATAGCAAGCATGATGAAAGTCCCATTGCACTAAATAAAACAGACAGCATGAACTCTCTTGTTTTAAAGACTGATTTTTAGTTTTAGATTCAGCTCCAAGTTAAAGGGACAATGCAGACATGAACAGTAAAATCAAAGAAGGTATATAGTGCTAAATACACAGATCTATAAAACACCTCGCTTAAAGATATTAAGACAAAGTAACTTAAAATCAGCTCAACGTGTACAGAAGTCCCAATTCTGATGTCAATATAGCAATAGAAAAAACACAGAGCTATCACGAAGAGTTTTTTGGTCAAAGCCGCTATAGGCGGCGAAACGCATTGGGATAGTCATATTTTACCTCCTTCACTTTAAAGGAGCAGGAGTTCTCATCGTTCTGGACAATGGAGGAAGTCTTGTGGACCTTGCGGTGAGAGTCACTGACCCTTCTTCTGTCTGGAATTTTATGCCTGTTTATATCTGCTTTTGTGAGTACATATGCCTATTTGTACCCTTTATTAAATTTGGTTTTAGGAATATTGCACTATTTTCTTTCTTGCGTTCTCTCTGCATGTTTACTATGTATATGGGACATTAATCATATTCCCACTGAGAACGCTATTTTGCACCTCCAAAGAAGAGCCACCTGGGGTTCTTTTGTGATACAACATCTGAGAATTACCAATCAGTGGAAATTATTTTTCCTGTGCAGCACTGGATTTCTCATATATAATATATGCCATATATTGTTGAGCATCTGGTAAGAGTTTGAGCCATTCGGTGGTGGGATCACCTGAAATAATTATTGATGCATGCACTTTGGGATGCCGTAACTGGATACCCCACACTTGAAATGAAAAACTCTTCGTGATAGCTCTGTGTTTTTTCTATTGCTATATGAACAGTAAAATGCTTTGCTCAACGTTTGCTCCCCCCCCCCCCCCGTGCTCAGAGGCCTAACAGATTGTCTCTAGCCTCAGTGATATACCAGCTCCTTTGCCCTTTAGCATAGGTCCAGTGCTCTTTCAGGGGTGAAAGGCCTTTGGGGCACCTTACCATTTTATAGTAGTGGAAAAACACACATTTTATCAGTGAGCCTTTCATAAGAGAAATACTTACCTTTTCCTAGTGGAGAGCCATTTGATAGGGGACAAGAAACAACCAGACAAAGATGCAGCAGTCATACCTCCATGCATTGCGGCAGTGTGCAGCTGTTTTCTGGTCTCTGACATACAGATCTCCAGGAGGAAAGGGTGAGTATTACTCCAATGCACAGCTTATTAATAACACGAAGGGGTAGGTTTGTTTAATGACGATGTGAACCAGAACTCTCCCTGCCACAAGGGAGGCATTGGGCCATTGTAGGGCTGACTCCAGATGGGCCCCTTTGTGATGTGTCATGTCACATCACCCTTTAGCTTCTCTGTCATCGTCCTCACTGCAGCTGGTACTTGCCGCCTTCTTCATCGCTGCCAATAGCCCCCCAGTGCTTGTTGCCTTGTTAAAGGATCCACCGCTGCTGCCGATCCTCCTCTGGTTCTCCCCACCCACATGTCTATGTGGGCCCTGAATGTGGTGGAGGCCCCTGGGCAGAAAATCTGATGGAGCCCACTGTTATAGTATTTCTTGTAGGTGTCCAGTGCAAACCACTAGTTGTTGCCCCCCTCTGAACAAGCCGCCTTCTGTAACTCACTCAGTCAGTGCGGATCTGGGGGAACCCTGCTGTCGTAGCCGCTGGGGCTTGTCTTCACCTCTCTTGGACTCGGGGGTTGTCCTCGGCTCCAATTCTTGCCACTGCTTCTCTGGGCCTCTTCTTCTTGGTGCTGGGGGAAAACGCTACCAGCATTTTTGTTCCTGTGGAGTCCAGATTCCTGGCCCCCTGCACACTCCTTGCCTGTTCTGCAGGCTAGAAAGGCCTTTCCAGGGGCCAGATAGGCCCCACCATTGCCGTATCCTGGTTCTGTCATTGCTGCCCAGGCCGATCTTGCTGCTATGCATTGGAAATCACTCCTGGGGGTGTAAGCAGGACCTTCCTACCTTCACTGCAAGTCTGACATTTACTGCTTTACTAATGCAGGCGTGCTGCCACTGGCATCTCCCACTGACCACAATAAACATAGTGGTGGAGGGCATACCGTCCAACTTTCCAGTGTGGGAAACAGGGACAATTGTTAAATTAAGCCACACCCCATCATTGATTGATGGATATGAGAGAGATTGTAACAGTTATTACAATATAAACACGTTGAATAGGAGAATGAATCATTTATTGATGCAGATCTGCATGTTAAACCTTAAAAGGACAAATAATGAGGGACAGGTGGACATGTACCACAAAGATGGACGTTCCCTCCAAATCAGGGATACTTGGGAGGTATGGTGGAGGCCCCTTTGACATAGCATATGGTGGAGGCCCGGGGGTACACGTCCTTTGGCCCTGCCTCTAAATATGCCGGTTTCTGGAGTCAGCCCTGGTCCACTGTGTTCCTTTGTGCCATTTTCTCAGGCGTGTATGCCATTGAAGATTTGCTCTGTCTGGCAGGACACTGTCTTTGTTCCTAACAAGCCCGGCAAATGAGCTCAGGTATAAGGTTTAAAAGTTAAATGAACTGATTCAATAAATTCCTAGATAATTTAATTCACTTTCTCTGAGGCTTTTTTGCAAATGTCATCTTCAGGTTGGCTTATATTTAGTATTGATCACCGGCTGATTATATTATTGCAACAGAACTTCTTTCAAAGACAAAACTTTGCTGCAGCCTTTATGATCTATTAAAGTGGACCAAAACCCAGGCCCGACGGCCTTGAAATCTATAAGATTTCAAGGTCGCTTGACTCCCTCCCCCTGGAGCATTCAGATTCATGATGCCTGGCTGTGTGAAAGCCCCCAGGTCACCCGGTAAACTCACCTTCTCCCCCGATGGAACAAATGGTGCATGCACAAGCAGTGCCCGCTCCCTGTTATACCTTTAGTGGGGTGCACACCCCCACCAGGCATTTGTGAATAGCCGGCCTGTGAACGCTCCCTGTAGGGGGTAGCAGGGATGTGCTGCACTCGGCTAGACTGGGCTGGACTTTGCTCCAGCCAAGTCCTTAGACGAGCCTAAACGGGTATGCGTCAGCGCAGTGTGCTCGGGAACTGGGGAAAGGTGAGTTGGAGTCGGTGACCTGGGGGTGCCCCGGGCAAGGATCAAAACCCTGGATAGTCAAAATCATGGGTTCTAGTCTGTGACATCAAATGTCCTAATTTATGTCATGTTTTCCCCCTCTGCCTCATCTCCAGCATTCCTACAGACATCCTATAACAAATAAACAGTTCTCCAAAGTCTTCCTGCACACAGGGGCAATAAATCCTTATCTAGGAACAGAAAACACCACTGATAAGGAAAGGTTGGGGGGAGTGCAGCTTGGAGAAGAGATTTACAATAATTTGTCCACACAGCACCCACCCAGGGATGGCATCTGTCTTTCCAGCCCCTTGGAATTTAGGATAAATCAGGGGAAGAAATGGTTTTGAGGGTCAGATACAGAGGGTCCGATCTTCAATCGTGGGGTGTCTGATCCATTGCTCCTTCTAACCCTCGGAAAACTGAAGACTTTGTATCCATTTAAGAGGTATAGGATTTTCAGTGTTTACTCCTTTTATTTTCTAACTGTTTTTCTGCACATTTGTTTATTGTCTTTTTTTTGTTTATTATTTGAATTTTTGTCTTTTTATTAAAAGTTTAAAATTTCCATTTTGCACGGGCCTACCTTCTTGGCAATTAGAAATCCTCTAACCTGGTTTCCTTGAAGCTCTAAAAAAGACCCTGGTTTCTGAAGATTGTATGACTGCTCGTAATTGTGTATTAACCCATAGACTGTAAGATCGATTGTAATTAATCCATTGTATGATTGGGAAAGTGTAACTAATCATATAGTGTTACAAGGTTGAATGACTCACAGTTAACTTGGAGTGCTGCATGGTGACTGTGTGTGAGCCAGCAGATTGCAAGCTGATTGTATCTGATCGTTCGACAGCAGAACTGATCAGACTCTCCTCAGGATAAGTGTGGGACAGAATTTGTGTGCATTGCCTGTGCCCTGCTTGTATGTGGAGAGGGGTGTGTAAGTGTGTGTGGTGACTGTCTCGATTACTCGCCAGCAGAGTTTGATTGGATGGTGATTGAGGAGGGTTCCACCGGCCCGATTTAATCGTTTAAAGTGTAGTTGCGGTGGTGGTGGCAGCATGTTGTAATCGGTGTGTGGGGTGTTTTTGGTGCGATTGCTCTCTGTGCTGGAAGCAGCCCACACACACGTCGCAGATCGCTCGATCAAATAGACGTTGAACGATCGATTTCGTGACATAGTCCACTTTGAAGAACAGCTCCTAATAAACGCCTACATTCAAATCTCTACACAGGTGATGTGTAATGACTACCAAATAAAGTGATGTTTTTCCAAATCGCAGCCGCACATATTCTAGGCACATTCCCAATGACCACTTCTGGGGTATACAGTTATCTGGTCCTGGGGTATAATTCAGGGGCAGACTGGACATAGGGAACACAATGGGCTGCATAGCTTTGGGACCAACTGGGAATAAAAGGGATTGTCCAGCCAAAAATTTAAAAAATAGCTATACTCACATTTTGTCCAGCACAGCTCCAACACCTGCTAGTGTACAACTCACTGAGATCGGAGATCTAGCACCCTGGTGGTCCTCTCTGGTCCAAGGCCCTGCCATGAATGTGTATGCTTTTGGTTATACTTTTTTTCCTAGGGACCTTCTGACCTCAGATTATATCCTCTTTTAACCGTATGCCATGCCTGCAAACTGCATCAACCAACAAAACCTCATTTAATCCCTTAAACTCCCCACAGTCTAGCTGAATAACATCGAATACCATAGGCTCAGGCCTTCTTAAAGCGGACCAAAACCCCCAAAACATCTATTTTTTGCTCCTCCACCCCAGGGACATTACCATTTGGATGTTTTCTGCTCTCAATGCTGCTTGGTATTCCCGTTATAGTGATTTTAGTTTTAATTTTCCCCAGCTTTGCCATTGTATGCTGCTGGTTTCTGACAGGATACCATTGTTCTAAACTCACAGTTTAAGCCCCCTTCTCCCCCTTCATGCTGGTAGCAATGACATCTTACTGAAAATAGTGCTAGAAGGAAGATAATAGAAGAGCCAAAAGAAGATTTAATTTCCTCCCAAGTTTTCCTTTGAAGCCCAAATCATTTTTGAGTATTTTAATAAATTCATTGCCAGGACACTAAAGGGAGTTGAAACATGTTTTTTTTTTAAATGCAACCTTCCATAGGACATAGGTGGTCCTCTTTAACTTATTCTTTACAATTGCTAGCTGACACTAGCTTACACATTACACACAAGTCCAACTGAGACCTTAAAAGTTGGGACTTTCACTCCCTCGATTAAGCATTGCGGAATGAGCGTTCAACAAAACCCAATCAGCAGCTGCTCTCGGCCCGCCTACCCGCACCAGCATAGATTCATGAATGAATAGGTCTCCAGGCTGCTGCCGGGAGGATTGTGGGATACATACACCTCCTGGGTGCAGAAAGATGGAGGTTCAAGAGCAGGCAGCCAGGTCAGGTGAGTATTTCATTGATAAGCGCGCAGCTGTTTGCATACTTATCGATGTCCTTTTTTTATGTTAACAAAACTGAAAAAGACTAGCCATTAACTAGTCATGAGCTTCATATCCAGGCTAAAGCTACATTCAACCTGGGTCAAATCATCAATGCTGTACCAGGACCCAGAGGCTGAGAGGCTGGCCTCTGGCCCTGTAAGTCTTTAGCCCCTATGCCCTTCAGCACTGGTCTGGTGGGAAGGGCCCTGGATGAAATCGGGGCCTATCCTTATGGCCACTGGGCTCTTGTGCACCTCCATGCCCAGTTGGGTAATAGGGTGGCAGGGTATTGGCATGGCATTTGCTAGTGCCAGCTAGCCCCTAACCAAAAAGAGTTAAAAAGTAAAAATAAAACACACACGCTAACATTTAATAAACTATATTTACAACTGCCCTCCCACTGCTTCTGGTCCCCCCAAGTTTCTACTTGTCATCCAGGCGGCTGGGAAGGGAAGCTTATATATTACAGAGGCAGAGTCTCTGTGCAGTCTGCTCCATGTGACTAATTACATCACTGGATAGAGCAGTGGATTTCCTAAAGTAGTCCGTAGGTGTGCGGGTAATGGGGCAGGGGGTATGAGTAAGCTGCCGAAGCAGCCACAGGCATCTGAAGAACCTAGACCCTGATCTGGCAGACCATCAGAGAGGACATTGTTTGACCTCCCTTCAGTCTAACAGGTCCTTAAACCAGTTCAAAAGGTTGCAGGGCTATGTTTACAGGTGGCATGCTGGTACCACCTGCCCAATCACCTTCTCCTGGGCACCGGGGTTGTAAAAGAGCTTGGTGACCATCAGCATAGACACAGTGCCGATGGGCATAAAAGCTGGTGAATCGTCAGGGCCAGGAGCCAACTGTTCGACCTCTATGCCTGTACGCTAGTTGCCTTTGGTAAGGGGGACACATGTTTTTAAATTTCCCTTGCATAAACATTTATTGTAGTCAGTGACTATTCAGCTGACTTCCAAGTTTTTCCCTCCAATGTTCTTTTCTCTATCTTTTGTATGTGTGTCTTGGGGCCACCATCAGGAAATCCATACACACATAGGTCGACATTTAACCTAAGGCCGACCCGGGGGGCAGCAGAATAGTGACTCATTCTGAGTTACTATTCCCCTTTGGGCAACGCTTGAGAAGGATTTCTGTGTAACCTTGGACCACCTTCTTGAAAACGCAAATCTTGTTTTGTATGATTATGTTATTGATTTATATGGTAGGCATCAAATACTTACAACGCATACATTGCGTCCATAAAAGAGGTGGCAATTATATCCACTAATTTATTATTGATATATATGTTGTGTGTACAAGCCGCGGTCAGAGAGCAGTTAATAAACTTTAGTCCTGAAGGCATTTCATCTCTCTCTCTTTGTTTGTTTCTGATGGAGTTCGAAGTGGATATTAAATGGCACACTATAAATAGTTTTGTGTTATCAAGCTGTTCTTAATGCCGCTTTCTTCCAGGAAATTCTTTATATGATTTTTTTCGATATGAGAAACAGTATTGCAAAGGTACTCATTAAAGTGTGTTCTAAGTGGTGTTTACTGGTGAAAAAGGTTCTATGAAATGGAGGGGTCCAAAGCTGTAATCTGTTATTAGGAATCTTTTCAACTTCCCACCACCACTTTAGTTGGTTTTAAACTTTGTATTCTCTTTTTTTGGCACTAGACTTTCAACTTTGTGATTGGCTGATCTTGTACTTTAACGCATACACTGCTTCCCTGAAATAGTAAAAAAAAGAGCGTAGCTGGGCTATTGCCTGGTGAGGAGCTTATCCTGGAAAGACACAGCAATGTCCTTAAATAAGCAATATGGGATCACTCACCCTTGATTATTTAAAGGCATTGCCATGTTGTTGGGGGTTTGTTTTACTTACCTGACAGGTGGGATCTTCCAGGACGAAGGGGTCTGCCTAATCCTCTACTTGTGGGGAAAGGGGAGACTCGGAGGTTCCCCAGGATGGAGGAAAGCGACACTGGTCTAGTTGACAACATGGCTTGTGCTCAAGCAGCAGGGGGCAAGCACCAGTGCCCGTCGGCATCCCCCAACAAGGTGGTCAGGGCAGAGAACTCATCTGTAGCTCCTGTCAGCTCCTGGATGGATCTTCACAGCAATCTAAGGGAGCAAGAGTAGGACTCCCTTGCTGAAGGCCAGACTGAACGGATCAGCTCCTCAGTTACCGTAGGGCCACATGGGGGGAAGAGTTGCCCCCACTGAATCACAGAGGTGGTCAAGAGCAAAGGAGCAGCTGAGATGCCCAAAATAAAAAAAAACAATGCAGTGGAGGGCACAGATCCTCTGCCCTGCACTGGGCTCCTGCTGCAAGAAGGGTTTTTTTACACTGCAATGAGCAAGCTGATGGGGACATGGCAGGAAAGAGGATCTGTGTTCTCTCCCCGGCAGCGGAGAAGGTTGAGACACGTGTGCTGGAGGATAGTGAGGGAGGAAGTGCGTTTTTTAAAAACACACAAGTTCTATATAGTAACAATTCAAGGAGTTCCCTTCAACGATTATGCAAAAACTCATTAAAACTGATGAAACGTTTTGGGCACGTCATTCAGCTTTATTTCCAATTAGTGGCTCATCCAAGTGACATCATTGTCATGTGGGAGTTCATGTCACTATGGATGATCTGCTCAGGAAAGGGAAATGCAGCAACTAAGTGAGTAGAAAAGCATATCTTTTCAGCCACTCTATGGCTGGTAATTTCTCCTAATGGTGGTAGGGAGTATCTATTGCTCGGTCATCGGTCATGTCATCGGTCTGTTGCTGTGTCATCGGTGGTGTCCCACAAAACTGTGCATTCCTGCATGAGACTTGGCTTTTTCTGCACCACTTACAATTTTTTTTATTACCTTATATTTCTAATGGTTATCAAGTTTATATTCTGAAACCATTTCCATGTAAGAACAGAAAAAGATCACATTTGTGAAGTTATCTTTTAATATGTAACTGTATTGTTTTTATTTTTACAACAAGTCTTCTTACATCCCCAAGGATATGTCTGCTGTCGCCTTGTGATGGGGCATTATTTGTCCTGTTGACTTAAGCTGAAAAATGTTTAAGCACCACTCGCGCTAGCCTGCACCATGCCCTGTTTTTTGGTAAATGTTATAGTTTGATGACGGCAAAAAGCAGTGCAAATCAGTGGAAGATGTCTTTAGCCTATAAATATAGTTAACAAAGTTCCAAAAAGACTTTTCAGCAATATTAAAAGTCAGTTATGGGGTTGATCATACCTCCCAACTTCTGAAAGCTTGAAAGCGGGACAAGCCATGCCCCCGGCCACACCCCCGGCCACACCCCCGTCACGCCCCCGTCACGCCCCGGCCATGCCCCCGTCACGCTCTCCAGCTCCAGCAATGTCGGCTGCCTTCACCCCTGCATGCGGTACGTAGCCCCCCCACCCCTGTGCGCCTGCCCACCCACCCCCGTGCGCCTGCCCACCCACCCCCGTGCGCCCGCCCCACTCTCTCACCCCACGCGCCAGGAAGTTATCTTCCCGCCGGCGTCATTGCGGCCGGGCCCTGGGCTGTCACAGCGCAGGGGGTCCCGGGACATTTGGTAATGTTCCGGGACCGCGGGATCCTTCTAAAAAATCGGGACAATCCCGGGAAAATCGGGACAGTTGGGAGGCATGGGTTGATATTTCCTTTCAACACCCATGTTCTATATAGTAACAATTCAAGATTATGCAGAAACTCACTAAAACTGATGACATGTGTTGGGCAGAACAATGACGTCTTCATGCCCCAAATGCTCCAGCATGGCCGGCATGCACAGGAGCACAAGGATGCGTGTATTTGGCACACAGCACGATGGCAACTAAGGAGGGTGGGACCGGCCATGGGCTTATGTTTCTATGCTTAGAAGGTCTCCTTTCAGGAGACACATGTATTTTGAATGTACAAAAAATGCGAGTGGCTTTTACCTTAGAATAAAATAATGATGTTGCCAAAGTGGTGTTGCCCTATGAGCATCTTTTCTATTGCATGTTCCCATTATTGCGGCGCTTATTGTTGTAGAGGAATTTTCCACATGGAATAGATTGTTTGAAAGAGGCTATGAGGCTTTAAGCCAGGATATATTCCAGTAAGAGTTTCTGCATACATTTGTTACCATATAGAACAAGGGTGTAAAAAGGAAATATTAACCTTGTGATGGCCTTTTAACATTGCTCTTCGGAAGGTCTTTTTGTGACTTTTTTTTTTATCTGTGTTTATATTTTAAGGGGTAGAGGATACAATACCCCTATTCACGTGGTAGGGGGAGAATTTAAATTTGTTTTAATGATTTTTTATTCAGGTGCTACCTTAAAAGAGCACTATTGTGAAAAAAATGGCCCAATGATATAAATGCATATAAATATGCTGGATGATAGGAGGATGAGTTACTTATACACCTATCATCAAGAAATTTACAGACAGGCTTGTTTCTATCTTTTATTGGAAGGAAAAAGAAATGAGGGGGACAGACTGTCACCCCTGATACACTTAAACCTGGCACCCCTGGATATTATTCCTACCAGGAGAAAAAAAAAAACACATGCCTGTTTTATTCAGTTCGGATGTATAAGTGACCTCCCCATATAGATTTTTAATATTACACAATTTTGTGATACACTTCTTTTAACTTCTATATATTTTGGTGTCTATTCATGTAACTGCCATAATATTGGCAACAGTAGCCGTGATCACCAAAAATAATTTAGCTGAAAACAATGGAAAGTGGTGACCGTAGTAAATAAAGCCCAAAATATCTATGATTCATATGTCCTGCAGGTAAAAGCAATGTGTCTTCTGTCCAAACAGTGTCAAGGTCAAAGTCATCATTCTTTTGCCTCTCAGACAGTTGGGTGAAATCCATATGGATGTGTTTATATGTTCTTTAAGACAGGGATTAAAGAATCAAGGTTTATTCAATCCTTCAAGTACATTTTTTTTGGTGTGTTTGTTTTTCCGCATCGTAGAAGGTGAATTTTATGCCCCTGTCTCTCATCCGGAATAATGAGGCATGGCAGCAGTAATAGGATTAGATTAGGAGTGGTAATAAAAGATAAGGTGCCCCGGTGCCTTGACTGACTGATAAGTATGATGATAAATATCTGAGTCATTCCCATATAGTGGCTTTATTGCTGGAGGTGATGGATAATTGCTTTGACATCGGCTAGAAGTCCTGGGAGAGGTGATTACTTTTGCTTTCTGCGAGAGATCGCATAGGAATGCATTGTCCTTAAGGACATTTGTTTTTTCTTTATTAACCGACCCTGTTTTTCAAAGTGCGTCATTTTGTCAGTGGCTGTAAATGAATATGTATTGAGATTAAGGAAGACCAGCGCTGTGCATGGCAACATATTGCTTTCTGGTTTGGCCTTGAAGAATGTCTTATTAATAGAATGTGTTGAGTTACTCACTAGAGTCTCCTTATTACTTGGAGGACATCTGCAATACTTTGGGGTATTCTCTAACTCTGCACTCGCATCTCTGTATCCACTTTAATACAAAAGTAATTACAACTGTGCTCAATTCCCTTACACCTAGCTGGGTATTAGTAAAACTTTGCAAGCTATTCAAACTTTACTAGTCAATCGAAATGTGGGCTATGGCTGGTCTTTGGGTATTGTGATGGAGCAGCTGCACAGGGTACCATCATTTAAGGGGGAACATGTTTTTCGTTTAATGGACTGGCGTTGTTTCATGTAAGAAGGAAAAATCGACCACTGGCTCGGCCCTGGCTCTATCAGATTACTTTTTCAGAGGTATGCAGGGTTCATTAGTGGGCATACAGTGTATTCGGTCCTAGGAGGGGAGGGAGCCATCTACTCCCCGCTGCTAGATTTATATATTAGCAATGAGGGTTTCATTCTTTAAATGAATCAAGTTTAGATAGTGAGCACACATTTGTTATTATGTTAGCAAAACTCTTTTTTTCAGGGTTCATTTGTGTTTTTTGTCTTAGGAGGGGAGGGAACCATCTACTCCCCGCTGCTAAATTCATTTATTAACAATGGGGGTTTCGTTTCAATACATTTTTATTGAGATGCAATTGAGATACAACTTGTACATGCATCACATAGGATAAGCACATCGACAGAAGAGAAAAAAGTGTCTATCATGCTGTAAATGGGTAGATAAACTCCCACTTCTGTAGGGAGTAATCCTCTGCTGAGTTTTCACTCAGCAACATAATAAACAGTTATGATACAATTTTCTGGTTTTACAGTAGATGTCAATGTAATAACCCACCTATGGGCCTAGGTACTTTGTCTCGGGCCCATGTGTTTTTAAAGAGAATCCAAAAGAAGTTGAAGTAGAAAAGAAACAAAGAGATAGAAATGCAAGAGCTAGGAAAGTAAAGAAAAAAAAAAGAGCAGACCGAGGTCAAATCAGAATATGTGCTATATTGAAATCTTGGGGTAGATAATAAATCACACAAAGAGACCAGACTTTCCCAAACTTGACCAAGTTGTCATTGTGAATAGCAGACATCTTTTCCAAAGACATACCCGTGTGGTTCACTCGATTCTTAGATTCCGAGAAGCTCAAGTTGGGTGATTACTTATTTTGCTGCAGTTACTATACGATGCACCAGTTGCTTTTGTGCTTTATTAGTCCTAGCCAGAGGCTTATTTAACAGTGCGACCCAAGGATCTCTCCCCACTGGTCTCTCCAAAACCCTAGAGATAACTAACCACGCCAAAGTTCTCTGACCTTACTGCAATCCCAAGCAATGGGTTTCATTATTCAAATGAATCATATACAGATAGTGAGCACACATTTGTTATTATTAACAAAACCCTTTTTTTTCTAGGGCTAGAGTTGCTTTAATGGTAATATATATATATATATATATATATATATATATATATATATATATTTATTTATAGATACACTTCTTTATATACTTTTTTCATTCATCTGCATTCATCTCCACTTCTGTATAATTATATGTACTTGTATAGATTAGCTATTTACACCATAATTAGGGTCAATTCAGCACAGGTCGGAATTTTCTGATGCATGCAGACAATTTTTGGGGGGCGGGGGGGAATTTAATTGATTTAAAAATAAAAATGCTGCATGTTGGGGATAGCGGCATGTTTTTTTTCAATGAAAAAAGCATGTCAGTTAGTGAAAATACCAAGAAATGTCTTCCTTATCTCTAAATGGGATGTTCTTCTTGAGTAGCGAAGTCTGGTGACACATGCTTACATAATCTTGGGGCCTGCAGGGAATAAAGCTCATCATGGCACTGACCTGGTATCCTGGTAGGATGCCTTATTGGCCTCTGAGCCTTGACTATGCGTCTGAGTACTTGTACCTATGGAATGACTTCAGCGCATTGACTGTAAAAATAAAAATGTAATATGTAGCTTTGGCCCCTTCTGGTGGCCAGGTCAGGTCTTCTGGTGGGCTTGAGACACTCCAGCCTCAAACGGTGAGCATTAATCTTAATATCATTATATATATTTGTATCTATGACATATCTGTACACAATGCATGGTGTTTTATAGCCCTAATGCATCATCCACACCGTTACATTATTATAAGCTTCTGTAGTGGCGCCTGCCTAGGGAGAAGGATCAAGCACTTTGGTTCGGCGGCCTTCCCTGGCTTCTGGCTCATATATCTAATAGAGAAGTATTTGACAGCAAATGATTTCTGAAAATGATGCTCTGAGTAGTTGCTATGCACAAGCTGTATCCTAATTGTGGCAGTTTTTGTAATCTCTCACTTTGTGCGTTTTTTTGCACTTTATAAATAACTGAAATGTTACACTAATTCACAGCGGTGGGAGGTATGAAATAATGATCACCCGTGAAAAAGTGTCAGTATTTATAGCTCTGGCTGAAGTTTTATAAACTTCACTTACTTGACAAACATGAATTTTTACTTAAGGACTGATAAAATATTCATAGGCCCCTTATTGGGTGTAGTTAATGAGTCTGAATCCTAGATGATGCCGAGCTCTGCTTGCATCCAAACTGGCCATAGAGCACGATTTTAATCATAGAGCCAAATTATTAGGTTTGATTTGTCTGAATAAATACTACTTCAGTCCACCAGTTTCTTAGTTCATGAGTCTCTTTCTTATTTATCTTTAAATAAATCTCCAGGCCAGACTAACAGCAATCATTCAGACAACTGCACTTCTGAGCCACTGCCTCATATTGGCTATAAGTGAACTGACCATTTTTTGGGGACACCCAAATTAGTTTGTGGGTGATGATCATGGTGGGAGTGTGGTTTAGAGGTTTGGCTTCTTTAGGGGCTTCTTCATAACATAACATATACATAACATCCTATGATACTCTTGTGTAAGTGGTCACCGTTGTTGCAGTAACTGACAGTAGCTCTTATATGGGGACTCTGCATGGATTATTTTTGTCACATTCTATTTTTGGCCGGCCAGTGTTCCTGGGAAGGTGCAGGGCCGTATTTGCCACTAGGCACATGTAGGCACGAGCCTAGGGCGGAGCTTCCAGACAGGGGCGGGCTCAGGGTAAAGATAGAAATAATTGTAAAAAAAAAAAAAAAACTTGCCCAAGTTGAGCCTGCGGGGATGGCGGCGATAAACTTCATTGGTGGTTCAGTGGGAACCCTCCCCTATCCCTCCCTCACCGCCCCACCCCACCACCCCCTCCAGCGGGAGGGCAGGGCTCATAATATTCAGCCCCGCCCCACTACTCGCAGCCGTCGCCTGTCTTTGACAGGAGCGGCGCACCAGTGCGCCCACCTCATGCTGCCCCCCCGCCGCCCGCATCCCCCGCCTTCATCTCCCGTCCCACTACTCACCCTGCCTCTTCTCGCATCCTCCGCCTCACTCCTCGCCCTGCCCCCCCTCACAACATCCACCCCATTCCTTGTCCTACCACCCTCACAACTCCCGCCGCACTCCTCGCCCTGCCCCCCCCCTCGCATCCTCCTCCCTACCTCCATTTGCAGCTGCCACCTGTCTTCTGCGGGAGTTCGGGGCCGTGGTCCTGCATGGTGTTCAGTCCACCGCAGCACACATCAGGAGACCAGGTAAGTGGCCGCTCTCCTGTGTTACAACTCTTGTACCAATGGTGCTTTATGCTGTGCATAAAATTACACGGCATAAAGCGCTGATTGGACAAGAGCTTGTGCATGCACAGTGGGATGAGGTAAGGTTAAAGTGGACCAAAACCCAGGATTTTGACTATCCTGGGTTTTGGTCCACTCCCCCAGGGTTCCCCACTATGTGAAACCCCCAAATCTCCTGCATCAACTCACCTCACCTCGGTCCTAGGGCGCATGTGCGGCCACTCATCCAATCAGCGTGCTCTGAGCCGCTGAGCTATGCACGTCTGAGCGACGTCTTAGCTCAGCAGCTTCGAGCGTGCTGGCGGTCGCATCTCGCGCTTCCCTCTAACAGGGAGCGCGCCCATGCTGGACATTTACAAATGGCCGGCGTGGGCACGTGCCCTGCTAGAAGGACAGCGGGGATGCAGCCGTTGGACCGGGATTAAGGTAAGTGTAGCTGGCGACCTGGGGGTATCACACAGTGGGGCATACCGATTTCGGATGCCCTGCGAGGAGGGAATGGATTGGCTCGGGAATCTTATAGATTCCTGGCCGATCCAGCTGGGTTTTGGTCCACGTTACGTTTTTGAGAGAACTGGGGGGTTTCATAGAGCGGGGCATCACAAACCTAAGAAGGTACCAAAACCCAGGATAGTGAAATTCATGGGATTTGGTCCACTTAAAGCGGAACAAAACTACAAGATGCTGGCCGCTGTTGGGTTTTGTTCTGCTTTAAGTGTACCAAAGCCTAGCATAGTAAAATTTCTGGGTAGTGGACCAAAACCCAGGATTTGACTATACTAGGTTTTTGTCCTTTCCCCCAGGGCACCCCAATCAGAGATGCCAAGCGCAACTCGCCTCTTCCCGGTCCTCGTCCAATCAGAGCGCTTGGAGACGCTGACGTCACGCTGTCTAAGGCCAGCGGCTCTGAGCGGGCTGGCAGCCACATCCCCTGTTTCCCTCTAACAGGGAGCGCACCCGCGCCGGCCATTCACAGATGGCTGGCACAGGCATGCGCCCTGCTAGAGGGATAGCAGGGATGTGGCTCGCACCTGCGCAGTTGGACAGTGAAACAAGGTAAGTGTATGGTATGACCTGGGGGGTTTCACACATCCCGATTTTGGATGCCCCGGGGGGGGGGGGGGGGATCGCACTGGGTTTTGATCCACTTTAAAGCGGAACAAAACCCACCAGCAGCAGTCCTGTAATCTAAAAGATTCCAGCTCCGTTCGCTACCTTTTTCCATTGTGTGAAAGCCCCCACCTTTTCATGCTCCAGCAGCGCATTCGCAGACTCTCATTCAATGAGAGCTGTGACTAGGTCATTAGTCAGACAGCTCTAATTGTGATTGGGAGCATGTGCTGCCACATTCCCTGTATTCCCGGTGGTGTGTGCGTGCTCCTGCCCCAGCCATTCAGATAGCTCCCCATTCAAGTCAATGAGAGCCACCTGCCAAATGACCTAGTCACAGCAGGTGGCTCTCAGTGGTTGAGAGCCCATGCTTGCCCCACTAGAGTCGTGGAAAGGTGAGACTTTACGGGTCAACTGGTGGGTAATGCACAGCAGGGCATCCCAATTCAAGATGCCTCAGGGACACGTAACAAAACTCTGGAAACTCATATTCCTGGGTTTTGTTCCGCTTTAAAAGCTGGTAAACATGATTGAGGATTCTCCTGTGTGTGAAACCTCGTGTAACGCCCAAACTCTTACCTCTCTCCCATGGCGCATGTGCAGGTTACAGTAATCCAGAATATTTTGCGTTGCCTGGCAATCTATTCTGAAATAATGGAGATCCAGGGACCTCCCACTCTGGCCATTCAGCCAGGGAGATGCCACCTCTGGCTGCGCATGCACTATAGGATCGATGGAAAGGTAAGACTCATGGCTATCCCCTGGAGGTTTTACACAGTGGGGAATCCTGAAGATGGAGTTGGCTGGCCCTGGGGTCCTTTAGACTTTAGGGCTGTCCAAAACTGTATTTTATTTGCTTTCACAATGCGTGTGGTTAATGGTGTTATGTGGAACAAAACCCAGCCAGGCTAGCCCTGGAATCTAAAAGAAGCCGTTGGCCCACTGTGTGAATCCCCTCTGGGTGCCGGTGATCACTCGCCTTTTCTGGGTGCGCCACATGTGTGGACTCTCGTTCAATGAGAGCCGTTTGCTGTGACGATGTCATAGGGCAAATGGCTCTCATTGTTTTCAAAGAGATACACTGAGGCAGGAGCGCCCACGCCGCTGGAGATGAGACCGCTTGTGCTAGCCTTTGGAGTCAGTGAGAGTCGTTTGCCGAATGGCTGCTCTCATTCTGCCATGTGCCATTGGACACAGTAGGTGAGTGAATACCGCCACCCTGGGGGGTTTCACACAGCGGGGCATCCCAATTTGAGATGCCCTGGGGAATGGCACAAAAGGGGGAAAGTCAAATTCTCAGGTTTTGTTCCACTTTAACTGTATGTGTGGAAGGTTAAAACAGACCAAAGCCTGGGTTTTGGCTCCCCTTTACTGGTGCATGTGTTACCTGGCTATCTGTTATTAATGGAAGGTTTGGGACCACCTGCTGGCTGTTCCCCTCCTGATGTGCGGGCCAGTTCTGGCCATTTAGCCAGAGGAATGCCATCATGGGCCGCGTGTGCACTGTGGGATGAATGGAATCAGTATGAATCAGTATGCCCTGGGGAGAGGTAATTGGCTGGCGCTGGGGGCTTTTAGACTACAGGTCTGAACAAAACTGGTTATGGTCTGGTTATGGTCTGGTTTAACAGGTGTGAGGGTTAGGTGTGGGGTTATAGTGTGCTTGTACTGGAGGGTAATAGAGTGGGGGTATAATGGGGATAATGGTGTGTGTTTTTGGGTTAACTGATGTGTGGAGCTAATGGTGTGGGGTTGATGGGGTGTTTGCCCTTTGCTGATTCCTCTCCCCGATTGTAGGCCCATTTCTTACCTTATCCTTGCTCCCTTAGTAAAATGGAATAAATATTGGCTGCTAGACACCACGTCGACCCAATGATCGCCAATCTACAATCACAGGATCCCGGTTTTATTGAAGGAGTGAGCATCAGGTAAGAACAATTGGGCTTGCAGCACTGTGCAGCAAATTTGATCAGTACCTATTTTTTTATAAAATTGTTGGATTTCTGTTAATGATGAATGTGGGTGGGTTAAAGTGTATGTCTGGCCTCCTGGACATGCCGCTGTGTAAAACCCCCCTGGTTGCCCACCTTTCCGTTCCCACATGTGCATCAGCATCCCTAGCTTCCCTGCCAAATTTGTTTCAGTCTCCACTAGCTTTGCTGACCTGCTGCATCCCCCATGTACTTCACTGTACTGGGTCTTCAACCCACTTTACCTCTTCTACTTGGTTGGGGGGGGGTGAAACACAAATAGTGCCTAGGGCAGCATGAACCCTAAATACGGCCCTGGGAAGGTGGTGTGGAGTGTGGCTGGGATGGTGATTGTCTTTTTTGTCTTTTTAATGATAGGGGTGGGTTTAGTTATAGCGTATGAGCTTTATTCATATATGTATTGCGAGACATTGTGCACTTTAATAAAGATTGCATTGCTGCCATTTGTTGAATAAATATACTGTATGAGCGGTGACTTCTAGTAACCTTTTATTATTTATGTTATTTTTATGCTATAGGTTTAGGTCAGTGGGCTGCCCTTAGTTATAATCGAGAACAGGGCAGAGCTCAGGTGTGATCACAAAGGTCTCCTGCATTTTATTATTGTGGATTCATGAAAGTAGGAGTCACATGCTTCAGGGATCTTCAGTCCATCTAGTCTATGCATCCCACAACCGCCATTCAGCCAAAGAGTCAGAGCAGTTGAAAACCAACCAAACATCCTGCAGCCTGCATTCATTGGGGCAGTCTTCCCCATAATCTCACTAGTGGGACATTTAGGTTTCTCCAGAGTTTTCAGTAGGATAAAATGCCTCAAAGTGCGACTGTCACTAAAACTAGAGCTATTTGTGCTGGACCCACTAGGTACTAGTATTCATGGAAGAGCACAAAACCTCCATCTAAAGAAAATGGATTTGGCAAATTAATGTTACCATGACGTAGATATAAATGATGCTACAAACTAGTAAATATCTCAATTTCACTCCTTGGTAAATGGCTCTTCATAGGCCACCATCCTGCAACATAGCTCATTGACCACATACTATAACTGGTGCGGATTCTGGTGTTTAATCCATATTTGGGCCCAGGGAGGATATGGATATAGGAAGGGTAAGAAGAACTACAGATGGGCCTTGCTGCTTTTTGTATAGCCCCCGGCACTTAGCCCACCACACCCAGAGCCTGTGTTGGCTTCCATTCTCTCCTATTTGTTCCCCACTGCATCCTCAGTCTCCCCCCTGCACTCCCCAGCTAAAACAATACAGAACATGTTCTGCCCCTGCAATGCTATATCTTCAGCATCCTGGCTGTGGGGGATCACATTGTTTGCCCCTACAATACAAGTTTCAGTGCCATCACTTGAACAGTGACCATGCCCACCCCTACATATGATCTGTCTGCCCCTTCAGTGCTTTTTTTATTTCTTTTTTATAAGAAAGGTTTTTTTTTACAGTCCTATCGGTGCTGAGCTGGCTGAACGCTGTTTAGTAACTCAGCCAGACATTGCAAGCTTCATTTATGGCGGTGCTGGCGTTACATAGTTACATAGTTAATACGGTTGAAAAAAGACATATGTCCATCAAGGGTGTTGGGGTTAGTTAGTTTTTATTTTATTTTAGAGGTGGAAGTTTTTTGTTTTTTTTTACTGATAACTGCTAATAGTAACTGTTAATGTTATTTTCTTCTAAATAAACATCTAATCCTTTTTTGAAGCTGTCAGCAGCTGATGATATAACAAGCTTCTATAGATTTATAGTTCTTATGGTAAAAATCGATTGTCGCCTCCGGAGACTAAATTTCTTTTCTTCCACTCGAAGGGAGCGCCCCCTTGTCTTTAGAGAGGATTTTACCTGAATTAGTGTTCTCCCATATTTTTGAATGGGCCATTTATATATTTATACAAGTTAATCATGCCCCCCCTCAGTCGCCTCCTCTCAAGACTAAACAGATTTAATTCTCGTAAACTTTCCTCATAACTAAGCATTCCTCTTATTAGTTTGGTGGCTCTCCTCTGCACCCTTTCCATAGTCAGAGCGTCCTTTCTATGAACTGGTTCCCAGAACTGGGCAGCATATTCCAGGTGAGGGCGCACCAGTGCCAAAAACAGAGGCAAAAACATCCCTATCCTGTGATTCCATGCATCTTTTAACGCATGATAATATATTGGTGGCCTTGGAAGCAGCTTCTTGGCATTACATGGTGTAAAATGAAAAGCTCCCATGTGGCTT
This sequence comes from Gastrophryne carolinensis, assembly GCA_027917425.1. NCBI lineage: Eukaryota > Metazoa > Chordata > Amphibia > Anura > Microhylidae > Gastrophryne > Gastrophryne carolinensis. The sequence continues at coordinate 473,502,436 of CM051236.1, read as the reverse complement.
CAAAATTGTGCTGGCCCACACAATTTATGGGTGTTACCTTACAGCACCCAAACACCCGCATGCTGTGAATGTGCGATCCAAATATCACAGGTAGCCGTGTTGTTAATGGCCGGTTTACTGCATCAAGGCCTATAAGTGTGTATTGTGTGTGTCTAGATGATTGATCAAGGACATTGTGACCTTTCCGATTCCGATTTCCGAGCAGATGACTATTTGATGGGATGATGATTGTGGTTTGAACCAGCGCCATTTAATAGTTTCTATTAAATTCAACAATAGCGGTAGCAGCGAGTCACACGAGCATGTGTGTGTCCGCTGCTGTCAGTAGTCCGCTCACATTGCAGATAAACTGATTGCTGTGGGTAAGTGATCTGTGAAATATGTGAGTATAAAATAGCAAGGCATCTAAATAATTTTTCCAAAGTAGACCTCGTAGGATCAGCTGCAGTTTAACTAAGGTAAGTGTTATTAGCTTGTATTCATTGCCACAGATGACCTACAGTTAAAAGTGACCATAGATGACAGCCAATGAGCATCTCATTCTGGGGTTCCCATATCAAAATACATGATAGTAGCTTGCAGTACCGCAGGGTTGCAGCAGACCCAAGATGGCAGCATGGATCGGTGGCCTCAATGAGAGGACAGTGAGGTGGCAGCAGCAGACATTGAAGGCTTCATAGAAAGGCGGCAACAGCAGGGTTTGATTGAGACAGAGAGAGATGGTAAGTGTCAAAGCAGATGAAGGACTAATGGTTACTAGAAGAGAGAGAGGCAGAGAGAGCTACTAGAGCTAATGTAGCTTCTGTATCCCCTCCTGTAACCCCCCTTCATACACATCACTTGCTGCCCCCCCATATCTCTTACCTTCCTGTAACCACTCCTCTACTCCTCCTTTATGCACATGACTCGCTGCCCACCTACATCATATACCGAATAAGGGGGGGGGGGGGTTTATTAAATTTCCCTGGGGAAAAGTAAATGAAAAACCCCTTCTAGCAACCTCTAGATAATACTCTGAATTAATGTTTTAGCAGTATATACACATTGTTTATTAATAATATTCATACAAGAAATTCATGTTCATAACAAATTTTAGTGATAACTAGGTAACCAGTTGTAGCACTGGTGTCTTAGGCATTAATAGTCCTTGATTTGATGGAGGTGAGAGAGGAGGGGCTAAGTTTACTTGCCCGTCCTTAAGAATTCTGTTGTGTTGCCTCACGTTTGTAGCAAAGTTAGGGTCTTGATCCCTCAGTTTGTAGCCAACTTTAAAACTCCTCCGAGTTTGTAGCAAGTGAACTGTGGACTCCTTGCACAGACGCGTTTCGCCCGTGGCTTCTTCAGTGTGGGAGCCTTTATATTTGTTAGATTGTAGTTTCTAGTAACAAACATTTGCATACACATATATAAACCTTTATGTACATACATAAATATTACTTGGGTATATGCTTGGCTAGCATCCCTTATGAGGGTTTTAGTGAAGTTTGTATATAACTAGTATATCGGAGACCAAGGTCACTTAGGGACTCGCTAATGAAGAGCCACTACAGCGACCGAAACACCAAGTGCTGTAAAAATCTCGGTCTTTACAGTTGTGGGGGATGTAATGCATGCCAATACCTCAAACAAGGAAAAACCTTCACACTACCAAATAACCAACCCCATGCTATAAAACATTTTGTAAACTGAAACTCAACAAACATCATCTACCTCCTTACATGCCCGTGCGGCAGCTTCTATGTTGGTAAAACGAATAGGAAATTCAGATTAAGAATTTTGGAACACATCAGAGACATAAAAAACAAAAACATTAACACGCCCATAGGGCGCCACTTTCTCAAGAAACATGCATCAGACACCAGAGGCATAGCATTTTATGCCCTGGATAGACTACACATAGGCCAAAGAGGAGGAGATATCGAAAAACAAACCCTACAGAGGGAAACCAAATGGATTGTCAAACTAAAAGCCACATACTCACCAGGCCTCAACGAGACCTGCAGTTTTTCCCCTTTTCTGTGACAAAGCTAAATCCTTCCCAGTCAGTCCAACCTAACCCCCTCATTAATACAACCCTCTTTCTCCCTTATCCCAGTTTCATGACCACATAACCCCATAAACAAGATACCTATGTACCCCTGGAAAATGTTTACTCCATGATCAAGGAGACTGATAGATTAAATAAACTACCACAGTACATGCATTACATTTTTATTTTTTATTTTTACGTTATTTTTACGTTCTTATTTATATTTGCATCATTATTATTTATACTTAATTTTATTTTCGCATTATGTGTTAAAACGTTTCATGTTATATGAAAACAATGTAATTGGCGCATTTGACACCATCCACGATGATGAGGTAATGACTCCTGCTGCCTGGATTCCTGGCAAACTAACGCTCCACAATCCCGCAACTTGACATAGTTCCCGCAATCCCCACAACGCAGCCAGCACAGTAACTATCCAGAAGCGATAACACACTCCCCTTCCAGCACACGAGCCGCCGCTGACAGCAGACGCCGGCTCTCAGAGGACGCATGCGCATAGCCAACGCATGGGCTAACCAGCACGAACCAATCTGTCTACAGAACATATAGGCTGACACCGTGACAAGAGGCCCTGACAATCCAGCACGCACGCGCAACTCAGTACACTGGATGCGCACGCGCAAACTAACCAAAAACATGGCCGCATCCAGGATAGGCGACATATTTTTACATGTGAATCAGGCGGGCCCGCTGACCGGGAAGTACGTCATTAGCGTACTTCCGCCCCGAGAAATCTCACCAATCGGGGTCGTAGCAGGGAACCAAAAACATGGCCGCACCCAGGGAAGGCGACACTTACTATACAGAAACCGGGGGGACCGCCAAAAAGGAAGTACGTCACGAGCGTACTTCCGCCCCGGATATCCCCACCAATCGGGGGCATTGCAGTGATATGGGCAGGGAAATAAATCCCTCCCACCCTGCATTGGCGGTCTTTGCAAGCGCGAGCACAGACATCAAAACATTGGACATTCTGACTATACCGCACACACCAAGCAGCAGGAAGACCTGCGCAACCCGTGCAACAACGCTACCCTCCACCTATACACCCCGTTTTGGGGATATGGAGGACCCGGAAACCCACACTTGGGACAACAAGTAACAAGGACCTTTACACCTGGGACACTATATACTAAGGTGAGTCTCACCATAAAATTAACTAGCATGCACCAGGGATTACTAATCATACAGAATACAACCCAATCTAAACCTGCATTTTCACAGGAATACACACATTACCATCACGATTACTCACTTCAGCGCCAACAATCCAAGCAACAGAGCATCCTCATCAGACGGTGAGTACAAACTTCACTAAAACCCTCATAAGGGATGCTAGCCAAGCATATACCCAAGTAATATTTATGTATGTACATAAAGGTTTATATATGTGTATGCAAATGTTTGTTACTAGAAACTACAATCTAACAAATATAAAGGCTCCCACACTGAAGAAGCCACAGGCGAAACGCGTCTGTGCAAGGAGTCCACAGTTCACTTGCTACAAACTCGGAGGAGTTTTAAAGTTGGCTACAAACTGAGGGATCAAGACCCTAACTTTGCTACAAACGTGAGGCAACACAACAGAATTCTTAAGGACGGGCAAGTAAACTTAGCCCCTCCTCTCTCACCTCCATCAAATCAAGGACTATTAATGCCTAAGACACCAGTGCTACAACTGGTTACCTAGTTATCACTAAAATTTGTTATGAACATGAATTTCTTGTATGAATATTATTAATAAACAATGTGTATATACTGCTAAAACATTAATTCAGAGTATTATCTAGAGGTTGCTAGAAGGGGTTTTTCATTTACTTTTCCCCAGGGAAATTTAATAAACCCCCCCCCCTTATTCTGTACTATTGCGGCCTATAGAAGGCCCAATAAACCTCATTACTCTGACCATAAGAACACTACAGGAGATCCATAGAAACCTGGTTTCTCTCCCCTACCTTGTACATCATATACCGCCCTGTAACCAGCAAACCAGTAAAACTACAATGGAAAAGGACCTAGGAGTCTTAGTAAACCATAAACTATTCTCTACTTCCCAAAGTCAGGCAGCAGCTGCCAAGGCAAGCAGGATTTTGGGGAGCATCATGATAGGTGCCCTTGACCAGGGCATCATTTTACCCCTCTATAAGTCACTGGTCAGACCCAATATGGAGTAAGTAATTGGACTTGTAACACTTTCTGAAACAAGAAAGATTAATGTTATACTGTTAAAGTAATATTCCAGTCCTGAATTCCTGTCAGATCCCCCTCGTTGGTGCACCCTTGGCCATTGCTGGGTAGCCCCAGGAGTACACATACTGAGAAACAGTAACCTAGATGTTTCCAGCAGCCATCCCATGCCTCTGGCTCTCTGGATTAAAACCAACAAAGGGACCCTACATCCCCCAGCTCCCTACTCCATTCTCTTCTATAAAACCTCCCACCACCCTCTATGGTTTAAGGAAAAACTGTCTGTTTTGTAATGTTCTGCCTGATTGTTTTCTCTTTCAGAATGTAAAATAAACATCTGTGTTAGTATTGTGCCCCCGGACCAGATTTACTTTTCTACATGCTGTTTCCTTTATGCCTGTGTTTCTGTGTTGCTTAAGTGGGAGTGGCTTTCCTGCCCTTAAAGCAGAACAAAACTCACATTTGTAACTAGCATCCCCTGAATTGCTCTCACTATTAAGAGTATATTTTGCCAATTTTAATTACTCCTGCTTCACTCTCATCCCAGATAATGGCGGCTGTTTTAGTCTTAAAGCTCTGCCTTCTCCATTCATTACCACTGTTGTGCGTGGCAGTGATGTCATTGCCACACCTGTGCAATGCCTCATCATCTCACACCAAGGAACAGCAAAACAAATCTGTGTTCTAAGGCATTTAAAAAGAAAATAAAAAATATCTATTTCTTGTTCTACAAGAATGCTAAATCCTAAGAATGCAATATCTGCAGAGGCTTTGGCCAAAAGTGTTTCACAAGTTCAGTGGGTTTTGGTCAGCTTTAATTAATGCCCTCAGTACAGCTGCTTACTATAAACCCCCCAAATCCTTCCACTGACAAGGGTGAGCTCCCCTCCCCCACCCCCCCAAAGCAGAACTGAAAAAAATCCGGCTGAAGTAATGACTTTAGTGAGAACGCTGCCAGTAATACGTTACTACTGACTGGGATCCTCTCATCTGAAGAGGCTGAATCATAGCAGCAGGGGTTAAACTTGCGAGCTTAGGAATGTGGAGCATCATCTCTGCCTCAGCCAATAAGATGAATATCAAGTCAGGATGTCTCTGCTCTGTACACCAAACACGCCACCCAGATGTTCTGTTGCTAATGTAAACATATTGTTGCTAGAGAAAGCTGTTTGTTTTAAACAAATCAAAAAGATAAAAATGAACAGATGAGCTCAGTACATTGAGGACATCATTTTGGCATATCCAATGTAGAAAAGCCAGCCAGCGTTCAAGCAATTAAAAAATTCAAAATTGTATTCCAAAAGGTTAAATACCATCCAAAAGTAATTAGGGCGGTTCATAAGACAATATGAGGGTGAAACCTGGTGTCAGCGCGTTTTAGACCCCTGGTCCTTACTCATGACTCATTTTGGCACACAATAATGGAAGCTTTTAAAATGGACCAAAACCCACGGAGATCTGGCCAGGAATCTATAAGATTCCCGGGCTGATTGATTTCCTGCCCCAGGCCCGCTGTGTGAGACCCCCCAGTTCGCTTGAAGAAACTCACCTTCTTTTTCGGTCCAACGGCGCAAGCGTGAGCCGTGACCGCAGCCCCATTAGCCATCTAGCAAGGTGCGTGCCCGCGCCAGGCATTTGTGAATGGCCGGCACGCTCCCTGTTAGAGGGTAGTGGGGGATCCGCTCGCCTTAGACAAAGAGGCGGGGGCAGATCCGAGTGCGCTGATTGGACAAGCGGCCACCCATGCGCCATAGAGGTGAGTTTCTTCGGGCACAGCAGGGCATCCCTGATCGGGGTGCCCCGGGGGCAAGAAACCCATTATAGTCAAAATCCTTGTTTTGGTCCAATTTAAACAGGCCATTGAAAGTAGAGTTACTGAGCTTCTCCTGCCACAGATAAGCCATCTTGTGTCTATGCGTCTATTATATATTCCGAACTGATCAGTCCAGCTGCCCCCTGTTTGCTGTATTACAAATGACTGTGCTGACTTAGAGGTAGAGCTACAGAAACTCACCTGTCTGAAGCCACTTCCTCGGGGGCTAACACATCATCACCATTCAGTCAGTATAATTAATCCAGTGTGCTTGTGCCTCACCCAGTGGCCTCCTTTACTGCTGTCTGCGAGAGAAACAAAACAGCAGCCATAGCAGGCGCCATAATGAAAGTCATGTTTACAGCAGAGCTGGTAAATGGAACACGCTGAATAATGCCCCTGTCTTTGTCTGGCTCCCTGTGCATCTGCGACTCGCAAAGATCTGCTCCGCTGTAATGAAGGGCTGCGCGCTCCCAGCCTGGAAATAAACATCTTTTACATTTTGCTCAATTCACACCGGGCAAAACACAAAATGTAACAATAAATAAGACATAGGCCTCGCTGCTTACCTGCGTCTGGAGTTTTAGTGTGCACTGCTTAGCGGGTACAGACTCATATTGTATTTTTACACTAACTAGCAAGTGTGCTTATTTATTCATATGTGGACACAAAAAAAATATTACTCCTGATCTGAAAACTCCTTCCAAGAAAGTGGACCTGTATCTTGTAATGGCCAATAGGCTTGCAGCAGGGCCGGTGTCAGCACCCGGCAAGCCCGGTCAGCTGCCGAGGGCCCCCACCCACCCCCACTGACAGCTGGCACAATGTGGTTAAAGAACTTTTTTGCCACTAACATTGCATCAGACCCTTGCACTGCACCCCCTAGCTAGTCGGGTCATCACTAACTTCATAGCGTGCAGTTGCCCGAACCCTTAACCTCTGCTCAGGGCTCCTCTACCCAGCCATTTCTGTCCTGTGTATTTTGGCCATCCATCCCTCTTCCTCCCAGTTATCTCTACATCCATCCAATTCTGCCCTGTTTTGTCCATCCCTCTTCCTCAATACTCTGCTCATTCATGTGGGGCCAAACTAAAAAACAGCTCCAATAGGGGGTTAGAGGGCAAGCACCCCTTCTTAGTTTTGGCCATGGAATTTATAAACCCCTGACTCTCCACCACAAAGGGGCCACTGAGACCATGCCGCCCGAGGACCCACATAGACCTGGAGCCGGCCCTAGCTTGCAGCATCCCCCACCCTGCTGACAAGTGGCTGCAAGTGTTGTAAATTGGGTAATTTACTCACTGTATTGGACCAAATTGCTGGCTGAGCACTGATTACTGGTAACAATCTTTAGCATAGCCCAGGGGTACTCCAAACTATAAAGGTCCATTTAAAGGCATCCAGTGAGAGGTGAAGGTCCGGGTGGAGGGCTGTCTCGAGGGGTTAGTTAGAAATCAGCACACTCGGGGAAGGGCTATACATTCCCAGGCAAAATAAAGAAAGGCTGCTTGACCCCCACCTCACCACAAAAATCCTATAGGGCACTGGGAAAAAAATGAGCTTTTTTTGGCCCCACAGAACCTACAGCTCTGGCCTGCTTTAACCCCCCCCCCCCACACATTCTGTGCAGACCATGTAAAGGGGGTGGACTAGGGTCCAAAACATTACTGCCAATAAGGTCTGGTAACAAGGACGGATAGATAGGGTTCTGGGGAGAAGGATTAATGGGAGAGAAGCTGTAAGAGGGGTGGATAGACAGAACAGGAAGGGCGGGGGGGTGGAGATAAAGCTGGGAGAAGGGATGGATAGCCAGAACTAGAAGGACAGGAATGAATGGGCTGAGCTGGGGGGGTTCTGGAGAAAAAGCAATGGGTTGGCAAAGCTGGGAGGCCGGGACTGGATGGGAAAAATTGGAAGGACAGGAATAGATGGGACAGAGGAGAGGCTGGGCTGGGTGGGGCACAGCTGAGGAAACAGGGATGATGGGCCAGAGCTGGGGGGGCCGGGATGGATGGGGATGGGATGGATGGATGGAGCAAAGCTGGAGGTCAGGAATGGATTGGACTGAGCTGAGGGGGATGAGATACTTGTACAGATGGGGCTTAGATGGGGCAGAGGGAAAGGAAAAGATAGGGCAACTTCCCGCACATGCAGTACTTCAAATTGCAATGCTAGGTGCCAGGGAACCATGACACTGCCAGGGAGTCTAAGCACTACATCGCCGATCAAAGGGGCAGCTCTGAACATGACAATAAACAATCAACTGAGTGCAGGGCTGTCTGGGCATGGATCTGAAAATCTGGCATCAAGGTCCGCATTTGGACCCTGGTCCACCAGTTGAATATCGCTGGCATAACCCATAGTGTGCTGTTGTTTCAAAATGCTCAAAAAATATTCTTACTTTTTTGGAAAAATGATGTAAAAATGCCCCGTTTCATGTGCAGCTGATTTTATTTTAGGAAAAATTAGAACAAATATTGTAATTGCAATTTTTTGTTTGTTTAAATGAAGTACCTAGAGTACCTAGAAATTAAAGATAATCTTTTTATTCTTAGATGAGATGTCTATGTAAATAACTTTTTTCCTTTAAAAAGTATTATTTTAATACCACTTCCACTTAAAGGGACCATCTGGGTAAAAAAGTATACATACCTTTAGTCCTGCACAACTGATTGACCCTATACTGCTAGTTTTATAGTTACTTCTGCAGACCACGCCATCTCCACTCATGACCAGGGCCTGTAATCGCACATAACTCAGGGCGACTAGTCACATCCACTCCATTCATTTCAATATTGAATGGAGCGGACACAGCCATTAAATGTAACTGATGTAAGGGGACAGCCGCTCGGCTCTAGGCTATGGGCAGGGGTGCACTGAAGTTAAAATATGTCCCGGACTATTTGGGGTACACTGGCCCCACTGTACTGTTCCTGGCCCAGGATAGTATATTAATGTCAAAATATATATATATATATATATATATATATATATATATTCGCGTCATAAGATGCACCCAAGGTTTAGAGGACAAAAATAAGGAAAAAAATATTCTGAGCCAAATGGTGTGCTTAAATCCCCCTCCTAACTACCCCATTACAGAGTGTGCAGAATCCCCCAATTGCCAATCGGGGGAGGGTGGGGAAGGTGGAAGGTGGTGGCTCCAGCACCGGGCACAAGGAGATGCGCGTATTTGTTGAGCAACTGTGCGATCCATGGTAATATCAGTGCATGGGCTAATTGGGTTCGGGGACGCGCGCATTCGCGGTAATGCGACTGCATGGTCCGCAGTTCACCTAAATCCATCATGGAGGCTAACCCAGAAGCAGTTGGTGCTTCCTTGTATGTAACACATGTGCTGCTTCCAGTCTCACGCTGACAGATTCGGTGGCGGAGCTGTGAGGGGCGGAGGCACTGGTCATGCTGCTATTTAAGGTCAGTATCTAGTACACTACAACAGCCTGATGAAGTGGGCAATGTGACCCACAAAATACGTGGCTGTTGGTGAGATGGGGGTGATTATTTAGTGATTGTTATATAGATGCACTGATGACTTTCTGATTTATGTTTATCCAGTTCTATTTTTCACATTGGATATGAATTAACTTGTTTTTATGTAGTATTGCTATGGGTTTCCTTTATTGACCACAACAAAATGTCAAGACTGGTTTATCCTGATGGGTAAAACAGTCTGACCCATTGGCGACCCTTCATTTAGTATGTTGAGGGGGTTTGATATTTGCTGGTCCGCTATGACCTATATACACAGAATTCCAGGACTAGGTTCGGTCCTGGCACGAAAACATCCCAGACCCAGCATACCCACCACACCTCTAGATGATTTTGGTTAAAAGACAACCATCTTTTATTATGAAAATATTAAAATCTCAAGATACAAAGGTGCATAAATCTCATTTGTACAAATATTCAATTCATTTGATATATAATACCTAATTACAGACTAACATTGACATACTTGCTTCTCAAAATAATGCATTTTTAGTATAACATTGATGCCATGATTAAATTCTTAAAAAACACGATATCTATTTTGTCTTACTGATCTGAAGATCGGCCAGACAGGGCAGACATGTTTCGCCACATAGGCTTCTTCAGTGCCCTAGTGTACATAATAAAGAGAAAAAGAATATACTTTAGCATAAATGTGAATGTATGTACAGCTTTATACATCACTTAATATATGCACCCCTTGATTCAAAATCATCACTTTTTTGTTTTACGGCACATTCAGATTAAACATGCAACTTGTATAACAATTATTTCTTAGTGATTGAAATGGTCATACACTATAACCTTGTCCATTTCCCCAAAATAGGGACCTTTCTTATTTACCTGATTTTTATATTATCGTCAGAGAATGTCAGGTCTTGGTGGAGATGAGGAGTCACCACTTATCCCTTCTTTTTCCTGTATAATAGTCTGTTTTTTAGTATTGGGTTCTATTCATTTATAGCCCCATTGGAGTCCCATAATTGAAGATGTGTAAAGATCCTGGCATATTAAAAGAGACCACAAACAGTAGTCATGTTATTTTTAGTAACAACCCATTTCTCAGGGGAAAAGAGCAAAGAAAAAAGGGGGATGAGATGGGGAAGAAAAAAGGAAGGAAAAAGGGATGGAGGGAGAAGGGGATTCCTTTATTGACATAATTAATATGGTTATATTATGTATGTGGATTGATTTTGCCTATTGATGTTGTTTTTGCACAGGGTTTATTATTGATCTGGATCATAGGCAGACATTCATTAGTAGGTTAATTTACATGTAAATCTTTATATTTTTCGGTCCCCCCATCTTCACCATTGTCTTGATGTTTATGGTGATGTCATTTTGAACATTTTAATGGTTTTTAATTTGTCTTGTGATCCAAATAAAGATTTATTTTGATAGTTTTTATATTTTGGTATTCCTCCCTTCCAATTTCTCTTTCATTTCCATTTTGTGACCCATGGACCACTTGATCACTGGTGGCCTATCACAGGACCAGGTTTCACTGGCAGAGTGAGGTGAGGGCAAACCAAACCAGGGCTTACAGGAGGGTATGCATTGGAGGGCATTAGCAATCAGTATGCGACCCGTGAAACGGCCAATGCCCAGTCTGTTTTAAATGGGTTTTTCTCTACTTTAGGTGACTGATAACTAATCACATTTTTGGGGACCAGCAAAATGTCAATGCTAGTATGGGCATAGTCAGGGGATGTCTTGTAGCCCCAATTACTTAAAGGAGCAGTATCGCAAATTTTTCTTGGTGACTTATATTTAAATGGTACGTTGAATGTAGGTAAGTGTTGGAGTAAGAATTACAAATTTAGAAAAAAATGATGTGTGTTGAACAGCTGGAGACAAATAGCTCATGTTTATGTCTTCTGAGTGTCGGAGCCCGACACTCTGGCCTGTTCCATGCTGAGGAGAGGGGGAAACAATGTATCAAAGTATCAGCTGTTCAGTGCTGGCAGCCATCCAGCATAAGATAACAACATTGCAACATTGCCTGGCCAGAACTTATATATCTAAAACAGAGAGAAAAGCTCTAGAATTCATTTAGCTGATTTTGACAGTTTTCCCTTCATGTTGACTCTGCTGCAGAATCTTTCAGTTTACCATTTTCTCTCTCTTTTCTCAACACATTTTTCCATATGATCTTTCTTTCAGCTTTGTGTGTTTTGAGCAAAGCTCAACCCAGGATTTTCACTATCTGGGATGCCCTGATATGTGAAATCCCCAAGTTCACCTGTGAAAACGTACCTTTCCCTGTCCCACAGCGCATGCGTGGGCTCTCATCCAATCAGCTCTGTTTGCACACAGATGGGGAGCCTGAGCAGTAACCTTCCTGGCCGCCCGGTCTGTCTAAATGACTATCTGTGTGAGCGCCAGAAAAATGGGGGGATCTGTGGTTATCCAGGGGTTGTTTCACACAGTGGGCATCCTGATTTAGAATGCCCAAGGGGGAAGGTCAATGGCCGGGTCTTTTAGACTTCAGGGTCAGCAACTCAGGGTTTTGTTCCACTTTAATACCTTTAGATTTTCCTGCACAGTTATTCAAAGAAGAATTTCAGTTATTTTCAGTCAGTTTAGTTTATTTTGTATAGATTTTACACATTTGAGTCACCTGGTCTCATAACAAAAGCAACACCTCACACACACACAGCCATTACCACTGATTACAGTGTCAGCCTCTGAGGTAAAGTGTTGCTAGGAGACCAGTGGGCTAAAAGAAGCAGCTCACTAAATACAACCCAGCAGATCTTCCTATTCAGCAAATGGACTGAGCCATTGTAATTATACAATTTAAAAGAAAGGCATATATTTTTTCCTTTTTCTATCGCCAGATTATTTATACACGTTAGAAGCTATTGTGTGGCTATTTAATTATTTATCTTTTTTAATGCAAATTTCGCGATACTGCTCCTTTAAATCCTATACATTGATATCACAAATGAAAGACACCAGACATTGTTTAAAATAATAATTACATCTTTATTTGTGTCTTTATTTTTGTTTCACATGAACAACAACCAAAAATCAAAAACATGGAAAGGAAACATTAGCAATATATCGGAGATTTTGTTTTCAGCTATCTTGACATAAACATTGTTATTGGTTGCTGATACAGTACTGTCATCCTACAGCTCCTTATACGAGGTGCAAACGACTGCATATGTCACATACAGAATAACCAGAGGGGGGATAGACAGACCCTCTACCCTTTAGGGTTAATAGTGCAGTTGAAATGTAATATTCATGATCTTGGCCTAAAGACTAAGGCTAAGCTGTCAAATAACATGGTACATGTTCCTTATCTTTTACATTCATAATGCAGAAATAAAACTATATTATTAAAAACATATTAAACATATGACATAAAAAACATCACTCAGAAGACACCAATTGCATTGGTTGCATTGTTATTACCCAGTTACCTTTATATGGTATTGAAAATGTATAGTATACTTTGGGGTATAGACATTTACTATTTTACTTTACTAATTAAAGAGGAACGTCTATATTACTTGTGGTAGGTGCAGAGACTTGGAGAGGTGATTAAACCAAAGTGTGGAAAACTGATTTATAATTACTTATCATAAGTGATCAATGAAAGTAGAGTTAATGAAATACTTGGTAAGTATGATCATTGCTGACTAACTCATCTCAAAACTGACAGTTAATTAAAGAGACACTAACATGTAATTAAAAAGTAATTAAAATGTGTGTTCAGTTGGAGAGATGCAATTTCTCACGATGATTACCCAAATTATATGCTTTACATACTAAAAAAACTATCTAAAAAGCAAGTTAGCATCAGCAGTAACAAGTAAGAACCCATTTGAAGTTGTCCATATTGAAGAGATTATCAAAGGTTCTTAATTCCTATCTTTTAGGAATTAAGGAAAATTCCTGTATCTTTTGCTAGGAAAGGAGAGAGCACAGGATGGTTAAATCATATGAAAGTTACTGTCATCATGCCCCAGATATGAACAGGCTATTGTTCAAATCGTTCTGGGCTGGTTCCTATCTGATGACTTAGCAGCCAAAGAGCGGATTGACAAGAACTGGGTTTACAATATGTCAGGGTAAGTAAAAATTGTTATTTATTTGTCTACTCCAAGGCATAGAGCTATTGGTGGAGAGGTTGGCTAAGTCGATTTGCATCACCAGTAGGCTTGGTCAGCTTTAAAGAACTCTCATGACAAAAGTCATTTACTAACTCACAGGATAATTGTCTGATCCATTCTTAGGTTGTGAGACTTAAATGGTCAGGTGCTTGACTATCCCTTAAAAATACCATCAAGAGATATTTCCTGACTGATTCAACAATCCTTAAAAGCAACTATAAACTCTGCTTCATTTATACGAGTGTTCTGCTAACTCATTTATTTGGAGTCCTGATGTAAGTTTGGAAAGATCTAGTCAGAAGACTACTTGTACCCTTAGTATCTCTTGGTAGTAAGTTTTATGGAATGTACGAACACCTGAACACAATTCACGAAAGTGGTTAAATATCACAATATAATATTGTTAACTGAACACAGCCCAAAAAAATCTAAAATATAAAAAATAAAGTTAATTTCTATCCAAGTAAAATCATAAAGAGATTCCAGCAATATCAATGATAACAAAAATAATGCCCGTAATCGATTTCCCTTCAAAACAACTAAAACTTTGCTCAAATGTGTGTTTTCAAATTTAGCAGACACACTGTAAAATTTTGGATGTGTTTTTATTTTATACTTTTGGTATCTTTTTACTACAGGCAGCTTCCTCTGTTCTTTCTAATACCAGATCTCACTAAGATAACAACATGGAAACCGGAACATCTTGCATCCTAAATGGCAGGTTCTCCAGGTGAGAAGCACAAGTTGTCCAGTGTGGCTGAATATTTCAGCAAATCTGTGGATAACTGGCGCTCCTCATTGGTTGGAAACATTTGACATTTTTTTCAGTTTTTTTACTGAATATCCTTACACATCAGTACATTGTTCTTTTTTTTAATGTATGCCTTATATATGATCCAATATTCATAAAACATCTTCCCAGTCACTCGTAATTAGGTAACTCCCCCCAGGGCAATTGATACCACCCCTGAGGAGTCTATACACAGTACATTCTTACATGCCCTTGTTAATGATATTTCTAAAACCCTTATATATAAGACTTATACCATCTAGGCTTATCCCTTTTATGTGTAATGTAAATACAATATATATATATATATATTTATATGTGTACAAAAATATATCATATTTGTGCACATATACTGAGTAAAAATATAAGGTGTCACATTAGTGCAATGATGGCAACTATATAGTAAATATCAATAGTGTAATGTGATTCATATTGACTTATGTAACAATATACTCATCACTTCTGTCTAGATAGAATAGTATTAGTATAGGAAAATACATCATACTTACCAGTAGTCATTATTATACTGTATTTATTTGGTAAGAGCAATAAAATGCGTATATTGGGGCCTGTTTTAGATTGTAAATTCTTAGTAGTAGTAGGTTTACATATTATTCTGTAATTATTGGTTGCAAGTGGTACACCAAGTACAAATTATAATCACCATATTCTAAGTAATATGACACATTTCTATTAGTATTTGGTGCACAGTTGGAGATAATTATTTGTTTTTGAGATATTTTAGCTGATGTACAGCCAAAAGAAACAAGATCAAGATTCGAGAAAATCAGGAACACTGGAGAGAAAATGGAACAGCTGTTTTGAGGAAGAAATAGTAATAATCTGTGTACTGCTCAACACATGTAACCTGGTTTCTATTTTTTCCAGGTTCCTTGCACCAGTGTTAATAAATCTGCCACATTGATTTATTTCCTATAATTTGATCAAATTGAAATTTAATAAAGAATAATAAATCCCAACCCCTGGGTTTAAACAAAGCCACAAATGACCAAGACCCTGAAATCACAGGTACCAAAAGACTCTCAGGAGGGGAATCTGAGTCTTCAGCTGGTAGTAACCATGACTCCAGCACTCTGGATCTACTACCACTGTTGCAGAACTGGTGTTGTGCTAGTGCTGTCTGGCAATTGAAATTGACACAGTCATTTCTATGGGCTTTAATGTACAGTGTGCCTTTAGTCAGTCCAACTAAAAAAGTGCCCCCAAACCCTAAACCTCCAGCATTGGTTTTCTCACCTACCTTCTTGCTACTGGTGAACTACGTCCTCCTTTAAAGCGGACCAACAGTCAAAAATGACTTAAACCAGACCAACACAACAAACAGTGCTTCTATGCATCCCTCCCCAGGACAATTTAGATTGCTGCACATAAAAAATAATTTACCTTTTTCTAACACCTGCTGGGATAAATTTAAAAAGAAGATGGCAGTTCATGGACTGGCAGGCCACCTGCAAAAGGAAGTGCTGCTGTGCTTCCTGTTACTGTGCATTGCCAGTTATGTCAGTGGGGAGAAGAAGCTCCAAAATGGTCGCTGCCTTTATTTTTCCAACTGTGCTAGCCAGTGGCAACTTAGAATGAAAAGGATGCCTAGGTAGATGGCTCCTAGTTTGAAAAGAATCCCCTCCTCCCTTTTTTTTGTACCTCCACTTGCTACACTTTGCTTTATTACCTTGGTCTGAGCCACCCCCATCAAAATGCTCATAGGATGAAAATGGCAGTCTGGGTAGGAGGCATCTGGTTCAAGGGGATCCCCTTTATCTATTCTCTACATAATGCAGTTGAGTGAGGGACCTTCTTCTGATACTTCCCCATATGTATAATACGGTTTTGTTGATTACATAGACAAGTACAAGAAGATCCCTGTTATCTATCTACTACTTCTCTACCCCATCCCTTGCATGTCATGCCTCAACCCTTCCTTGGAAATCCTCAATTCTAATTTGTTAATCCCTATCTGTTGTACTTAACCTCCCTGACACACACTCATTATAGTATGTATGTAATGTATATTCCGGGCAAATTAAATCTCATTTATTCCAGCACCCAAAAATTGCTAGTGCTTTCCAACGCTTGATAGTATAGAGTCCTCAATAGCCTTTAGGTGCTTCAGAACCTAAAACTGCAAGCATCTTCCAATACTTGACACAGCCCCCTCTAAGTGCCTTCAGGTACTTTGGAACACAAAACTCATAGTGGAGCAGCAGTTGATACTGGGCAGTACAGAACCTTTAGGTACTTCAGAGCATGCAGAAATAAGGCCATTAGGCACTTTGCTCCTAGGTTAGGAATTAAGAAACTGCCCAGTTTTTCTGCAGTAATCCTTTAAGTAGGTAGGTATCTGCCTACACAATGGCAATGGCCTAAAGAAGGATAAATAGCCAAACTAAGCCAATAATTACCAAACTTTCTCTGGATTTTCTTTTACATGTCTATTAAATCTTTACAACTAATTGTCCAGGTAGAAGGCCTAGACATGGTACCATCTTGAATTAAAAATATGAAAAGAAATCACACCAAAAAGAACGAAGTGAAAAAAAATACATATATTAAAAGCACTTGTTACATTTGATGTTACAAGGGTCAGAAAATGCAACTACATTTTGGATTTGAAGCATTTCTTTGTAAGATGAGAACACAGCCACTCAACAGTCTGAAATCACATTTACACTTCTGTTACGATAAAAGATCAGAAGAGCGACAATTCTTCTTTCTGTGTAATTTAATTCAAGGTGAAAAGCGACAATGAAAATGCAATTATTTTTATTACCATCAAAGCAAGTCAGGACTATTATTCAGTAAAAAGTGGATCATTTCTAAACTATTTATTACCCAAAGGCCATACGGGCTTTTTATGGTAAAGACTTAAGTGCTTTTATTAAAGGAGTTAGGGCTTTTAATAAATGAGTTGGGAAATAGTTTGGAGGTTTATAAAGGACACTGAAGTTTAAGAAATATTCCATAGTTATCTCTGTTTTCTAAGTTAAAAAAGTTAATAAACTTCTTATAAAAAATAGATTTGATTCCTTACACCTAGTTTTGTACTGTTTAAAATATACTTTTTCATTAAGCAATGTATGTGGTTTAACTTCAACATTGTTTAGACACTCTCTACTTTTCAATTTGACATTTGAGGTACATTTAGTCGATGATATATAGAACATGTTCAGAAACATTAAATAAAAATTATAGTAATAAGTCAAAACATCTGGACTTGCTGTATTTCGAAGACAAACCAAACAAAAAAATGCAGAAGAATGGCTAGTGAAACGTCTTTAAATATATCAGCAAGTCTAGTTGCCTGACTAAATACCACTGATACAGATATACCATAACCTGGATGAATGAGAGTCTTCAAATTGGATAGCCATAAAAATAAAAATAACAAGCAATTTACAGCACATGTCATAAAGCATGTGAGTGAGGGACCTTCTCTGATACTTTCCCCATAACTTTAGCTCACCTTTAGCCAATATAACCTAACCTGGTGTCATCAGGATTTACCAACCCTTTGTGGTTTCAGAGCAGGTACCTAAGTTGTAGACTAGGCCTTGTGAGTAATATGACTTTGCTACTTTGTTGATTACATAGACTATAAAGGAGGAACACTTGATGAGACTCCCAGGCAAGTTGTCTTGTTTGGAAATTCAAGTGGCTAGAGAACAATTTTAAAGGGGCATGGAAGGATGTTGAATCTTTCAACTATTACCTTACCATAGCCAATGCAAAAAACGCACAAACTGAGATCTGAGAACTCCTTATTGATGGATATTCCAGGTGAACAACATGACCATATGAGAGCTATCCTCCACACATGTAGGGTTATTTTACTGGTGGAACTTCTGCAGTACTTGAAGAACTCTCTTGCCTCAATGCCTACCCAAGTCTAAGAGATATAAATAAAATACTTGAACTTCTAGGGAATGTGATTGGGTGTTGAAGTGTAAATTTTCCCAAGCAGGTTTTTGTTTAATTCTCCAGAAGTTTCTCTACCTCACTTGACGAGCACTGTCCCTCATCATCCAAAGTGGTATGTCAGTGGTTTTGTGGTGGGAAAGTTTTGCAACATTTACCTTACGAGGACCATTGCTTTACCCCTTGCAGAATAACTGTGCTTCACATCTCATCAGGTGCAAAAGTAAAATTTTTAATGTTTCTAATCCTTCCTATCTGTTTTGAAATCCATTCTCAATCTTTCCACTTATCAATGTTTTAACTGCAGTAGGAAATGTCACATACAGTAGTAAGATGTTGAAAATGCAGGCATCTTTTAGAAGGCACTATTGTAACTATTTATAGGCCACAGACTCTCCTTGTACCCATCCCCACTGTACCCTGCAGCCAATATAACCCAGCCCAAGTTATGTCCCTTCGATGCTATAGCCTTATTGTGACTGTGGGGGACTATATCTGCTTATCTGCTCCTTCAATACTAAAGCTCCCCTACCATCACTTTAAGAATGGTAATATCCACTCCTGATCATGATCTGTCCCTACAACGTTAGAGCCTCAGCTAACAAGGGCCATCATCAACTGCCTGGAAAGCACACTGGGGGCGGAGCTCAGCAGCTTATGGGATGCCAGAGCCTATACATTTCTTGCTGATGTTTGGCTCCATTCCATCCCTGCCAACAATTGTAGGACCACATTAAAATCACTGCTAGACTTGATAACCACGCTACCTTTGACAAAATGCAATATAGTTTAAGGTTTGTGTAGATACTCAGATTTATTTCGTACACATGAAAATTATAATTTGGGATCATTTTATATAAAGGCAAATTAACATTTTGGTTTAATTAATTAGAGATTGACAATAGCATTGAAAAAATAATTTCAAGATTTCATCTATAAAACATTCAAGTCTAGTTTGCGCCAACTGAACTTGGTGTGACCTGAATTTCATAAGACTACGTCAGTACATTTTGTTCAGCAGTGTGTGGAGACCATTGGCTGTCATAGAATAACATAAAATGAAAAAAAAAAAAGAAAGTTTGCCTTTTGGAACGGCACATCAAGCTGGTGTCAGAATAGAATTCTAATAAGAGAATATATTTATATTATGTACAGTATAGGTATATACATTTGTATGAAGCTTTCCAGAAAACATTAAAAAAAAAGCAACCAGCGCTGCACATATTGTAAACTTACAAAGTGTACTGTCAACATACAAGAAGCATAAATAAGACCAATAATTCAACAGAAACCGACAAGAATAAAAAGTCAAATACAGGAAAAATTGTACAGTAGGTAATGTATGTATTTTTTTCTTTTAATTACAAAAATAAATAAATTCATTATATATGTTGTTTCACATAACAGATTTACAAACAATAAATTATTCTTTTTTTTTTCAGTGCTGCCTTTATATTTCAATGAAAAATACCAACCTTAAGGATAATTCTCTGCATATAATTAAGAGTTTCTCTTACATATTCATTTGGGAATCAGGTGAGTGTGATGTGGAAGGCCAAAATGTTTCTTGCTAGGAACAGGTTTTGATCAACCACTGAAGACTTTTTTTTAACCATAGCTATGTAATATGGCTTAACAGCGATTTGGTTCACAATTGTGTAACACCATTGTGAAGATGTAGACTTGCCAACGTCCAATACGGTTTGCTGGTCCCTGGCAGGTCTGGCATTCTAGTATGGAAATGTAATGGATGTAGGACGCAAGGAGGGACATTCAATGTGATTGACAATATTGGAGTCACTCATCTCAGAATGTTTTTTTTTAAACAGAAACAACACCCCTCTTGAATCTTTAAGACTCGTGGGCAAGGGGTTGATCTACCTCTTTATGGGGCATCCTGATTTTGGATGCTTCACTGTGTGAAACCCCCCAGATCATCAAATCCAGTGGTCCTCAACCCTGTCCTCAAGGCCCACCAACATGTCATGTTTTTTGGCTCTCCAAATAGCCAGCTCTATTGCTCTGCAGCTGCACTAATTACTCCACCTGTGCATCTTTGTGGAGATCTGCAAAACCTGGCCTGTTGGTGGGCCTTGAGGACAGGGTTGGGGACCACTGATCCAATCCACTCACCGCTTCCACGAGGCCTCGCCGCATCTCTGAGCCACTGCTGCATCCCAGCATACCTGTATCGAGGCCTGTCTGAATAGCCAACATGGGCATGCCGGCAGCTAGAGGCAGGGGCAGGGATGGGGACAGTGCTGCTCGGTCCATTCAGATTAAGGACATCTGAATGGAACAAGCACCGCTGATTGGCTGAGCAGCCTGCACATGGGCCGTGGAAACAAGGAAAATGGTGAGTTTACAGGTGATCCCTGGAGATACACATAGCTGAGCATCACAAATCGGGATTTTCCACCAGAGAGGAACAAAACTCAAGAAAGTCAAATTCTTGGGTGTTATTCTCTTTTAAATCTTTCAGATTCAAAAAATAAAGCTTACAATGATGACATACAAATTAAGGCAATCCATAGCAGCCAATAGATCATTTTTGATGGTGCATTCATTTTCTTTTGCACTTACCCCCAAGGTGCATCCTGATTTGGGATGGCCAAAATGGGTACATGTAGAGACAGCCAGGGATACAAAGGCTACATACTACATTGTCCATGCTGGTCCCAAGCCTGCTGCAGAGCATTGGCATTCCTGCCATGCCATCATTGAGGGAACACCCTAGGGACTTGTCAGACTTCTTGTCAGACTTTTGACCCACTTTAAATACAGTTAAATATTTTAGCTACTGGTATGTTTCAGTCTATAGGCACTACCCTAGTTTAATAGTAAATTAGATTTATTTATTAGCAAATATCTTTCAAAATATGATATTCTGTTAAAAACAGATTCAGAAACAAATGACGGTGTAATTTGTAAACTATATTTTGGGCCAAGCTGCTGATTTGTAAAGGGCCAGTTAACTTGATCTGCGGCTTGGCAAGACAAAATGCATTTATTTGTATCTTTAAATATGAAAAAATGTTTGTTAATTATCAGAAGCCAGTTACTAAGCAATCCAATTCTATTCAAATGAGAGTCATACAAATGACTTTGGAAGGCAGATAAACACTTTTAAGAAAGCTCTCACCTCCCGAGCATTCATCAAACTTTATGGTCTTGATACATAGTAGTATGTTAAACATTTAATTTATATTGTAATTAATTATGGTTATAAGAAGAGTTATTTCTGATAAAGATTTCTTTTAATGGATGGAAGCTATGGATGACGAAGCCAAGGAGATGGTGGGCAATGTCAAAGACCATTGGGCTTGAAGGCCCAAAATGTTATTTGCTACCTAACAGTTATGACCACCAACAGGATTCCTATGATTTTAATCTAAACTAGCATAGCATATGCATAGACACTAAGGTCCCAATGTGAACAAGATCTAAGAGCAAAGGGGGCATTAGCACTATCCTTCATAACTACCTCTTTTGGCAGCGAGTCTCACTGCTGTTACAGAGAAGAATCCCCTTCTATGTCGCTGGAGGAATCTCCTTTCCTCTAACCCTAGTGGATGCCCTTGTGTTATGGTTACACTCCAGGGTTTAAATAGTTCATGGGACAGATCTTTGTATTGACCTTGAATATATGTATACATAGTTATTAGATCCCCCCCAGGAATCTCTTTTCCAAGCTAAATAAACCTAACCTTGACAATCTAAATCACTTGTCTTACCAGCGACGATGAGATAAGTGGCTTAAAATGTTCTGTGCGAATGTTATGAATGAAGGGTGAAATTCAACACGCACCATATAATTAGCAAGCAAGTTATTAAGCTTTTCATAAAAAGGTCCTAATTTATATTTTACTTCAAATCTACAATAGACCTATTGCCCATTGTTCTACTTCTGCACAGCAGTTGAGATTTCTGCTGATGTTTGATATATAAATGGTTGTTTTTTCCTGTGATAGTTAAGTTTCTGAGATGCTGCAGTCTTGGTATAAGTCTTTGGTAAGTGGATACCTCCGAGTCACTGAACAATGTCCTTGTCACTCTGACAAATGATATGGTACAGGACACCGTACAGAGCACTCACCTTCCATCACAAATCCCCTGTATTGATTTTTGTCAGTGTTATCATGAGGAAGAGAGCATCAGATTTGCTCCAAAATTGTTGATGCTACTTAACTCATAATCAATACAGGTATTGGGAGGTATTTCACTTTACAGAACTTTATTTGTTAAAGATAACTAAGAAGTGCTTATTTTCTTTTGTTTGGCTAATGTCAGCCCAACATCATCTTTTTTTCCCCTCAAATTCTCAAAGTCGATTTGTATCCATGACAGCATAGAGAATAACTTTGTTAAAGATAAGTGCTGTTATTGCGAGATCAAATGTCTGTTTAGCAGTGGATAAAAACTAGGCAATGAATAAACTAGTCTGTATGTGGACAAGAATGATAAGGGTAGTGATGTGTCTGTAAGCCCTGGAGGCATGGCTGCTGTTACTATGTAACACAGCAAGATGCCAGCCAGCTTATTACAGTGTCAGGGCAGTGCTCAGTGCTCAGGGAAGGAACCAATTCTGCCCTCTCCTCACCCATCCTACGATAATGCTGCTGTTGCATACAGGTATGTGCTAGACTTTACTTCTTCCATAGTAGCAGGCAGTGCACCCTCCCGATGATTGAGCTTAACATGTGGAGTTGAAGGGCCTGGCATATGGAACCACTTATAGAGCTGACTCATTTGCAGAAAACAGGACAGTGCCCTCCCCATGGCCTTAGCGCTAAACTGACCAGATGTCCCACTTTCGATAGGATCCGACTTTGGGGCCCAATGTCCCTCCAAAAACTCTGGGGAAACCTAAATGTCCCACTTTTATGACATGGGGAAGACCGTCCCACCAAATGTAGAATGCTGGATGTCTTGGTGGTTTACAACTGCCCTGACTTTGGTTGAATGGTGGTAGTGGAATGCATGGACCTCTCAGCATTGGCTCAATCACCAACATCTTTATGGACCAAATATTCCTGGAGCATGTGACCCATAATTAAGCCAAACGCTAAACCACTCCCCTACCATGCCCATCACCCACAAACTGGTTTAAACCTTCCCACTTTGAGGACCCCAAAAAATGGTCAGTGTACTTATTGCCCATGGCAATCACTGCCTCTGCAAATTAAACCTAAAGTTAAGAGTTTACTCCCAGAAAGACACTTGGTTGATAAAAATAAAGCAGGCCTCCTCCAGTTTTTGCCTGGGCTCAATATTTCTTCGGGCTGAGCAGCCTTTCAAGAAAAATGAAAGTCTGTAGACAGACATTTTGAAAAAATGGACTTCTGTGTTTTGAAAGAGATGCATCTTGGGTATTTAAACGTTTCTTCTTATGTTGTTTAAATACCTATTATATGTATGGAGTTTTTTTTATGAACCAGAAAATCATAAAGATATAAAGTGTAATAGTGTAGATATATTCCGTCTTTTAGTTTTCACTGAGCTTTTTAGAAACTCAGGATTCAATTGCCCACATATATAATTATATAAGGAGAATGAGGAGCCTGAATACTGGCCAATTGGTAGGGCTGGAGTGGAGAATCTGGTATTTCCAACAGAAACGGCCATTCATGTTATATGGTGCCTTCTTGCAATTGAAGTTGTTTCCAGTGACTGTTTTCCCCAGCAGCCCTCAGTTTCACCGTATCCCCCACCACCTGTGTTTCCCAATGCAGAATTTTTGCTGGAAAACCTATTGATCTTTGGTGGAGCTGTGAATGTGGCTACCTGACTATTTTGATGACTATTTTGGCAGATTTTTGGGGGATTAAAGATGCACGCCTCAGAGGGGGGAATGAAACAGCCATATATGTAATTTTGATTGTATTTTTGAAGTGAAGAGGAACAGGTGCATTAAGTACACATTATAAGGTAGCGCACCTCAATTTACTGGACAGGTATGATACTTTAAGTGCAACAATCGATTGAAATGCTTTAATCCAACTTGCCAATACTTTGTGTTGCCAATACTAATGTTTAACTGTTATAGATTTTAAAAGACCTCTAGGCTATAAATAACAGAATGCTGGACAAAGGGTCTATTGAGACCCCAAATGCTTTGTCGCTGGAAGCATGTTTTGCTGTTATTTATAGCCTGGAGGTCTTTTACCATTATTCGGTAAGGGTTACGTTTTATACTGGGAAGTCAGAGTGCTGGAATTTATATCAATAGTATTACTTACATTTGATGTATTTTCCACTGCACCATACAATCAACTCTATACTAATGGGTATAATGGACCTAATCCTTTCTTTAAACAGGCCACTCCTGAGCTGTCTGATGCTCTCCTGGGAGCCACTGGAGTAGGGCTCAATGCCAATTCCCATACTTCTGGCTTCAGACTTTAAGGGGGTTTCACAGTATTTCTGAGAGTTACCATGTCTCCTTTATTTAAAGAGGACCAAAACCTGTGTGGTCTGGCCCCAGAGTCTAAAACATAATAGGACCAAGCCATTTCTTGTCCTTTGGTCATCCCAATTCCTACATTCTCTCTTGCTGCATGATTTCTATGCTTAGCCCCAGTACCCTGCGGCATCCACTGCTCCCTCCGCCATGCTCAGCCTGGCCAGGAGACATTGCTGGAGGTCTATGTATGCGCTATGGGGTCTAGTGGATTGAGATTGAGATTCTAGTGGAGTATACTGGGGAACGAGAGGATTTAACACTGCAGGGCTTCCTAAATCAGGACACCCCTAGGAAAATTGTGCTCCGATTCAGACATCTTGGATATTAGTTCTACTGGCCCAGTTCATCATATTTTTGATTTGTTTTAACCAAGTTTGATTGATCTTTAAATGATGAGCTAACACTCCAAAGCTGTTAAGCAGTAGAATGGGAGCAGAGGGGATTTTGACAACCTTTTCTTTTAAAATATATAAAACTGGAAATCCATTAGCCGGTATTATAAAGGCGTTTTATTATAAATTGTGTATACTTTAAAACCTAATGTGTTTTTATCTTGTACACAACAATGCATTTGAAGGGATCACATGCCTTATATTGCATAGCAATGGTGATCAACTAGGCAATATAACCACAAGATAAGTGATTAAGTTTGTTTTTTTTCATATTCTAGTATAGAAATAATACATGAAACACAGTTAGTGATCTTATGGGTGATGGATTGAACAATTCTTGCTAGTGTCCTATTTTTCCCTTTGTACTCTAAGGGTTTACATGGTTTACATTTTGAAGACACTGCAATTTATAGCATGACGTTCTGTTTTTGATCACAATGGCCTTTGTTCTCAGAAAACACTCCAAATAAGTTCTAACAGAAAGGCTATAGGTATCACATGGACCAGATATACAGGTATATCACTAGTCCGGGAACTCCATTTTTTACTGTTTTTGGTTCTAATGAAACCCATATTTTTTTTTTGGGGGGGGAGGGGACATCTCATAGAAGCTCTTGTGACTACATGTTTTGAACTTTAAAACTGTATCCAAAACCTAATAGAAAAATTGAAGTTGGCCCCTAAGCTGGGTACTAATCATAGCTCATACAAATACATACCGGTAGTTATATAGTACAGTAGATATAAACACATGCCCAACCTTTTTACCTCTAAGTTGAACCTTTGCCTTTCTCTTTCAGCATTTAAGGTGCTGCATTTCACCTTTTAAAAAAATAAGTAAGCACTCAACTGAAAGAAGAGGGAAGAGCAGTCTGAAATGGGACCCCTGATCTCCTGGGCCTTGGTGGGGCCATTACCTCCATGTCATCACTAGCTACACCCATGGATGCATATTTCTAATACCCTACAAACACAACTTTTGTTTGAGGGATAAAACTCGCTGTCCCGCCCTGGCATTCTGGCAGGCAGCCCACTGTTACATTGTAGCACGAAGCCGCCTTCCATCTTAAGCACAAACTGCTATAGCAAATGCTACCTCTGTATACTCATTATACTAAAACCATACAGATGGTATGGTATCATCTGGTATCATCTGTTTTAAAACAAACATGATTGCCTTGGTCACTGGACCTTGGACACCTCCTTTTTGGCGCACAATATACATAGGTAACAAACGTCTGCAAGTAACTCATAGCACCTCGTAAAAGTTTTTAGATCCTTACTTGAAAAAAAATATATAACAACCTCTACTGAGGCTGTTTTCTTTCCCACAGAGAATGCATTTATTTCGATTGTTCATAGCCTAGGCAGCTGTTGAATGCAACTGGCAAGTCCTGTTTACAACAAAATAACCTATAACAATATCGGACCCACGTATATACAATTATGTCGACTCAACTCCTACACAATCTTGAACACCAAGGCCCTCAAGAAAAAAATGATTACACAGTGGCTTTGTTTTTTTCTAGTTTTCCCAGCCCTATCGGAGCAGGAAAAATAACCTTTTCTTGTAACAAAATACTGCATCCAGATTGGGAGGATGCCAAAGTGTCAAATACTCTTTGACTGCCTTTGTTTTTAAATTAAAATGTTGAGACTTTTCAGCTGTTGGGTTTGCCCCTCAAACAGATGCTTATACATTTTGGTTGGTTGTCACAATCTGTAAACGTCTTAAAGATCACACATGCTGACTCGTCAACATGAACTATGGAAGAAACAAAAACGTTGGGCTGATGAACAGCAGCAAGCTCCGTTTTTCCAGTAAATACCCGCAGCTGTCGCCAAAGCGAATGGCGATTGGGGACCCAGCTGCGGGTCTACTTTGGTCAATCACTGCTTAACAGAAGCAAGTGACAAGTAAAGTGACATGACAACTGACACGTATTTACAAAACACCACAAATATAACCTACATGCCGTCCACAAATATAAGTTAGCAGATGTTCTTCAAGGCTATTTTCTCAAGAGGTAGGTGATGTAGATGTGAGAAAAACAAGACCTGTTTCCATACCATCACCTACTTGCCGAGGTTCCATAGGATATTCTGTGTTGATGTCCCAGTTTGTTTGTAGGACAGCCCTAGAAGAGTCATAAATGGTATCTTCTTGTGCGGACCATATTCCATAGAGCCCTTGGGTTGTTTCGGGATAGCTCCAACAAAACTTTAACTTAACCTTAACATCTGTCTTGCAAGATCTACTTTTACAGAGTCGTTAGAACTGTGTCAGCAAATACAATCTTTTTTTCCTTTGGTTAACATTTCTTGAGTTGGCATTGCTTAAAGGCTGATGGTCTCTGAGACAGTAGACATCCCTTAGCTAACTTCCCTTGGCCATCTTGGCACTGGACAGTTCTGGTGTGCCAGCCAGTGTCACATGTTCTAGAACAGGAAAGCCATGGACCCGTCACCCACTGTGGTTGGTTGCTCTGAGTAACAACATTATTATTTATGCTGTTTGTAGTGGAACTTTGCTTAGCAGGTACAAAGAAGCTGTAACGAACGTCAATTGGTTTGCTAATATCCGTTGCTAGAATTTGCACCACCAGTACCTCCTTGATGGCCGAATGCCCCATACTGTGAAAAGAATCCTCAGCGTGGCTCCATCCACTGTAATTCATGGCAAAGCTGTTCAGTTCAAAGATGTTTTCAGAAGTGGAGATCATGTATTTTCCATTGATGATATACTCTCCTGTCTTCTTTTTTAACGCCAAATAAGCCGTAAACTTGGTCTGATCTTTGGCCTTGTATTGCTTGACTTTAATATGGGTTGCTCCTTCAGGAATCTTTACAATGTCAGTGTAGCCTTTGCTGTAAAACAGACAAGCAGAAAAGGTATGTTATAGTTATTAATTATAACCTTTCCCTTTATCTGCACATAAAAAAATAGTCCTTGGTTGTAACAATTATTACATGACTGCTTATT
The DNA here is from genome assembly GCA_027917425.1 of Gastrophryne carolinensis. Lineage (NCBI taxonomy): Eukaryota > Metazoa > Chordata > Amphibia > Anura > Microhylidae > Gastrophryne > Gastrophryne carolinensis. The sequence goes on along the minus strand of CM051236.1, from coordinate 473,474,188 downwards.
GTAAAAATTCCAGCTGATGTGACCCAGCCATCCCTGGCTTACTTGTAGGCTGGCATGTGTTCCTGCCCCCAGCTTGAATCTGAATGGTTGGGAGCAGGAGCGCACCAAAGCTACAGAGAAGCAAGGAATTCGGTCACAGACGAAGACAGTATCGTGGGAGCTGCCAGTAAATGGCTTTTTGAGCCACTTTAAATTGACTCCCTAGTCATATAGGCCTGAGGGGTCACTTTCAAGACTCACAGGTTGGCGGCAGTTATGAGGAACGCCCCACGAGCAAGGAACACAAACATAGGTGCCTATGAGCTGTGTGCTCTCAGAGTGAGTCATGGAGGGTAACTTTAAAGAGGAACAGAATCTGTGATTTTCACTACTCCAGGTTTTTATTCCCCTTCCCTGGGGCACCTGGTTTTGGGATGCCACGCTGTGTGAATTCCCTCAGATTGCTTATAAACTCACCTTTCCAGCAGTTCCACTCTGCAAGCGCACGCAGGGCCCAACTACATTACAATTCAGGTCCCGCCTCCGCCATCAGTCACAGGGGCATGGCCACACCCTCTTCATTTAATACTTTGGGAGGTAAGTTTTATTTGGATGCTGAATCACTTTAGCTATTGACTTTTTGTGGTTAACAAAGTACCTTGCAAAAATGATTACATATTATCCAAGATGACGACATTTTATGTTAGAGTTTTATTTCTCAGCTTGTAATACATGTTAATAAATACGCCATATGTTTTTCCTTTAGACACCAGTATTTGTGCTGATGGTCAGCATGCTATAACTATTCCATATGTTGCATATGATGATATAAGTTGATATAATATCCTAGACTAATGCAAGCTCTGTAAAGCCTTGCTAGTTCCTTTATGACACTGAATATGCTGAGCATTACCTTGTGTGCTTACTATTATTTTAATTCTTTTTAGAAGGTGACATCATTTCTTTATACATGTACATTCATATACAGTAGATCAGGGTTTTTTTTTATAAAGTACCACTTTCCATTTTGCAATTATTTCAAGTATCACACCTACCACCACTAATACAGATTTCCTCGAAATGGTACTTGCCCAACAATGCAAGCCCCTCTGCTCACAATGCAGCCAACCCAAAATGGGATCCCAGTACTTGGCCACCTGGCACATACTAGTGTAGCAGTAGCTTGTCGGCTATCCCTTTAGCAGGGTGCGTGCCCCCACCAAGCATTTGTGAATGGCAGGCGAGGGCATGCTCCCTGTTAGAGGGTAGTGGGGGATGTGGCCACCAGTTTGTTCCAGTGACCTGGGGAGTGCCCCAGGGGCAAGGACCAAAACCCAGGATAGTCAAAATCCTGGGTTTTGGTCCACTTTAAGTACCACCAGATGGGAGCTCAAGTATCTCCAGTGGTGCTAGTACTAGTCTCAAATTAAACTTACCGGTTCCCCAGATCTAGTCTTGCAGCTTACCAGTGAGTGCTGGTGCACAGCTATACAGCCTGTAAAGCTTACAGTGACTGGCCACAGGCATCGGCAGGGCTGTATTTACCATTAGATAAACCTAGGCACGTGCCTAGGGGGGCAACCTGGAAGGGGGGGAGGATGCTGCCCTTACTACTGTAGTAAAGAAATTACAACTCTCATATCCTGAACCTTAATGCCTCCTAACAAGCACCCCCAGCCACAGAAGGACACAGAGTGTATTTGTGTGAAGGAGGGGTGCAATGGGTAGAACACAGGCCAGAGCATCTCCCCTGCACTGCTTTGGTCATGTGACTCTTGTATGTCCGAACGCAGTAAAAGTTGGAACATGCTTGCCTGCTTTTCTGCATTTCGCCCTTTGTGCCCTCTCCCCCCTCCACACACCTTTCAGGGTGAGAAAGAGGGACAATTTGTAAATTAGGCCACACCTTCTCATTGATTGATGGATAGGAGATAGGGTGTAACAGTTAAAACAATAGGAACACTTTGAATAGGCAAATTTAACATTTATTGCTGCAGATCTACAAGTTACACCTCAAAGAGGGACAAATTAGAACAACAAGGTACAGGGGGACATGGACTCAAAAGAGGGACAGTCCCTGCAAATCAGGGGCACTTGGGAGGTATGCCATTGCACCCTTTCCCCTACACAGTTTTTTTCTATGGACCGTGACCCAATTTCAAAAAGGGGACGCAAACACTTAAAGTGCCTAGGGCAACATGACCACCAAATACGGCCCTGGGCATCGGTGTCGAAATGAAATGTCTGGGGCCCATCAGTAGAACTGATTCTGGCGGATTCACCCTGTGCTTATTATGCTGGTTACCTGTTAGTTTACAACCTAGCTTGTGATGAATAAAACTGTAAAGATATTGAATTTCCCAAACCATAAACACAGCAGTGCGTGACTTTCTGTTTGCAGAAAATTATCCCATTTTCTCCCTCAGACTTTTTGTATTTGACAAATATCCTTGTATGAGTTTTACATTGAGCCCTGTGGAGGAGGCCATCATCGCGCTCTCGTCAGCATAAGCAGACAATATTCCTGATTTGATTCTGCGTAAGATAATTTGCTTCCTCCTGCAGAGCGTCACTCCCCCACCTCCAGCGCCGAGCTGCCTCTACAGCACAATGCACAGCAATGCTTTTAGCATAGAAGACTTTGCGCTCATCCGGTCTTAATGAGCGGCTGATTTAACTCATGAAAGCGTTTGGCACAAAAGGAAAGCTTTTACAGGCGCTCTTTGAATTTTATAGAAAGGATGGGTTCTAAATTATAGATCCATGTCAGCCACTTGTTAGCTGTAAGCCTGTTTTATTGCTCCTTGTTTCTTTAGAGTCCCGTCTGCCACTGCTCTGATCTTTAGGCCACTTGTTGTGTGTCATATTGAAAACCTTAAGCTTCCTTCCTTCTTTTACAATCACACTTAGGCCCTTATTTAACAAGGGATAGCACCAGGTAGCGAATGGTGAGCGAACGGTAATGATGCTCACCGCCACAAGAACGCCGGCTCCCCTCCGCAATCACACATTTATCAAGCCGATCCTGCTTAGCGACTGACAGAGCGCCAGATAGCGAATTATTCATAATTATTCCAGCCTCACCCCACAGCGCCAGCGAGCGACCTTGAACAGCGACAGGTATGACCTCTTGCTACCTGGCGCTCTCTAATGCATTTCAATGGAGCAATCTTTAAATATTCATAATTAATTGCTATTAATTTTTTTATTTATTTTTTTTTAAATGTCAAAAATTCTGTGACCACTTCTGCAATGTTATTTTTTTTTTTAAGGTAAAAAAAAAAAAAAAAAAAATTGTGCAGAATTGATATTACAGGTCTGATATTAATGTATTCATATTACAAAATGTTTGTAAAAACATGGTTTTTTTTTTTCCAAAAATATGGTTGTTTGGGGGTTAAAAAACTACTTTTAACCCATCGCCGCCAGCGCTCTGGGGTTTAAACATGCATTTCACAGCGCGAGAATTTTTTGAGCGTGATTTGTTAATGAATATGCTGGGAGCCGTTCGCTATGGCCATTCGCTGTCATGCGCTCCCATACAGCGCGGAACCTGTCAAATAGCGACTCCTCACCCAATATTCAACATTACCGCACACCGACTGAGTCGCTGTCAACAGCCGAACAACGGCCAAGCACAGCGAATACTAGCGTGCGCTGTGAAATAACGCTACTGGCGCTCAACTGTCGCTACCTGGCGCTATTAATGAATCGGCCTCCCCGCTTAGTAGCCAGACTTCTCATAAAGAGGACTTGTCACCAAACAAAACCCACACTTTTTCTGGCTTAAAGTGGGCCTAAAGTTAAAAAGGACTCGATTTGGGATGCCTCTTCAGTTAAAAAATGTTACTACTTACTGATCTGCATACCTGTATCTGCTGTGCTCAAAAGGGTACTTGACCAGGTGAGTAGTCTTGCCTGATTTTGACCTTCCTAGGAATTCTTAAAGTCCCAGTCTAGACACACACTAACTTCTTCCAACCGTATCCCCTTAGGAACAGTGGAAAATTAGCCATTTCAAAGCATCTCCAAGTCTCACATTGTATGTAAGTGCCTAATACATTCTAAGAGAAGCTGTTTTCTTCTGGGTAAGGTGTATAATGGTGCAGCTTTATGAGTCTTGAGCATGATCTGCTGTGGTCAGGGAGAGCTGCTGGACCACTGTGGCTTGGCGTGCGTGCCTATGCTAAGAACACAAAGGGACATAATAGCTGTGAGACCACAGTCCTGGAAGAATGGAGATGAAAAGAGAGCAAACTTTGGAGCCCTGCTGTGTTGAAATGGAGGTGAAGCACATGGAACAGGTATCAGTTAAAGCGGACCAATAGTCAAAAATGAATTAAATCAGATGAACACAACAAACACTCCTCATCCCTCATCCCCTCATCCATCCCCAGGGCATTTAGATTGCTGCACATAAAAAATAATTTACCTTTTTCTAATGCCTATCGGGATAAATTATAAAAAAAAGATGGCCGCTCAGGAAGTCGTGCTGGGCTTCCTGTTACTGTGCATTTCAGTTGGGAGAGGAAACTTCAAAATGGCTGCTACCAACTGTGCCAGGCTGTTGGTCCGGTTTAAGCTGCTTGTTGCCTTAACATTGCTGTTCGGTTAACAGTCCCCTTAAAAGGAGTAACCTCCCAAAATTGGATATCCCAGGGCTAGAGATTAAAAGGGACCTAAAGTAATTTTTTACTTCTCATGTGGAAACCTGATCAAAGAGTTATGTGCATATTGAATTATAACATCCATAATATTGTTCCCCTATGATTCCATGTAGCTGCTCTGTGCCCTTCCTTGTTGCTACCAAGGAACTTCCTCTCCTTCCCTTTCGGAGCCTAAAAGCATAAGGCTGATGTCTCTGCTCAGACTACATTTAGCAGCACCCTTAAAGTGGACCAACACCCTCCCATGATCGCACCCACGTCGGCAGTTGGTGAATGGCCGGCACGGGCGCGCGCCCTGTAAGCGTGACGCGTGGGAGGCAGCGGCGGGCGCGCTCTCTTGTCCGTCACTGCCTCCCGCTTGTCCGCCGGCGGGGATTGGCTGCAGCGGTCACGTGGGAGCGGGGAGAGGTGAGTTTTTGGGGCTTTCTGGGGGGGTTTCACACAGCGGGGCACCCCCGATCGGGGTGCCCCACCGAAGTGGACCAAAACCCAGGATAGTCAAAATCCTGGGTGTTGGTCCACTTTAACACCCTGACCTCCTTCGACAAAGGGACATGACTAACTGAAGCTAGATCGATTCTATAACAGTGACAGCGCTGGAGGGATTTATATAGTGTGCTCTTGGGCGGCTATAGTCCAGCGGGTTTGACAATGGACGATGATGTGTGTATTGTCACTTATACCAAGGAGGTGATACAGTAGTCGACTTCTGCTGTTACACTGTATAAAACAGGATTTTCTGATGCTAGGTCATCTTTGAGCTGACAGTTTGTTTTCCACTCATGTATAGGACAATGTTTTAGTTCTCAAATGGGCAACCCTGGCCATACTGTACATCCCTAAAAACTTTGGACAAGTTGCTCTTAGTTTGTAAAGAGACCCCCCCCCCCCCTCTCTTCAGCCATGGAGGCATTGGGCTCTAATGATGTGTGGAGGATTTGTCCATTCAGTATGAGAACGTTGATGCTGTCCCATGCTGATATGTGACATGATGTGCCCCTTCTTTAGCAGCAGACAGTGCTCCCTCATCATATCTGAGCCCAATATGCGGGGATAAGGGGCCTGGTGTATAGCCGACATCACTAATAGTGACCCTGGCATCACATACACAACGGTCTTGGCACCCATGACATTTGCCCCTTCTTTAGCAGCAGACATTGCTCCCTCATCATATCTGAGCCCAATATGAGGGGATAAGGGGCCTGGTGTATAGCAGACATTACTAATAGTGACCCTGGCCTCACATACACAATGGTCTTGGCAACTATGACATTTGCCCCATCTTTAGCAGCAGACATTGCCCCCTCATCATATCTGAGCCCAATATGGGGGGATAAGGGGCCTGGTGTATGACCAACATCACTAACAGTGACCCTGGCCTCACATACACAACGATCATGGCACCCAGGACATTTGCCCTGCACGCCTGCCCCACAAAAATGCCCCTGACTAAGGGTATAGGAGCAAAAAAACTGCGATGGCTTAGGTACTTTTGGAGCTCGACAGTCATCTGAATGTGGGAATTTAACCAAACTAACTGTCAATGCTCATTGGACATGTCATCCTGGCTTTAGCAAACGCTAGACTGGCCAGAAGAAGGCTAGTGGGAGAAAAAAACTCCAGCCATGGGGTACTTAAAGTATACTGAAATATGGAGAGGTTGGTCTGAGGAAAGAGCAATTATGAGCAGCTCCTACTTGAGGAAAAAACCTGTATTTCCCAGGGCAAATGTGGTGTATTAATTCCAACATTTTTGAGGTCTAATTAGTCAGAGGCAATGATACCTAGGGCCTTATTCATGAAGGGATAGCGTCAGGTAGTGGCTGGTTAATGAGAGGTAGCGACAGGTAGCGCCTGGTGAACGCCTGACACGGCACTCAGTTGCACATTTATCAAGCAGAATCTGTTTAGCGACTGGGATAACGCCATGTAGCGTCTGATTCATCATTTTCCCAGCCTCAGCGAACAGCGCCGGCGTTCAGCCTTGCACAGCGCCAGGTATGACCTCTCGCTACCTGACGCTCTGCCATACATTTCAATGGACGATCCTTTCCTTCTCTTTAAACTGTGTTTTTTTTTTTTTATCTCAAATAATTCTGTGGCCTCTCCTGGCATTGAAAAAGCAGTTTTTCACTTTTTATTTATTTTTTATATATTTCTTCAGAAATGACATTACAGGTCTGGCATTAAAGTGTTACAATGTTGCTACAATGTAATTCCATATGTTTTCGCTTTGTTACTAGTTGATAGATGCTGAAAAACAGACTTTAAATACACCGCCTCCTGCGCTCTGGGCTTCAAACAAGCATTTTTCAGTGCCAGAGATTTGTGAGGCTGTTTTTTTTGCTGAATATGGTGTGAGTCGATCGCTATGAGCAGTCGCTACCATGCTCTCCCATACAGCGCTGTACTGGTCAAATAGCGACTCCTCACAATGTATTCAACACTACTGAACAGCGACTGAGTCGCTATGAAGTAGCGACCCACGGCTGAGCACAGTGACTACTAGCGGGCGCTCTAAAAATGCCTGCTACAGACGCTCATCTGTCGCTACCTGGCGTTAGTGATGAATCAGCCTGCTAGTTGTTTCTGATTGAATTAATAGGTGGAAACACCCCCCTCAAACAAAACTTTATTATTGCTAACATTGTTACGAATATAGTTACCTTTGTATATGCTAACTATTTTTTTTCATAGGATCGCGGAGAACCTTAACCTTGTATTATTCTCCCTTTCAGCCTGCCATTACTAACCAACCATTTTATCCACAGCGCACCTACACTAATCTTTTTTCCTTTTAGGTCCGCACCTGAATTAGATTAGTATACTGAAATATGTCCATGCAATGAGTTGCAAAGTGAAGGGTGGATTATAAACACATTGGGGCTTAGTGTTGATATTTAAAGCGGACCAACAGTCAAAAATTACTTAAACCAGACCAACATAAGAAACAGTGCTCATATGTATCCCTCTCCAGGGCAATTTAGGCCCTTATTTATGAAGGAATAGCGATAGGTAGCGACTGGTGAGCGGCCGGTAATGACGGGCCCCGCCACGAGAACGCCGGCTCCCCACCACAATCACACATTTATCAAGCCAATCCTGCTTAGCGACTGAGATAGCGCCATATAGCGACTCATTCATTATTATTCCAGCCTCAGCCCACAGCGCCAGTGTCCGACCTTGAACAGCGACAGGTATGACCTCTCGCTACTTGGCGCGCTCCAATACATTTCAATGGAACAATCTTTAAATATTAATAATTATTTTTTATTTTATTTTTTTTAAATGTGAAAAATTCTGTGACCACTTCTGCCATTTTAGATAATTTTTTTAAGGGAAAAAAGATTTGATAATATTTGATAATATTTTAATGGATACAGAATTGATATTACAGGTCTGATATTAATGTATTCATATTACTAAATTATTTAAAAAACTCTTTTTTTTGATTTCCAAAAATATGGTGATTTGGGGGTTAAAAAACTACTTTTAACCCATCACCTCCAGCGCTCTGGGGTTTAAACATGCATTTTACAGCGCAATAATTTTTTGAGCGTGATTTTTTAATGAATATGGTGGGAGCCAGTCGCTAGGGCCAGTCGCTATCAACTACCGAACAACGGGCAAGCGCAGCGACTACTAGCGGGCGCTCTGAAAATGCCGCTACAGTCGCTCAACTGTCGATACCCGCCGCTATTAATGAATCGGCCTCCCCGATTCCTGCACATAAAAACTAATTTGCCTTTTTCTAACTCCTGCTGTAGTACATTTTATAAGCGAAATGGCGGCTCATACATTTGCAGGCCACCTGCAAACAGGAAGTGCTCCTGGGCTTCCTGTTACTGTACATTGTCAGTTATGTCAGTTGAATCCAGGCAGCAGCATAGCTGAGATACTGAGAGAGGAAGCTCCAAAATGGCCGCTACCTTTATTTTCCAACTGTGCCAGACTGCTGGTCCGGTTTAACTGTTGACTTTTTATGCAGAATATTTACTAGGCCTCCATTTACCTTGTCAGCTCTCCTAAACATTGCTTTGTGGTATCTGTCATTGCAGCATGGAGGTCACAGAAACATTTCTGTCAGCTCACTTTTATTTATCACCATCCCTCTGTGATTCCCAAAAATTGTATTTAATTTGTAGACTGTTTTATACTGATCCTCCCAAGGTGAAGGAGCAGATTTCTTCACCATGCGAGCCGTCTATTCAGATTTATGAGGTAAATATGATAACATTTTAATATTAGCTCCTGTTTTGTTATGTCTGGCAGTTCAGGAACACCCACTTTTCTGGGAATTATTGTGTCAGTCAAAGTAAAATGCGGAGAGGAGACCTGAATAATCTTATCTCTAAACACACACACAGGCAGCGCAGCCACTTCTATGGGGAAATGGCATAACTAATAGATAAATAGTGAAGTGCCAGAAATTACATCTGCCGACAAGGATAGCAATGAATCCGCGCACCCAAGTCCTCTTCAGAAATCATTTAAACAGATTAGCTATTTAACACGGAAGGCTTTTCAATAACATCAGCGGCTTTGTTTCTAGAAACTAAAGAGAGATTTCTTATTTCTGAATCAAGCTGCAAGAGAGAAAATATAACACAAAATCCCAGCTAGGGCTGACCTTTGGGGTGTTCAGGTGGTGTGCCCATAAAGGACACCATCATCCTATGGGGCACCAGACTTGGGCCCTTATTTATGAAGGAATAGCGACAGGTAGCGACTGGTGAGCGGCCGGTAATGACGGGCACCGCCACGAGAACGCCGGCTCCCTGCCACAATTACACATTTATCAAGCCGATCCTGCTTAGCGACTGAGATAGCGCCATATAGCGACTCATTCATCATTATTCCAGCCTCAGCCCACAGCGCCAGTGTCCGACCTTGAACAGCGACAGGTATGACCTCTCGCTACCTGGCGCGCTCCAATGCATTTAAATGGAACAAACTTTAAATATTAATAATTAATTGTTATTAATGTTTTTTTTTTCAATGTGAAAAATTCTGTGACCACTTCTGCCATGTTTTTTTTAAGGTAAAAAAAAAAATGTGTGCAGAATTGATATTACAGGTCTGATATTATTGTATTCATATTACTAAATCCTTAAAAAATTTTTTTTTTTTTTTTGGTTTCCAAAAATATGGTTGTTTGGGGGTTAAAAAACTACTTTTAACACATCGCCGCCAGCGCTCTGGGGTTTAAACATGCATTTTACAGCACAAGAATTTTTTGAGCGTGATTTTTTGATGAATATGGTGGAAGCCGGTTGCTCTGACCAGTCGCTATCATGCGCTCCCATACAGCGCGGAACCTGTGAAATAGCGACTCCTCACCCAACATTCAACATTACGGCAAACCGACTGAGTCGCTATCAACTACCGAACAACGGCCAAGCACAGCGACTACTAGCAGGCGCTCTGAAAATGCCGCTACAGTCGCTCAACTGTCGCTACCTGCCGCTGTTAATGAATCGGCCTCCCCATTGGCTAGAGAGGCCTTACACAACCATGAAGAAGAGAGCCTCTGGCAGCTGGGTACTCGCCAGGAATGGCAACAAGTGGCAGAGCTGGAATGAGCTATTTCAGAAGCGCAGGAACAAGGCCATTTATTTCAACATGTGGACAACAATAGTCTTCGCTGTGTCACAGCGGTGCATAAACCATCTAATCAAGGGCTATTAAGGCAGAAAGACACAATCGTCCTTCCACTTTCCTCAAAGTCCAGTGGTAGCTTCATCACACACAATGTGCTATAGCTCTATGGCCAGAAGAGGCACGAGCAGTAAGTTTAATCCTTTAAATGCCAGCCACGTAAAATTTACGTGGTTGCCTCTCCGCCACTTAAGTGCCAGCCACGTAAATTTTATGTGCCTGGCATTCCCCAATCACACTAAAAAAAGTTAAAAAAAAAGTCACTTACCTGACCCCTTGTTTGATCCGGCCGGGTCTCCTCTTCAGCCAGCGGGGCTCTGAACGCCGATCGGGGCACCTCCGGCTGCAGGGGAGGGCCCGGAATAGGGTGCCCCCCCCCCGTTTCAGCAGCCGCCGGGATTGCCTGTTAAAAAAAAAAAAATAAAAATGACAGTTACTCACCTCCTCTCCCGCCGGCTCCCGCCGCCTCTCCTCTTCATGGGGGGGGGGGCTCTGATTACCCCCCCCGGCTCTTCTGTCTTCTGGAGGGGGGCATAACAGCCCTCCCTCCGTCGCAGCTTCCTTCGGGGGCGGGGCTAATGACGTCACCGCCGGGTGTCATCGGGGCACCCGGCAGTTCTCCTGTCAGATGCCGGTGACGGCTGGGCGGGGAAGGAGGGAGGTAGGCGATCCTCCGATCGCCTGCCTCCCCCCTTCTCTGCCCAGCTGTCACCTGCATCAGATCGCCCCGGGACACTGCTTCTGAAGATCGGAGGTGAGTAAAGGTAAAATGTTTTTTTTTTTTTAATAAAGTTTTACAAAAACATGTGTCTGTCTTTTTTTTAATACTGTTAACCCTTTGTGAACAAGTAAGGGGTCCATGTGACCCCTTATACCAGTTCACAGGGCTCGGGGGTCTGGCAAGTCACCTGCGCAAGCGGGTGACTTGCCATTAACCCCTGGCCCCCCCAAATTACCTGCCTCCCCAAAGCCCAGGGGGGGGCAAAAGAGCCGTGGCCCTAGGCTATGACGGCTTGTAGCCGCAGGGCCAGGGCCACTAAAGCTGGCCCCTGCGCCCCGGTTCTACAAGCCCCCATAGCTGGTCACAGGCTGGTTACGCTGCGTAGAGGGGACCTCACGCCATTTTTTTTTGGGATTTTTAAGGGTTTTAACCCTTAAAAATCCAAAAAAAAAATGGGGTCCCCCTCCCTTCGAGGGGGGACCCTATGTCATTTTTTTTTTAATTAACCCTTTGTTACCTGTAGCCCAGTAGGTATAAAAGGCTTCCAGCAGCAGCAGGAGAGCAGAAGCCTAAGTGATCAGCGTGGGACACAGGGATGGATGGGAGGTAAGTATTAAAAAAAAATATTAAAAAACATTTATTTTTTTTTTAATAAAGATATTTTTTAAAAAGTGTGTCTGTGTGTTTTTTTTACTTTTAACCCTTTGTGAACTGGTAAGGGGTCCATGTGACCCCTATACCAGTTCACAAGGCTCGGGGGTCTGGCAAGTCACCTGCGGCTAGTGTGTGACTTGCCATTAACCCCTAGACCCCCCATTACCTGCCTCCAAAAAAACCTTAAAATTCCCCCAAGAAATGGTGCCCCCCCCCCCCCCCCCCCCCTGTGCAGGTGGACCCCACACCAATTTTTTTTATTTAACCCTTTATTATGTGGATAGTAGTTGTATTTTATTTGTAAATGTTATAAAGTGCTCTTCTAAGTTTAGGGGATCTCCTGGACAGGAACGGGGGGCTACCAATACATATGTGGTATCATTGTAATCGGGAGAAATGGGGCTTTTACATGCAATATGGTTTTCTTTAATAAAATAAATGTTTTTGTTAAAATAAAGGAGACAATTTAAAAAAATATATATTTTTTTTATTTTTTTTTACTTATTTACTTAAAAATATCTAAAAAAAGTAGAAAAAATATATTAAAAAAAGTAGAAAAAATACAAACAAGACATTTCATGTTAAAGTCTAAACTCTGCCACAAAAAGAAAATTTGCCATTTTCTTGGAAATTCCTGCAAAAATCACACTTAAGCATGGCGCAAAATGGTGAAAAATTACCTGTCAGCAGAGGGTGACAAAATCTCAAGTAGGCTGGCAGTTAAAAGGTTACAGGTACCTATGCATGTTGGGTATTGTTCTGCTCGGGGGACCTTGCGCTTTCAGATTTAGCTTGTTTTTTCTTATTTGCATATTGATATTTTAGGAAAAGGTGTTATTTATTCTGCTTTTTTATACAATTTTTTGTGAAACCCTGTGCAACCTAAGAATTCTTCGAGATATTACTCCCAGATAGATGAGCCCACTACAACAAGCTGGGTACGATTAGAAAGCTTAACATGTGTACTTTCAGAGAATATATGGTTTATGGGGGATATTCCAAATGTAAAGGGTTGTTTTGGTAGAAAAAGCACAAGGTGCGCACTTTGTCTGCAGAGTTGAAATTTTGAAGTAAAATTACCATTACGCACATGCTTTACTTTGGTGTTTTGGCAACTCTCTCCTTGACAGAACCTATGCATGTTGGGTATCATTCTGTTCAGTTTTTTTATGGTTTGCATATAGTTTTTTTTTAGGAAAATGTGGTTTTGATTCTGCTTTTTTATTAATTTTTAGGGAAACCCTTTGTAACCAAAGAATACATTGAGGGATTACTTCCAGAAAACGGCACCTATGTCAACAAGCCTGGTACGCCTAGAAAGCCTGAGGTGTGTACTTCTAGGGAATATATAGTTTGTTGGGGGTATTTCAAATGTAAAGGGTTGTTTTTCTTGAAAAACTGCAAGGTGCGCATATTGCAAAGCATAGTTGTATTTTATCTCAAAATCTCCTAAAGCTCTGTTTCAGTTTGGGGGAGTCTCCTGGGCAGGAAAGGGTGTCTACTTATACATATGTGGTACTGCTGTAACCGGGAGAAATTGGGGTTTCACACAAAATAAGATTTTATTGACAAACTTACATTTTTTATTACAAAAAAACACTACAAATTGAAAAAAAATGTTTTTTTTTATTTTTTTGCACAATTTTCACCCCAAAATATTGGGAATACACTTAGAAAATGACAAACAAGACATTTCATGTTAAAGCCCAAGCTCTGCTGAAAAAAACAATATATCATTTTCCTGGGAAATCCCTGGAAATTCCTTCAAAAATCACAGTTAAACATGGGGAGCGCAAAATAGTGCAAAATGGTCTGGCAACAGAGTGTGACAAAATCTCCAGGAAGGCTGGCGGTTAAAGGGTTAATATACAAACCATAGACTTTGGCCCTTATTGAAGAAGGGATAGCGTCAGGTAGTGGCTGGTTAATGAGAGGTAGTGACAGATAGTGACTGGTGGATAGTGATAGTGACGCCGGACACGGCACGCAATTCCACATTTATCAAGCAGAATCTGTTTAGCGACTGGGATAGCGCCATGTAGCGTCTGATTCGTCATTTTCACAGCCTCAGCGAACAGCGCCGGCGTTAAGCCTTGCACAGCGCCAGGTATGACCTCTCGCTACCTGTCGCTCTCCCATACATTTCAATGGACGATCCTTTTCTTCTCCTTAAACTGTTTTTTTTTTTTCAAAAAAATCACAAATAATTCTGTGACCTCTTCTGGCATTGAATAAGCAGTTTTTTCATATTTTTTTCATTTTTTATATATTTCTTCAGAAATGAAATTACAGGTCTGCCATTAAAGTGTTCATGTTACAATGTTGTTACAATGTAATTCCATATGTTTTCGCTTTGTTACTAGTGGATAGATGCTGAAAAACAGGCTTTAAACACACCGCCTCCTGCGCTCTGGGCTTCAAACAAGTATTTTTCAGCGCCAGAGATTTGTGAGGCTGTTTTTTTGCTGAATATGGTGTGAGTCGGTCGCTATGAGCAGTCACTAACATGCGCTCCCATACAGCGCTGTACTGGTCAAATAGCGACTCCTCACAATGTATTCAACATTACTGAACAGCGACTGAGTCGCCATAAAGTAGCGACTCACGGCCGAGCACTGCGACTACTAGCGGGCGCTCTGAAAATGCCTGCTACAGACGCTCATCTGTCGCTACCTGGCGTTAGTGATGAATCAGCCTGCCCATCTAAAAAACTTGATGCTACAAGATATTACAAGTGTACCAGCGACTTGTCAGAAGCCATTTGATGAGACAGAACCAATGGCCCACCCAAAACATGCCATCAGTTACGGGTGAACAATTTTCATTTCAGATTGTATAACGCTGAGATATATTTTAGTGCCTTTTCTCCATAAAGTGGGAAACAAGGACTCGGATGCTTCACCACATTTGATGGTTCAGAAGTTGTTATGCTGCACACGGTACAACTTCTGGGCTCTCGGTCTGGAAATAAACTATTTCTTTCTGCCAAAACTCGGCATCCAAATCTTTGAAACGAGAATTGTTTTTTAGGCGTTCTGCCCTTTAGCAGTAAAATAGCAAATAGCATTTCCCTGTTTCAATCTCTTCCAATGTTCCTAATTACATTTCCACAAACCCAAATGTTTCCCAAAATAGCCTACAAGAAATCTATTCTCCAATGTACAATTTTGGTATTCTTACCGGAAACCAAGCCAGGTACGTTAATAATCTTGGGCTCCTTGGATGGGCAATAGCGAATTTATTTTATTATCTGCTGAATCCTGATGAAGACATGGGTTCTCTAATGGTCATGTGAGAGATTTATTTATTAGCCTGATCATATTTACTTTAATAAACTAATATCCTCGGACATGGGATGAATACAAAGCCTCAGCTGTTCAACACCACACTGTGTGAGGTAAATTAATAAGTGCGTCTAGATTTTTCTACAAAACTATATTTGCAAATGTTGCATAATAGAGGGCAGATGCCTATCAAGAGCATTTTTTTACCACACTGTGATAAGCAGAGCACCTGGAAGTGAAAAGATTCATAGGGCTCCCACAGTGTTCTAAGGTCCAAAAAAGGGCTTGGGCCCTTGAATTAGGGTGCACAAATTGCATGCAGTGAAACTGAGCACATGTTCAGTGTCTACTGGTAAAAACTTTTAAAGTTGACCAAAAGTCTTAAAAAACTCTTGGGCCCTTATTTATGAAGGAATAGCGACAGGTAGCGACTGGTGAGCGACCGGTAATGACGGGCCCCACCACGAGAACGCCGGCTCCCCACCACAATCACACATTTATCAAGCTGATCCTGCTTAGCGACTGAGATAGCGCCAGATAGCCACTCATTCATCATTATTCCAGCCTCAGCCCACAGCGCCAGCGTCCGACCTTGAACAGCGACAGGTATGACCTCTCGCTACCTGGCGCTCTCCAATGCATTTCAATGGAACAATCTTTAAACATTCATTATTAATTGTTATTAATGTTTTTTTTTTTTAAATGTGAAAAATTCTGTGACCACTTCTGCCATGTTAGATAATTTTTTTAAGGTAAAAAAAAAAAAAAATTGTGCAGAATTGATTTTACAGGTCTGATATTAATGTATTCATATTACTAAATTCTTAAAAATTTTTTTTTTTTGGTTTCCAAAAATATGGTGGTTTGGGGGTTAAAAAACTACTTTTAACACATCGCCGCCAGCGCTCTGGGGTTTAAACATGCATTTCACTGCGCAAGAATTTTTTGAGTGTGATTTTTTGATGAATATGGTGGGAGCCGGTTGCTCTGACCTGTCGCTATTATGCGCACCCATACATCGTGGAACCTGTCAAATAGCGACTCGTCACCCGTATTCAACATTACAGCACACCGACTCAGTCGCTATCAACAACCGAACAACGGCCAAGCACAGCGACTACTAGCGGGCGCTGTGAAAACACTGCTACAGTCGCTCAACTGTCGCTACCTGCCGCTGTTAATGAATCGGCCTCCCCGTTTAGCTGAAAATGAGCATTCAGGTTGCACAGCAGCGGGTACCGCTAGCTAAAGCCCAGCTACACACTTCTGTGTGCCCACAGTGCTCAAATGTAGCATTTAGCAGAATACTCTGCGGTGCAGTGGAATCCCCATGTTGGAATTGGGTCGGGTGGCAGCTAGTCTGTTAAAGCGGACCTTCACTCTGAATAAGAGTCTATCTTATATGTTTCCCCCACCCTGTACATACAGATCGCTCACATTAAAAATCATCCTACCTGCATCTACTGCATGTTATGAGCCTTTAAACATCCAAGATGGCGGCTCATGTAACATCAGGTAGCCTGCAAACAGGAAGTGCCTTCTGACTGTGCTGCTCTGTACTCTGGGATTGCTGACCTTTCCCTGACCCCAGCTCTGTTCTGTCTGAGCAAAGCACAGCTAAATCCCTCCCCCTGTACTTTATCCCGCTCTCCTCTCCTCTCCTCTGTGTGATGCTTCTGAGTCAAGATGGCGGCGCCCGTATCCTAAAGTCCTGAACAAAGTTGCAGCCCAGTGGAGGAAAGAATAATAAGTAAGGGACTAAAAACTTAAAATATATTAACTTTAGATGCTGGGGAATCATTTTATAAGGGTTTAGGCTTTTCAATAAATCATAGTGAAGGTCCAGTTGAAGTCACTTAGTCAGGTGGTTATTCAGGAGGTGTAAGCAATGTCTAAATGCTAAAAGAGTGCATAGGATTTAGTTAGCTGTCAGCAGTTTGGCATGAGGACATAAGATGACACTTGAGTCCTGAGTCTTTTTTGTGCAAGGCAAGCCTTAAGTTTGAAGGCATCCTGTGCAAGACTGCAAGATGGCACACCTACCTGCCCCCCGCCAGGACCCAGACCTCGGTAATTGTGTGCTCCCCCATACCTGGACCTGCATTAGAGATTGCGTCCCCACTCCTGTACCTCCATATGTGTCTGTTCCCATAGCTACACACACACACACACACACACACACACACACACACACACACACTCCAGTGCAGTCCAGACCATAGTACGTGGCAGGCAGCCTCTCATGCTCTCCCTGCTGCGACAGCACAGCAGTGGCAAAACCTTATTGCTGCTAGTGTTGCCCCCCCCCTCCAGTTTGGCACCCCATGTGGTCACACACTCCAAAAGGAAGGCACTGTGGCTGTGGAGGATATACCCACCCCTGACACATTTTCTATGTGTCACTAACGGCCTTATTTATCAAGGGCTAGCGCCAGGTGGTGTCTGACGAGCGCCAGGTACCGCCAGCTATCGGCGGCTACCAAATCAAGTACGCCCGGCGGCGGTCACAATGACGCATTTATCACGCTAAATGAGGCTAGCGCCGGCGACAGCGTCAGCTAGCGCGGGATTCATCATGTAGCCGACTGCAATGAACAGCGCCGCTGCTAATCCCATCACAGCGACAGGTATGACCTGGCGCCCCCTGGCGTGGTCCAATGCATTTGAATGGAGCAATCTTTAAATAATCATAATTAATTGCTATTACTGTTTTTTTTTTTTTTTAATGTCATAAATTCTGTGACCACTTCTGCAATGTTAGGAATTTTTTTAAAGTAAAAAAAAAAAAAAAAAATATTGTGCAGAATTGATATTACAGGTCTGATATTCATGTATTCATATTACAAAATGTTTAGAAAAACTTGTATAATTTTTCCATATAAAAAAGGTTGTTTGGGGGTTAAAAACTACTTTACACACATCGCCGCCAGCGCTCTGGGGTTTAAACAAGGAATTCACAGCGCGAGAAATTTTTGAGCGTGATTTGTTATTGAATCTGCAGCAAGCCGTTCGCTCTGGCCATTCGCTGTCAGGCGCACCCATACAACGCAGAACCTGTGAAACAGCGACCCCTAACCCCGTATTCAACATTACCGCACACCGACTGAGTCGCTGTCAACAAGCAAACCCCGGCCAAGCACAGCGAATGCTAGCTGGCGCTGTGAAAATCAAGCTACTGGCGCTCATCTGTCGCTACCTGGCGCTATTAATGAATCGGCCTCTATGTGTCACTATAGATAGTATAGATTAGGGATGAGCGAACCGGTTTGGACGAACCAGAATTCGCTCCGAATTTCAGGGAAAATTCGATTCGGCACGGACCCGAATTTTTTTTGGTTCGTGCCGATCGAACTTTCCCTGAAATAAAAAATAAAAATGCCGGCATGGTGGGAGCGGGCAGGCCGGCTACGCTGTCAGCTGTCATCAGAGGACGCGTCATCAGAGGGCGCCTGAGAGCGGCGCCGGCCTCCACGCTCCGACCATGCAGGTAAATGTTTGCTTTTTAAACAAATGCCGGCATGGTGGGAGCGGGCAGGCCGGCTGCGCTGTCAGCGGGCCGGCGGCAGCCCGCTGACAGGCGTAACCGGCCTGCCCGCCCCCACCATGCCGGCATTTTTTTTTTTCAGATGAGCGATTCATGAAAGTTCTATTCGGGCGAACCCGAATTTCTTGGGGAAATTCAGCGAATCGCCCGAATCGAACTTTCAAGAAGTTCGCTCATCTCTAGTATAGATAGATAGTATAGTATAGTGACACCCTTAAAGTAGCACTATCACGAAAAAATGATAAAAATCCAAATAAATATGCTGGATGGTGGGAGGATGGGTCACTTGTACATCAAGAAATATCCAGCCAGGCTTGTTTTTCTTTCTTTTAGTGGAAGGAAAAGGACATCCAGGGTGACAGGCTCTGTCACTCCTGATAGACTAAACCTGTCACCCCTGGATATTTCCTACCAGAAAAGAATGAACCACAAGCTTGGCGGGAGTTTTATTCAGTTCGGGTGTATAAGTGACCTCCCCCTCTCATTAGCAGATTTGTTAGATATATAGATTTTTAATATTACATTTTTTTTTTTAATATTTATATTTTTGCGCTAGGGCTCCTTTAAAAAACTAAGGGCCTTATTTATGAAGGAATAGCGACAGGTAGCGACTGGTGAGCGGCTGGTAATGACGGGCCCCGCCACGAGAACGCCGGCTCCCCACCACAATCACACATGTATCAAGCCAATCTTGCTTAGCGACTGAGATAGCGCCATATAGCGACTCATTCATCATTATTCCAGCCTCAGCCCACAGCGCCAGCGTCTGACCTTGAACAGTGACAGGTATGACCTCTCACTACCTGGCGCTCTCCAATGCATTTCAATGGAACAATCTTTAAATATTAAAAATTAATTGTTATTAATGTTTTTTTTTTTTTTTTTTTTTAAATGTCAAAAATTCTGTGACCACTTCTGCCATGTTAGAGAAAAAAAAAAAAAATTGTACAGAATTGATATTACAGGTCTGATATTAATACTAAATTACTAAATTACTAAATATTACTAAATTATTTAAAATATTTTTTTTTTTTGGTTTCCAAAAATAATGTGGTTTGGGGGTTAAACAACTACTTTTAACACATCGCCGCCAGCGCTCTGGGGTTTAAACATGCATTTCACAGCGCTTGAATTTTTTGAGCGTGATTTTTTGATGAATATGGCGGTAGCCACTCGCTCTGACCAGTCGCTATCATGCGCACCCATACAGCGCGGAACCTGTCAAATAGCGACTCGTAACCTTGTATTCAACATTACTGCACACCGACTGAGTCACTGTCAACAACCGAACAACGGTCAAGTACAGCGACTACTAGCGGGCGCTGTGAAAATACTGCTACAGTCGCTCAACTGTCGCTACATGTCGCTATTAATAAATCAGCCTCCAAAGCTTTATACCTATCCATGTATATACATGTATATACATACATTAAAAAACTAAAGCAGTATACATATCCCCCCTTATCATTCTGTACCTGTAATGCTATGGCCTACGCGCTTTGCAGACAGGGGCTCTTGGAAAAACTCCATTTCAAGGTCAAACAGAGATAGGAAAACTAAGGGTGTATCTTTGGGAGTTAAACCTTGATGAGTATTATTTAAGGTGACTGGATTTCCCCGCTTCTAGATTGGTTTACTAGAAACAATGTTAACACATCTGTTAACACGCGTAAGTGAAACTGCAGTGAGTTCTATTCTGAATTAAGTTGTTTAGCATTCAAATGGGTCTTTAAAATGGAATTGATGGAGGGTTGCACTCATTTAAACAAGCGATCGGTGTTAGTAGTGTGTGCAGTAAAGGCCAATTTGCAGGCTAAGAAATTCTCTTCTCATTCCCTTTCAGATTGTATTTTTACATTACAAGCACTCAGTCTTCCATTAGAGCCTGGCGAAATCACCCAGCGCCAACAGCACATTCAGCGTCTTTCATAGCTGAGTGAAGGGAGATGTTGGCAGGTTGAGGGGGCTCCTCTGCAGGCGGCAATAAAAAGTATCTTAGTCAGTTCATTTTTATATTGTCTGCTTAGCCTCAGTGCACTGACGACTTAAAGTAAGCTTGATAGGCGAAGCCTTTTAGATTAGAATCAACTTTTTCTTTTTTTTGTTAGAAAAACAGATGAGTGAGTCTCGGCAATCTCTATTAGCTCTGAACAAAAACAAAAACCAAAACACTTTACCACCGACACATATTGCTCTTTTTTTTGGTGGGGGAGGGGGGTATTTAAATAAGGCCATAAGTCTAAAAAGACTTTTATGCCTTTATACCTTCTTTGCGTGTCACTTCAACATGCCACCCATATCCTTCTGTTGGAGCCCTTCCTATTTTTCACCTTCTCTATACCTTCATCTTTTTTTCCAATTCCTCTCTCTTTTTTTACACCTTTCCTTCATTTATCTTTTCCAGAGCAGTTTCTAGGCAGAACTCAGTGCGGGCAAAAAAAATCTGCCCCTTCCTCACCCATCCTATGTAACTGATGCTGTTCCATATCAAAGAGGCCGATTCATTAATAGCGCCAGGTAGCGACAGATGACCGACAGTAGCGTTATTTTCACAGCGCCCGCTAGTATTCGCTGTGCTTGGCCGTTGTTCGGCTGCTGACAGCGACTCAGTCGGTGTGCGGTAATGTTGAATACGGGGTTAGGAGTCGCTGTTTGACAGGTTCCGCGCTGTATGGGAGCGCATGACAGCGAATGGCCATAGTGAACGGCTCCCAGCATATTCATTAACAAATCACGCTCAAAAAAATCTCGCGCTGTGAAACGCTTGTTTAAACCCCAGAGCGCTGGTGGCGATAGTAGTTTTTTAACCCCCAAACAACCATATTTTTTGAAAAAAAAAAAACATGTTTTTCAAAACATTTTGTAATATGAATACATTAATATCAGACCTGTAATATCAATTCTGCACAATTTTTTTTTTTTTACCTTAAAAAAAATATCTAACATTGCAGAAGTGGTCACAGAATTTTTGCCATTTAAAAAAAAAAAAAAAAAAAATAATACCAATTAATTATGAATATTTAAAGATTGCTCCATTGAAATGCATTGGAGAGCGCCAGGTAGCGAGAGGTCATACCTGTCGCTGTTCAAGGTCGCTCGCTGGCGCTGTAGGGTGAGGCTGGAATAATGATGAATGATTCGCTATCTGGCGCTCTGTCAGTCGCTAAGCAGGATCGGCTTCATAAATGTGTGATTGCGGAGGGGAGCCGGCGTTCTTGTGGCGGTGAGCGTCATTACCGTTCGCTCAACATTCGCTACCTGGCGCTATCCCTTGTTAAATAAGGGCCAAAATGTGCCATGCTGTGCTACTACTGTAGAAGCAGGCAGGGCCCCCTTCTCTTTACTGGGCCCAATATGGGGTGGATGAGGGGCCCGTTTTATGGCCTTCACCACTAACAATGGCCCTGGTTCATCTGCACAAAACAGAATGGCTGGGATAGAGGCACCCCCCCCCCAATGGCCTTGGTGCCCAATTGCCCTGTTCACCCTCCCCCAGAAAAAGCCCTGCTCTTACTTCCATCTGCCTCTTTTTAATCTTCTTCCTCTGTTTTTTCCACTTTTCCTTCTATCCTTTTCTCTCTCGCCCTCTTGTTTCTAACTTCTCTCTTTTATTTCTTTTTCATCTTCTCAATGTCTGTCTCTCTTCTCAATGTCTGTCTCTCTCAGTTTCCTCTTTTTTTTAAATTTTCTCCCTTCTCCCTCTTTTTTACCTTCTAATTTCTCTTGTTAATTTCTAACTTCTCTCTTGTTTCCTTTTTATCTTCTCTACCTCTTGCCCCCCTTTTTGTTTCTCATTTTTACACCTTCCCTTTCTTTTTGCTTTTCCATTTTTCTTCCATGTCCCTACTTCTCTCTCTCTTTTCCCTATTTATTGGCCTCCTTTTTTTAAACTTTCCCTTCAGTTCTCCTTTACACATTCTATCCATCTATTTATCTTGTCACTTTCCTTTTGAAGCTCTGGGCCTTATTTATCAAGGAATAGCGACAGATAGCGACAGATAGCGACTGGGGAGCCGGCCAGTAAAGCCAGGTATCGCAACTAGAACGCCGGCTCCCCTCCACAATCACACATTTATCAAGCCGATACTGCTTAGCGACTGAGATAGCGCCACCTAGCAACTCATTCATCATTATCCCAGCCTCATCCCACAGCGCCAGCGAACATCCTTGAACAGCGACAGGTATGACCTCTCGCTACCTGGCGCTCTCCAATGCATTTCAATGGCAGAATGTATTTTAATTAATAATTAATTTATAATATATATTTTGTTTTTTTTAATTAAAAAAAAAATCTGTGAACACTTCTTCCTTTGAAAATGTATTTTTTGGGGATTTTTTCAAAAAATTTTTTTTTTTTGCAGAATTGATATTACAGGTCTGATTTTAAACTATTCAGGTTTGAATTTTATTTCAAAATAATTCCACTTTTTTTTGGGTGGTTAGGGGGTTAAAAAACTACTTTTAACACATCGCCTACTGCGCTCTGGGATTTAAACATGCATTTCACAGCGCTAGGAATTTTTAAGGCTGATTTTTTAATGAATATGGTGGGTGCCGGTCGCTATGTCCAGTCGCTATCATGCGCTCCCATACAACAGCGAACCTGTCAAATAGCGACTCAGCATCTTGTATTCAACATTACGGCACACCGACTGAGTCGCTATCATCCACCGAACAATGGCCAAGCACAGCGACTACTAGCGGTCGATGTCAAAATACCACTACAGTCGCTCAACAGTCGCTATCTGTCGCTATTAATGAATCAGCCTCCCCGTCATTCCAGCTTCTCAATCTACCTAATATATTCGCCTTTACTTCTCTCTCTCTTTTCTCTACTCTCTAGTGTCTCTCTTTTGCGCACCATCTTTATTTGTCCCCTCTATTTTTGTTCTAAATATGAAGGTATGTGGGCGAATGGCACCATTCACAAATCTTGCACAGGGCCACTTTTCACATGCAGTGCTTTAGGTATAAATGACATGACCTGGACAGATATTGTATAATAATTTGCTTTACGTCGCATGCGCACGTCGTGTTACCTTTTAGTTGTGAAGGTTCCCATTACTTTAGTGCAGCTGGAATTGTCTCCTCCGCAGACTCCACATTTGTCAAACTGCAGCTTGGACCCTATAATGCCATCACATCCCGTCCGCACACACTTTCCTTTCACACAGACGGAATTGCTGTAGGGGCGACATTCAGTTCCATCCGTCACCTATGGAGCATATTAGAGAATATATCAGCATTCTAGCAGGCTAAGAGAAATACTTTTCCTTTTCCCTTTAACATTTTAACTCACTTCTACAAACGACCCATTGCTTCCACAAAACCCAGCCATTTGGATGCCCCCCCCCCCCAAGATGGATTACTGTATAGCTACTTTCTTTATGGGTCCATGATTTGCTGCTGATCCTATTGGCACAAGACACACAATGTGTTGGTTGGGTGGGAGGTGTCAGTTTAGGGGAATTGGCGTTAGGGTAACGATAAGCAGACTGATCTAGTCCAGAGATATTACCTTAAAAGCCCTTGCACAGGCACATGAAAAAACCTACACTTAAAGTGGACCAACACCCAGGGGTGATCGGCCCGGGAATCTATAAGATTGCCGGGCCGATCACCTCCCTCCCGCGGGATGTCCCGCGGGGTGAAAACCCCCCAAAAAACCTTACCTCCTGCGCGCCCTTCTAGATGTGCGCGCGCCCGCGCCGGCCAGTCACAAACGGCACGCGCCCTGTAAGAGTGACGTGCGGGAGGCGGCGGCGGACGCGCTGTCTTGTCCGTCGCTGTAACCCGCTTGTCCGTCGGCGGGGATTGGACGGCGCGGTCACGTGGGAGCGCGGTGAGGTGAGTTTTTGGGGCTTTCTGGGGGGTTTCACACCCCCAATCGGGGTGCCCCCCCGAAGTGGACCAAAACCCAGAATAGTCAAAATCCTGGGTGTTGGTCCACTTTAAAGCGGACCAAGAGTCAAAAATGACTTAAACCAAACCAACACAACAAACAGTGCTCATATGCATCCCTCCCCGGGGCAATTTAGATTGCTACACATAAAAATTCATTTATCCTGTTCTAACTCCTGCTGTGGTAAATTTTTAAAACAATATGGCGGCTCATGCATTTGCAGGCCACCTGCAAACAGGAAGTGCTGCTGGGATTCCTGTTAATGTGCATTGCCAGTTATGGCGGTTGGGAGTAGTAGCTCCAAAATGGCCGCCGTCTTTCTTTTTTCCACTTGTGCCAGGCTGTTGGTCATTCCTGACAAAGGATTAAATTTGGCTGCTCTCTGCTCTCCACGTGCTGACTGTCAGAGGTGGCATCTATTCCCAATTCCCAATTTGGGAATTCTGCTGGTCCTGGAGTCTTTTAGACTCCAGGTACTCAGATGTTCCTCTCTAAAATAAGGATGTGTTTAAAATAAGACAGGACAGTAGAGTTTTTAGTTCTCCTTTGTTGGCTGTTAACACAACTATTTGTACAGGTAAGAAGATCTTTTGTAGTAAGGGTAAAACTTTGCTTTAAAGCAGAAGTCCAGACGTTTTTTAACCCTTGCCCTGCCTTACTCCCCTGAAGCTGAGGTTATTTCAAATACATTCATAGGTTTTCCTTCAGTTTTACTGTTGCCTAAATAATAAAAAGGAAATATAAAATAATGAAGTTCTTACCTTTTGAGAAAAGACAACATAATACCCAGTTCCTTTGGCTTGACATATGAGCTTGCAGACATCTCCCGGCTGGATTCCGGCATACTTAGGAACCCACTCCACATAGGTCTTAACACCTTTAGCATCGGTCTGGTAGCCATTTCTAGCTTCACATTGCTGTTGCCGGAATGATTTTGCTTCAAGAGTAAAAAGGAAAGTTTCATTAACTTTTTGCCTTGTTGTCTAAGAACCCATCAGAAATCGATGTATAATAAATGTATCAAAAATCCATGGTTTCCATAAGGATGTTTCCATCCTTCCCGAAGACCCATGATGAGCTTTGGCTTTGGGACATAGTTCCATTTCCTAAATGTTGTGTATTTGGATTGGCTCAGCCAGACCCAGAAAAGAGGCAAAATTCAGGTCAAACTAATTAGAGGAGCACTATAGTGAAAAATGGCCCGATGATAAAAATCCATATAAGTATTCTGAGTGACAGGTCACTTATAAACCCAACATCAAGAAATACCCAGCCAGGCTTGTTTTTTTTTATTTTAATGGAAGGAAGAAAACATCAGGGGAAGGAAGAAGACATCACTAAACATGTCACCCCTGGATTTTATTCCTACCAGGAAAAGAAAACCACAGGCCTGGCGGGATTTTTATTCAGTTCCGGTGTATAAGTGACCCTCCTCTCATTAGTCGATGTTTATATGGATTTTCAATTTTACACAATTTTGCGATAGGGCTCCTTTAACCCCATTTTACATTTTTATTTTACCCATCCTCATAGGCTACTATCCCATAGCATCAGGCATAGGGGCTGGTATGCCCAGGTCTAGGAGGCCAAACAGCCCCAGGCACCCCAAGAAGCCGCATGCCATAGGAGTGTAGAAGCTGAGATGTCACCATAGTGGGGAGCTGGCCATTTGTCCTCTGAGCCATAGGATACCAGCCTCTATATCATCAGGAACAGGGACTTTTTTTGTAAACAATAAAGGGGAAAAGGGCAGAAGCCATTCAGCTGTATTCTACTTCCCATACACTTTAATTGGATTCGGTTTTAGGAATGCCTTAATGGCACATAGGAGAGGAAATTTATCTGAACAAATTTCACACCAAATAGATTAGCTTATCACTAGTAATAACCAACACAAAATAGAGTGTCCTTACACCAAAGAAAGTAAGATGGCTATTAATTAAAGCATGGTGATCTCGCTATGTCATTTGGAGAACTTGCCATCTTAGGTGGCCGCTCAGCAAAATAAACATTTGAAAAATGTATTTTATTGCTATGGAGTATTTTCTAAATCGTGAGAGTGAATACCCCCTGAGGGAAGCTTAATCTCTAAAACAGGGTCACAAAGATATCTAAAGGGGTTCTTGTATCTAGAGCCTCTAAAATTTTTCCCCACAAGTCTAGTTTATATTTATTATTCGTTGAATGCTTGTCATAAGTAAGGGGTTGTCATTGTCCCCCAAACACTGACTGACAGCATCAAACTGTTGTTTTACCTTTGGATTACAACATTTTCTGCAGCAAAATATTCTGTGACTGTTCTTTTGTACATATATTTATTATTTGACTCATTTTTAAAATATTACACTTCCTAAACATGTTTATTTGTTACCCTCTGCAGGCTGGGGACTTATTGTAGATCAGGGGTTCCCAACCAGTGGTACTAGTACGGCTAGTGGTACTTGAGATCCTGTCAGGTGGTACTCAAGATCCTCACAGGTGGTACTCAACAAGGCTACTCTCCTGCCCTATACCCCAAGCCAATTAGGTGCCTATACTATGAGTTCTCAATCAGTGGTACTAGAGATCCCATCAGGTGGTAATCAACAAGGCTGCCGATTATCCCATACCACATTCCTAATCTGCTAACATCTATACTAGGCCAAAGTCTGATTTGCTCCATCCAAATACATAACTACTGCAAAAAGGGATTGTTTTGTGTGTTTTAGCCACAATTTTTATGTGACTGACAACCCACATCCACCAACCAGGTGATACTTGATATAACTCAAAAAAGGAAACTGGTACTTGATGAAAGAAAGTTTGAAACTCCTGTTTTAGACCACAGTGTACAGGAAAGCTCTTAAAGTGCACCAACGATTAAAAATGAATGTCGGTCCTCTGAAGCTTGCAGTGAAGGAGTGGCAGAGTGGGGGTAGAGCTTCTCTGGTCCGGGACATCCATCAATTGGATTCGGCCTGCTGTAGGTCTCAAGGGATCAACAGTCAGTTTCAAAATTCTCAAGTAACTCCTGTGGGATATAGGCTATGGGAATAGAAGGTAAAACTACTACAGCATGGGAATTAGATGGAGAATGGGAGGTACAGGCAACCAATCTAGGTGCCACTTGGAGGACTAAAATGTATAAAAAAATGTATAGGGCCATAGTTAAGTACACACTGATCGCTGACCTCTTTACAACCTATAGCAGGTCAGTTGCACATAGTAGAGTTATAGTTTAACATTTATTCTCTGTTGTTTTCAAACAGATATTTTCAAGGTAACAGGATATCCAGGTGTCAGATGTCTCCTATTATCTCAAAGATACCATATATTATGCATGCTTGTTCCATGTATAGAGATGCTAATGAGATACCACATAACATTCTTTGACATCATTTATATTCCCCAGCAGGAAATCACTGTAATAATAATGGATCACATTTGCAAAACTCACCGTTACACCCCCATATTAGCACAATGCCATTAATATGATGGAACAGGCCACGCAAAAGGTTTCCTTCGTTCAGGTTCTGCATGACCCAGCAGGAACATGCTGTACAATCATTTCTGTTATTTATTAGATGTTTTTTTTTTTTTTTACATTACTGATGTCGGTGGTTTTCAAATGCTCCCTGTGAGGATGCAGTGTGATCAATTATTTTAGTAGCCTGTGCTTGCTCAATTTTATATTTACGTTCACTGTAGCTAAACAGCAATTATCAGCTAAACTCCTACAGAGAGCAGTTGCTAGGCAAAATAGCTGACAATGTGGAAAAGAAAGAAATTCTGCCCCCTCATCACCCATTCAATGGTACTGCTGCTGTCCCATACTGGTATGGCAAGGCGCCTTCCATATGGTTGACACACCTGGCAGTGGCCCTGACCCATCTGTAAAAAACAGAATGACTGGGATTAAGGTGGTCCCCACATACCCGATACTCACCATACTCATCCACCACTTGAAACAGCCCTGCTCCTGTAACAAATGACTCAAAGCTAATGCCTTATTTCTACAGTATTACAAACTGGGTGGCTCAGGACATCAGTCTACCTTCAGCATGTAGAGGATACTTCAAATGACAAATATCGGTATTCTAAGAGCATGGCAACCTTCAAGGACAGGGTTGTCGGGAATAATGGCATATAGCAGGGGTTCCAAATCTTTATTCATTAGGTATCGCTTTCAAATTTCAGGTTATATCAAGTACCGCCTGGTTGGTGCATGAACATTCTCAGTCAAAGAAAACATCCTTTAAGGTGAATGAATCACACAAAATAAGGGGGCAGTTTTTTTTAATTATGGTGCTAATCACACTTAAATGAAGTATATATGGCAATAGATCAGGTTGAAGTACAAGTAAGTAAGGCAAGCCTCCAGCCATGGCAAGTACCACCTGAGAGCATCTTGAGTACCACCAACCTAATACCCCCTGTTGGGAACCCCTGGCATAGAGCTTATATTTATGGTACCATTCATGGCGATTTTTGGTGCAACCATGCAATAGAATAGTTTTTTTTTTGTTTTTTTTTAATTTTTATTTATGCTTTTCAAGTTGTACAACAAAGCAATACAATGCAATACAGTTACAGTTGCAATTATACCACCATTACACTACATTACAACTATAATCATAACCGCTACAACAATAACAACGGTACACACACACCCGCTTCATACACACCTCATTCACTCTCGTTCTCACCTGCTTAGATGGAGCTCAGAGTATAAAGGAGAGATTCCAGCCCTGGAAAGTGGGCCGCCGGTGGCCCCTAGCCATTAGTAGAGTTGGGGGCATTGAGCCACGCCCCCCATACTCGCTCAAACTTGTCTGGGCATCCTCTAGCCTGGTAGGTCATCTTATACAAAACCAGTTTGTCGTTAATCAAACTCTTCCAACCTGAGAGGCTTGGTTTTTTTGGATGTTTCCAATGTAAGAGAAGGCATTTCCTCGCATAAAACATTAGTAGACGTAACAGGATTATCTGCGGGCCATCATCTAGCATGGGTTCTACCACACTTAGGAGACAAAGGGGCGCTGTTTTCCTCACAGGGAGGCCCATGGAGATCGAGATAAAGTTGGACACCTCATCCCAGAATACAGAGATAGTCGGACATTCCCAGATCATGTGTAGTAAAGAACCGGTGCCAGTGTTGCACCTAGGGCAAAGGTCTGTTTCTGCCAGGCCCATCCTTTTCAGTCTAACCGGAGTCAGATACACCTGATGAAGCCATTTGGCCTGGATCAGCCTATCTCTAGCATCTATAACAGAAGAGTATAGATTGTCTACCGCTTCCTCCCAATTCTCCTGATCCATACCCGGGATCAAAGCCTCCCACTTCCTCTGTGCTGTTTCCAAGGGGGACGGTTGGCTTGTAAGAAGGGCGGTGTATAATGTAGAAGTGGGTTTCCTTATATCAGTGGATCTTATTAGGGATTCAAGCGGTGTCTCCACCAGCTGCAGTCCCTCTATAGGGATCTGGGATCTCAGGGCGTGCCGAAGCTGTAAGTACCGGAAGAAGTCCCTGGGCGATAGCATGTATACATGGCACAGCTGCTCGTACGTCATCAGAGTCCCTCCCGTAAATAGCTGCGCTAATACAGTTATTCCCTTTCTTTTCCAAAAAATTGTGTCAGGAAGGGCCTTCAGTTCTGGCAGATTAGGATTATCCCAGAGGGGGGCATTGGGAGACCATTCAGTGGGGGATCGGGGGGGACTCCTCATAGCCTGTGCTTTCTGCCACACATGTAGTGTCGCTCTCATACACGTAGTGGCGCATGGGAGACCCTTTGTTCCCCTGTACGCCAGACTCTGCAAAGGGAGCAGTGGGCCCAACAGAGCGGACTCAAGAGCCACCACCGGATTGCCAACGGGGGGGGTTCATCCACCACGTAGTGTATACCAATTGTGCGGCATAAAAATACAACATCATGTGCGGAGCAGCCAGGCCACCCAGTTCCGACGGGGCTCTGAGGATGGTCCTGCTCATTTTGGGGGGAGAGACCCCCCATATGAACCGGAATATGATAGAGTCTAGAAGTCGAAAGTGTGAGGCCGGCAGCACCACAGGCGCTGCTTGGTATAGGTATAGGAACTTAGGGAGAAAGACCATTTTAATTATGTTAATGCGACCAATGACCGATAAGGGGAGAGTCGCCCACTGGGTCACTTTTTTCTTAAGGGCGCCTACCACTGGGAGGATATTAAGTTCGATAAATTTGGAAGGGTCCGCATGCATGACAATCCCCAAGTATTTAAAGTTGTCCACTCTCCGAAGTGAAGAGACCGGGGAGATACGGGCTCCCCCCGGCTCATCCACCACGTATAAGCTGGACTTCTCCCAATTAACTTTTAGCCCTGAGAATGAACCAAATTTCGTTATTAGCTCCAGTAGCGCCTCCAGAGAGCCCTCAGCATCAGCCAAATAAACTAAAGTATCGTCCGCATACATGGAGACCTTCTCGACCACTCGTTGCAGTCTCCACCCTTGGATCTTAGCAGAGTCTCGGATTAGTGACGCCAAGGGCTCAATAGCCAGCGCAAACAGCAGCGGGGAGAGTGGGCATCCCTGTCGTGTACCCCGACCCAACTCCAACTCAGCCGTTACTATTCCATTGACTCTAACTCTCGCCTTGGGGTTCCAATAGAGTAGTTGGACATATTTGACATATGTTGGGGGGAGGCCAAATTTATGTAACACTGCCCACAGATAGTGCCATTTAACCGAGTCGAAGGCCTTCTCATTATCGAGAGAGACCACCACTCTACTCCCCGCATTATCATGTCTGATTTGCAGGTTGCTAAACAGCCGTCTTAGGTTAATGCTCGTCGTTCGGCCTGGCATGAAGCCTGACTGATCATTACCAATGAGGGAGAGTATTACCTTATTTAAGCGGAGTGCTAGTATCTTGGCGAGAACCTTGGCATCCTGATTCAAGAGAGAAATCGGCCTATAGGAGCTGCAGGTATCCGGGGGTTTCCCATCTTTATAAATAAGGGTGATAGTCGCTTGTGCAAAGGTTTCAGGGAGATGCTCTGATTGCAGGGCCTCCAAGAAAACCTCCAGCAGCCTCGGCGCTATTGTTTCGCTATTTTTCTTGTACCACTCGGAAGGGAGTCCATCTGGGCCCGGGGCCTTCCGGTTAGACATTTGGGCTATGGCTCTCGCTACTTCATCGCAGGTTATTGGGCTATCTAACATTTCCCTATCTGACTCCGACAGGGAAGGGAGAGCTATAGGAGCAAGATAAGAATCCAGCTCATCCAGACTGTAACTGACTTTAGAGGAGTAGAGATAGCTGTAATAATCATAGAATTGTCTAGAGATTCCCTCCGAATCCGTGATGAATTGGGCCTGATTAGTGATACCCGCAACCAACGTTTGTGGACTTTCTGCTCTGGAGAGGTATGCCAAGGTTCTCCCATTTTTATCCCCCTTCTCAAAGATTGTATGCTGTTTAAATAATAAGCTCTTTCTAGTGGATTCTGTTAATGCTAGATTATACTCCCTCTGTAGGGCATTAAGTAGATTATGATCTGAGGGGCTAGTGGTTTCCACAAATCTCTCTTCCGCTCTGGCCATTTTCTCTTCCAGCTCTCGGATGGTCCTCCCCCTCTTTATCCTGGCCCCTTTTATGGCACTGATGGCACTGCCCCTGACCACCGCCTTGAAAGCGTCCCATCGCGTGTTAATCGAGGTCTCTCCCCCATTGCACTGCCAGTATCTTTCCTGTTCTTTAGCCAATGAGCCAAAGACCTCCCCATCTTCCAACCATAAGGGATTCAATGTCCAGGGCCTTAGGCTCTCCCGGTTCCCGGACATACGAATTGTAACCATTAATGGTGAGTGGTCTGAGATGCCCCGCGACAGGTACTCACAGGCCATTACTCTGGTCAGCAGGCACTTAGACCCGAAGGCCAAGTCTATGCGCGAGAGGGACTTATGAGGGATAGAGTGGCAGGAAAAAGCCCGCTCCCCGGGATGTCTCCACCTCCATATTTCCGTTAGGCCTAGAGCCTCCGCCCATCCCGCCAATGGAGTGGGCGGGCCCGTCCCAGGCGTCAGCCGGTCTAGAGCTCTATCGAGGATCATATTGAAGTCACCGATCAGCAAAAGTGGATCTGGTGGGAGGGTAGCCACTCTATCCATAATCTCTCGGAGGACCCCAATGTCAAAAGGGGGCGGAATGTACAACCCCACCATCAGGATTTTAACATCGTATACTTTCGCATGTATGATAACAAACCGGCCTTTAAAGTCAGAGTGCACCGAAATGATAGCAAAGGGCAGATGTTTGACCACCAGAACCGAGACGCCCCTGGCATAGTTAGAGTAGTGGGGATGAAATAAATGCGCGATCCATGGTCTTTTAAGGGACATTGATTTCTGCCCCAGTAGGTGGGTCTCCTGCAGGATCATAATATTAGGTTTATGGTATTTCAAAAATTGGAGGACCAAGGATCTCTTTATCTTGTCATTGAGGCCGCGCACGTTCCACGAGATCACTCTACACTCCATGCCAATTTAGTCTGAGACTCCTATATGCCAGGCAAACGTCCAGGGCAGCAGCGGCCCACCATCCCCCCCAAAGCTCCAGAACAGCAGGTCACACCATTCACTCCATCACACTCATACCAACAGCTTACACAACCAAACCACATTAGATGAATAAACATCAACCAATAAACTTAGCCTTAGAAAAAGAAAAGTAAAATATCTACCCACTCCCACCCTGCTCTACCTAACCCAACTTGGCGAGCTTATTCCCTAACTAACAATTGACCTAACTTAAACACTGGTTGTCCGTAGTGTTAACCACAAGACGTGTTCACTAGATGTGGGCACTCCAAAGGGTATACAGGATGCATACACCCCAGGGGGTCTAGCCATCCCTGAACCAAGGGTAACGAAGAGGGAAGGGGGGGGGGAAAGAGAAAACCCACAGGCTCCTGCGGCGACAGCATGGGGGGGGGGGAAGGATGGCCACCCCAGACCGGAGTCTACCCCCAAAGTCCCAGCCCCCTCAGGCCGCAACAGCGGGCGGCAGGTATATACGGCCCTCCAGGCCGTCCGCCGGTGCGAACCCCGCCCTCAGTCAGCCGGCAACGAGTCGATCCAGGCACTTGCATTCTCTGCTGTAAGGAAGAATCTTGTAGTCCCCGTCCTGTACTCGCAGCTTGGCGGGATATAGCATTGCGTATTTGATTTTCTTTTGTCTGAGGCGTGCTCTCACATCATTAAAGGAGCGACGCTGCCTCTGCACCTCAGACGAAAAGTCCGGGAAAAAGGACAAGCGCGATCCGTTGTACAGGATGTCCCGTTGCCTCCTGGCAGCCGGCAAAACTGTGTCTCGGTCTCTAAAGTTCAGTAGCTTCAGGATAAAAGGGCGCGGTGCCCTCTCCACTGCAAAGAATGGTGAGAGGTCCTCTGGCGCCAGAGCTTCACGGATGAGACCTTCAGCGAATTTTTCCGGGGCATCCCCCTCCGCTCTCTCCGGTATCCCCAATATTCTTATGTTGTTGCGACGGTTTCGGTTTTCTGCGTCCTCTGCTCGGTCCGTGAGGAGCCTCACCTGGCGCTGCAGAGACTGGACCGCTGAAGTAACTGACGACAAACCATCTTCCGTCGCACCGATTCGCCTCTCTGACTCGGACGCTCTGTCCTTCATCTTGTCTAGATCATGCTTGAAGTAGTTAAGTTGTTCTTGCAAGTTGTCAAACTTCGCTGTCAGGACGCTTTGGCAGTTGTTGATAGCTGCCATTATCGCGGCGTTATCAGGAATAGAAGCGGGCGAAGCTGTGCAGTCCTTAGGCGAATCGGCCATGGTTTGTGTGCCGCAGTGCAGAAACCCGGTGCGCCTCTTTTTATTGCCCTTCATATAGGGACAGTGGGTTTAGGGCAGTCGCTCACACCGCCCCCCTGAGATGGAAGCCCCCTGTAGGCACGCAGTGATTTGGGGTATCCGGAACAATAAGGTGTCTGTGTCGTCTATTGGAGGGGGGGGGCAGCCGCCCCCGTCCACGACCCCGACTCGGCGCTGACCACAGTAGGCGGTCAATGTCCCCTTTAGGTCCACTGCAGCGCGTTCCCCCTCAGCAATGGTGTAGCCAGAGATATTAGGGGGTTGAGCAGCCAGGAATATTAGGGGGCTGAGCAGGCAAAGATAACAGGGGATTGAGCTGTCAGGGATGTTAGGAGGTTGGGCAGCCAGGGATATCTGGGGGTTGGGCAGCCAGGGACACCGGGGGGGTGAGCAGCCAGTAATATTGGAGGGGTGAGCGAGCAGCCAGTGATTTAATATTGATATTAATATTAGGGGGACACCGTTTCCAGCCCCACTACTGGGGGGCCACACACTCTGCAGCCAGAGTCAGCAGCTGGCACACTATATGCGGATCAGAGGAGGTCGGTGGGGCGGCACACGTGACGCCGCCTCTCAGAGCTGTTGCCGATGGAGGGAGCGGCGGGCCAGAGTGAAGCGGCGGGGGCCGCCGCCGATGACAGCACGTGGGTCCCAGCCGCGCACTGCAGTCAAGCCAGAGGAGCGGGAGCCGCGGGCGCCGATGACAGTGCGCGGGTCCCGGTCCCGCGCTGCAGCCAGTCAAGGAGCCGGTGTGACAGGCTTGGGTGAGGTGTCGAGGGCCGCCGCCGATGACAGCACGCGGTTGGACAGGAGGAGCGGCTCTCAGGGGAAGCCCGCGGTCACCGGCGCCGTCGGCGGAGCGGGCAGCGCAGTCCCAGCGGGAGATGGAGGAGGACGGACGAGTCCTCAGGTGGGGTCCCGCTCACCTCCCCACACGACGTCCAGGCAGAGCAGCTTCAGGCAAGCAGGGCGTCCTCTCCAGAGCGGGGATGAACTCCTCAGTTCGCAGGTCCCCCCTCTCCACTCCAGACTCAAGATGGCGCCGGGTCCGGGCGTCCAGGAGCTCTCAGACCCACCAGGCTCTACCGTCGCCCAGACCACCTCACTGCACACCCCAGGCACCTCAGGTATTGCACTGGGTCGTCCCTCTTCGTTTAGAGTTGGGTTAATAGGATATATGGGGTGTTTTTTAGGATGGTTTTCAGGAGCCCTCATGCCACACGTCCTTCCAGTCCTGTTACATAGCCACGCCCCTCGCAATAGAGTAATTTGATGGTTCTTTGGGGCATCTCTAATGGCCAAGCATGTGAAATTCCATAGAAAAAACATAATTACAAAGGAGTAATCAGTGTTTTAAGACCCTTTAGCGTCCTGTGGCTTTCTGGTGAACATGCTGCTAATTGAGCTGGTGAATATGCTGCTAATTGAGGTTTAATCGTTTTCATATTTGGTGGACAGGAGTTTGTCTTCAGACTTGGCCTAAATAGTATCAATTTTAGACTGGAGTTTTAAAATGCAAAGTGTGTAGGCTTGAGACTATGATAAAAAATTCAAGCATGAGAGAAGCCTTCAACTTCCTTTAGCATCAGTCATATATGCTATGGTGGCACTCAATTCAGGTTTCAGTCAGGGCAGTTTTCAGGCATAATCAAGGACTGATGACAGGTTACAAGTAGGGTTTTAATCATGAGTTACTTATTCGGGTTGTGTGATGGTCAACAGAAATAAACCTAAGTAGACTTATGCAGCTATCTCAGTCCCTGTTATTGAAATTAAATAATCCAGAGGTGTGCTGTCTCACTATTCCTACATGTGTAGCTAACAGTACTAGGGTGCTGTAGAGACTGACCTTAAGAGTGTGGCCTGATAGACCAGCCAATGAACAGAAGTTACTTTTTTGATATTACTTCTAGGGAATGACCCCGAATCACTGACTTCATGGATCCTTTGTCTTAGTTTATAAACGTATTAAATCATATTCAGTCTACTTGGCAACACCCATAATATGAAAAAAAATGCGGAGGTTTGTTTCTTACCATTATTTGGACAAGGATTTACATTGCATGATCGGTTGATTGCACGCTTCCCTGTGCAATACCTCCCGCTGTTTCTTGGTGCAGGGTCATTACAATGACGATAAGCAAACTGAACACCTCCTCCACATGTCCTGGAGCACTGCCCCCAAGGACCCCAGGAGCCCCAGTTGCCATGACTGGAAATCTGTAATATAAATGAAAGTCATAGAAATGTAAGTCGATGGCATAATGTCTAATGTGTACAGAAATACCATGTATGTCCTTGTTTTAAAATTGTTTTATTTCATGCTAATTTAAAAGTTTGAAAGTTTAAAAGTTGAGTTTCTAAGTCATGAGCCCCTCCCTGGCCTAAATCAAAAATATGATTTTTTGATAATTCTGAATTATCTGCCTGTTTGCAAAGAACAGAGCTTATTGTTGTTGGGGCATCAGTGCTCTGCCCTTTAATAGAAATAAAGCAGTATGTCTGGTTGGGGGCCGGAGACAGGAAGTGTCCCTGGGGAATGGCATTTGGATGGGAGAAAGGAGAGACAGCACCTTCCCAGCTTTTTAATGCTTTCCCTTTTTCTTCCCAAGGAGTCCTCATTCGGAAAGGTTCATCTCTCTTTCCGTAAGGCATGGACATGATGTGCTTAAAAATGTTCGATTGTAAAAAAGTAAAGGTTGTCAGGGGTTAGCCTCCAGTTACTTCCTTTTACATATTTGTGTTGGCTATTGGCTATTCATAGGTGTTTAAAAACATAATATATGCAAAATATTTGAAGGCTACACCTTTTTTAAACGTGAATTGATTGGATGTGTTCATGTTTTCTGAACCTGCTTGAATAACATTTGTCTTGATAGGCATTTTACATGTCTCAGCTGAGTTTTGATGGGGCAGAGGTCTGGAGGTGGAGAAGCAATTGGAATAAGAAATTGGCCAGATGTCAGGCTGAGTCGACCCAGAGTTGGTTGTTCTGCAACTTTGCAGTTGATGGCAAGAATTGGCTCTGCCCACAGTTGTTCTGTCATTGTAAGCCAGGGAGTGCAGCGGGGGTGGTTTGTTTCCACTCTTGTGCAGTTTTATACGGTTTCTAAATGTTTGGTAACGTGATCCTGAAAATATATGTTGCAGGGGAATAATTCTATATACTGTACAGCTGTAGCTGTGGACGCTATAAATAGTTAATATTTATCAACCCAATCCAAAATAAATGTCTGAGTCTTTAGTTGCATAATCATGTTGGGTTAAAAGGTTTGATTTGGAGAAAGTTTTATGACAGTGAATGGAGAATACATGGCCTACTCCCTCCCTCAATGTCAGCCATGCTTGCATGCTGATGACACTCACGAGGCTGGTTTTCAGACCGGCACCAGGTTCTTGCATCTCTACTGAGCCACCATCACGGTAAAAAAATCTTACAAGACATAGCATGGCTAGCAAAGTGCCGGCTTAATTTATGTAAGCATTAACTGCTCATAGATTGAAACCACTTAGGGTCAAGAGGATGCTTGTCCCTTAT
Source organism: Gastrophryne carolinensis (assembly GCA_027917425.1). Taxonomy (NCBI): domain Eukaryota; kingdom Metazoa; phylum Chordata; class Amphibia; order Anura; family Microhylidae; genus Gastrophryne; species Gastrophryne carolinensis. The sequence continues at coordinate 473,436,396 of CM051236.1, read as the reverse complement.
TGTGTGAGAGATTTCATACAGCACACATCTGTAAACCAAGGAGTGGATTAGTTTCTCTTGGGCCTTGATCTTGACCATGACTTGACCACAGTATTACCATATGTCTAATATAATTTCACTTTATTATTTTAGCTCACTAATTATCGAAATGTAATAAAAATATTATAAATTATCATAATCAGCTTAAAAGGGACCTGCCTGCCAATAGCAAAAATGAAGGATATCGTTTGTCATAGTGCTATATAATCATACACTTGACTAACAAAATCTTTGTTATTTGTTTTACTCGAGTGTTCTTAGTTATTAAGTTATAATGTACATTAACTCTTTGACTGTCCCAGTGAATTAGAAAAAACTTCCAAAAAGACCACAAAAAGGGGGTGCAACTCCAGACAAAACAAGGACAAATTTGTTGGGGGGGTTAAAGGACAGTATTTGTTAAGGAGGACCAAAACCCCAAAAGAGGAACAACACACCTGATTTTTACATTTAAGGGTTTTGTTCTTTTCAGTGGGGACATCCCAAAATTGGGATGCCCCGCTGTGTGTATGCCTCTAGGTCACTCAACTTCCTGACACTCCCACAACACAGACTCAGGTGAGAAAGAGCGTGCTGATTGGCTGAGAGACCAGTTCAACCAATCAGCGCGCTCAATTTCACTCAGTTCCCCTCGGCTCCACTTACGGCTAAGCCGTCTGGATGGCTAAGCAGCCAAAGGGAGCCAAGTGCGCTGCTGGCCGCATCCCCGACTAACCTCCCAGCTGTCGCATGCCGGCACCTTCCATTCAGAAAGGCAAGACATGGGTGCACACACGGCTAGAGGTGAGCCAGGATGCGACAGTGGTGCAGAGACATAAAATTAATAAACATAGACTTTAAGCTCATAAATTAAGCTCAGGGACAAGGTGAGTAAGTGAAACTGGGCTTCTGGGGTGTTTTATACAGCGGGCATCCCGATTCATGATGCCCCAAGGAGTGTAACTCGGATGGCCCTGAAGACTTTTAGGCCTCTGATGTTCCTCTTTAACACCTGACCCTAAAAGCCTCGTGGGTCAGGTAAAAGCACTTCCCAGAGCCCCCTGTATGTGATCCCCCCGCCCCTTATTCGCTGTTTACTTGCTTCAAACCGGCAAATCCACCTCACAGTGGTTAGTATGTGCAGCCAGAAGGAGAGAAGGCCCCCAGCAAAGGACTCCATGTTCATTAATTCAAGGAGGACCATGCATGCACTGTGGGTTTGGCAGATCATAGTGAGTATGGGGGGGATGTCACGCACAGGGGCATCTTGATTTGGAATAGTGGGGGTAAAAATCACTGGTTACACCTGTGAAAATGAAATACTATTATATAATATATCATAGAAAGTTTGAATGTCAGCACACAAAGCATAGCAGGAGATGCTGCAAGGTGCAACAGCAACAGCAGAACTCACTGTAGCACCATGCAACACCCCTACTGCACTCACTATATGTGCTCAGACCCTCAAACATGAAAGTCTTCTGGAAGGTCGTAGGATTGAGGGCCATTATGGTGATCCTATTGGGTTTCACTGTATTGGGGTACCTGCAGGGGAGGGGGGTAATTGAGGATTTTAGCCCACATGGATCACAAAGATTTTTTGTTTTAAGTTTCTAAAATTTGATGAAAGGGTCTTAGAATAAATATAACATTTCAGGGAATACATAGAAAAGAGAGACAACATTTGGAATGCAGAGGAAGAACATCTAAGCTTGGCCTAAAAGAGAATAATTGAAGAGTACATACTGAATAATACTTCTTCTTGGTTTTATCGACACACTTGCCATTCAGACATATCCTCCCTTTCCCACAAGGCGTTCCTTCCACTGCTGGTAATTTCTTGGTTAAACACACCATCTGACCTTGACGAACAACAGCGCACCACAGACGTGAGCAGACGTCCATGCCGGGACACACTGTGTATGTGGGCCCAAAGGCGAGCTTGCATTGTCGGACAGCATCATAACTTTGCCCCGGGAGCTCCTCCGGTCCCAGAATCTGATTTCTCGGTTGATCTAGCAGACAGTTTCCTGCAGGAGACATTATTAGAAGGTTAGATGGCAAAACAAGCGCCAATGTTTAGCCTTGTATGGCCTTGTTTTCCTTAAAGGTTCTGTGCCAAATATAACGCTAAACATTTTGAATCTACGTTTGTATGTTTTTATTGCTTTATCGCTCGACAAGTTTTTATTTTCTGAATACATTAAAGGAATTGTCCATGCTACGTATATAAACTAATCATTGTTTGCATACATGAAAAACATCCTGGTGTGCTGCTGAATAAAGCTGTTGTTGAGATTAAGGCCCTTATTTAACAAGGGATAGCGCCAGGTAGCGACTGGTGAGCGAACGGTAATGACGGTCACCGCCACGAGAACGCCGGCTCCCCACCACAATCACACATTTATCAAGCCGATCCTGCTTAGCGACTGAGCTAGCGCCAGATAGCGACACATTCATCATTATTCCAGCCTCACCCCACAGCGCCAGCGAGCGAACTTGAACAGCGCCAGGTATGACCTCTCGCTACCTGGTGCTCTCCAATGCATTTCAATGGAACAATCTTTAAATATTAATAATTAATTGTTAATAATTTTTTTTTTTTTTTTAATGTGAAAATTTCTGTTACCACTTCTGCCATGTTAGATATTTTTTTTAAGGTAAGAAAAAAATAAAAAAAAAAAATTGTGCAGAATTGATATTACAGGTCTGATATTAATGTATTCATATTCCAAAATGTTTTTATAAACTTGTTTTTTTTGGTTTCCCAAAATATGGTTGTTTGGGGGTTAAAAAACTACTTTTAACCCATCGCCGCCAGCGCTCTGGGGTTTAAATATGCATTTCACTGCGCGAGAATTTTTGGAGCGTGATTTGTTAATGAATATGGTGGGAGCCGGTCGCTATGGCCATTCGCTATCATGCGCTCCCATACAGCGCGGAACCTGTCAAATAGCGACTCATCACCTTGCATTCAACATTACTGCACACCGACTGAGTCGCTATCAGCAACCGAACAGCGGCCAAGCACAGTGACTACTAGCGGGCGCTGTGAAAATACCGCTACAGTCGCTCAACTGTCGCTACCTGGCGCTATTAATAAATCAGCCTCTTAGCCTCTTTCCTGGATTTTACTTATTCATGACCAACTTTTTAAGCATTGAGAGGTGGACCTGTCACCAGCCCTTTTGCCTCAGACTGTGTGGATGCACCAATGTTTGAGTGTCAAGGGGAGGATAGCTGATCTCTACTTTGCTTGTCTTTCCCTGTTTGTTCACCTTGCTAAAATAAAAAATCCAGATGCTGGGCTACTGAAAAGGGGCAAAATCGCAACAACAGCTTTATTCAGGTATTCATGGCAGGTAAGAAAGCATTTTTTATTTCTACATTTAACATGGACAATCCTTTTACCTTAAAGGGGAACAAAACCCTAAGCGGACAGCCCTAGAGTATAAAACACTAAAAGACTCCCACTGGGTCATCCAAAATTGGGTTGCTCCGCCTGTGAACCCCCCCCCCCAAATCACCGCAATACTCACCATTTTTCCACAGCTCCCTGGTAATGTAAACAATTGTGAGCAAGAGCAGTCGCAGGCCTAGCGTCTCTAGTCTAAGGTGTGCTCCCGTGCCATATTATCTGCCCCCACAATACTATTGAATTGACCATAACCCCCCCCCCCCCCCCCATTCATGACCTGTCCCTGAATTTGCTATAGTCTTAGCCTTAGAGGGCAGCCAGGCTAGGCATGGAATAACAGAGTGAACATGACTGACCTAACCTCCAATCAGAGCCCAGGGCTCAAGGACAAATGGGGGGTCCGGACATAGGTCACAAGTGGAGGAGGGAGGCTATTTAGAGTCCCCTGTCTCCCCCTCTTTGACTTTCATTTTTCTTCAGTGCTGGATGAGCTGTCTCTCCCGCCCACCCTCTTTTTTGTTGTTGGGGCTAGGTACTTTTTGGTTGTCAATGTCCTGGAATGTTATGGGGATAGTATGGGGGTGCATAATGGTAAAAAAACTTCCTTCCATCTTATCGCACTTATGCTGTGTTTACATAAGCAGATCAATTGGCTGTTTGCGCTGTGAATGACTGACCATACAAATCTTCTGCGTTTGAGCAACTATGTTCAGGTGCTAATTTGTTGGTCAGTTGGTCGCTAGATAATCCGATCACTTGTTCTCATTGAAAAATACATTTTTTAAAGGGTTACTTCTGTTTACACATTCCAACCATCAAGCAATGAACAAGAATTTTTTGGTCAGCCGAAACAATATGACGTCCGACCGATTAACCAATTCTCGTTCATCATTTGATTGCAGTGGACTTTTCCATGGAGCGATTATCGATAATCGCTTTGTGTAAACGGGCCATTAGGAACAAGCAACTCCAAATCTCAGATTATATGTAAATGCACTTTGTATTCTAAGTGAAGGTCCTTTCTTTGCTTCAGTTTCTGAGTGGTGGCTGAGCTGGGAAGGGCATGTCATAGGGCAGATTTATAAGCCATGCTCTTTTGTGGTCAATGACAGCTGTGTGGCCACTGTGACTTGTTGGTTTCGCTCACACTGAGAGCACCAAAAGGCAGAGAGGCTGCTAGACCACTCACAAGGTCCTGGAGAAATGAAATTGAAAGCAGGGACAAACTTTGGAACCCTACAACAGCTTCTACCAGGCACTGCAGGAATTGGAGGAGAGGCACATGGGACAGACATGCGATCAGTTAAGCTGCTTGCTGCCGTATTATTATCGTTAGGTTTACAGTCCCTTTAAAATAAATTTGTGACCATTTAATTTAGTTCAACACAGAGAAAACCTTTTTTTTTTTGTTAAAGCAATGAAGAAAACAAATGATTCCAAGAGTTAGAGCCACATTTAAAGCACTGGTGATAGATTCCAAGGGGAAGTTTAAGGTATAGACGTATTTTACTAGGAATGAGAAATCAGAGTAAGATCTGAGCTCCGTAGAACGAAATCAATAAACAGACTTAGTAGAGTCATATACAACGTTCAGTTTTAAAACCTTGCTATGGGAGTACGCCTGCCCTAATGCTTTCCATATCCTTGGCCGCAACAAAGTCTTTTTTTTTTGTTACTGTCAGCAGTTTTAAGATGAGAAAAAAGGTACAATAACAAACTCCCCTTTGGAATCCAGAAAAGCTCTGTTGACTCTCAAAGAATGCCGTTTGGCAGAGCTCCACCAGAACTCAAACACTCGTGCCCTTGTGCCCGACGCTGGCATCCCAGACCAGACCCCGCTTTCCAAACGAGTAGCCGCTGTTATGGAAAGAAATGCTAGTGTGTAAACCGGAACATTAAAACAGACTGTTTGCCGGAGTAGAAAAAGGTGATGTGAAAACTGAGTGCTGTAATTTCCAAAACAGAATGGAGCTGACCTCATCTAGCCTCTGACTCTGCTTAAGAATTCTGCTTTTCTTCCAAGGGTTTTTATCAGTCGCTGTGTTCACTGCTACAGTGGCACATACACGGCTCTGCTAAAGGACGCATTGTCACTGTCAATAAATCATGGCATTTGCCTAAAAAGAGCAACTCTTCAAGACTTCTGCTAAAATGGGAAAGTGTCATTTTTCCTGCACATAACATCTTTTGCTGTCTACATAAGATAAGTCAGAGATGGGTGAACCCGAACCGCAAAGTTCAGCCAGAAGTCCTTGTTCGAGTTCCGTGCCCGTCTCGAACACAGAAAAGCTGGTTGATGGGCTGCCAGGCAGGTTGCAGGATCGGGAAGCTGCTGTAACTCACCTCTGCCTGATCTTCTTCCTATCAGTGCAGTGGAGCGGCAGCAGGGGCGTTTGAAACTGGCAGGGCCGGATTAAGTGTGGTGGAGGCCCCTGGGCACAAAATCTGGTGAAGGCCCCCGATACAGTATTTTTTTTCCTTTAAAATAATAGTCCAGCCAAGTAAGTGATTGGTGGTTGTCTGGCACCCGCCTACTTACTGGAACGTCTGATCGAGTCCCTTGTGCCACCCTTGTGCGGGTGCATGCTGCTATTCTGGGCGGGGGGTAGTGTAGTCACCCAGCTGGTCCACCAGAAAACAGGTCCCTGCATTGAGCTACCAGCGGCTGTGCTTGGTGGCTTATGTGCAGTGACAGCTCTGCACCCATCACTGTAGCGTTGCTGGTGGCGGCTTTGCTGCTCTAGACTCTCAGTCCCGCCCTGTGGTGGCTTTAGCTGCAGGTTTGCAATAAGAAAAAAAGGCTTGTCCAGTCACGCCTCTACTGCTGCGATAGCTTTGTTTCTGGCCCCGCGGCCCGTCAGACCAAAGACTGAAATGTCTCCTGAATCAGACCATAACCCAAAGGTTGGTGGAGGCCCCCTTTGCAGGGAAAGTGGTGGAGGCTCCAGGGCTCTAGCCCCTTGCGCCTCCCTCATAATCCGGCCCTGGAAACTGGCCCCAGCTGGGGTTACAAAAAGAGGGCCACCGGCTCCCATGAGTGAGGACACACCTAATGCTACCACTAGAAGTGTACTCGGTCATTTGAGCTGGCGGCCATCTTTCTGTAGTCCCGGCTGCGGGAGGATTCAAACGCCCCTGCTGCTGCCGCCGCTCCACCACGCTGACAGGAAGAAGATCGGGCAGAAGTGAGTCAAAGTAGACGTGAGCCAGGTCTGCAGCCCTGCTATCCCTCTAGTAAGGCATTTGTGAATGGCTGGCGCGAGCATGCTCCCTGTTAAAGGGTAGCGGGGGATTCCACCACCAGCACGCTCGGATCCCCCCGTATTAGATGAGTTCCTGGACGAAGGGGCTCAAGCGGATCCGACCGGGAAGAGATGAGTTTGTTCGGGCGACCTAGGGGTTTTCACAGAGGGCAAGAACCAAAACCTAGGATAGTCAAAATCCTGGGTTTTGGTCCACTTTAAAGTGGCTCGAAACCAACTATCCTAGGTTTTGAGTGAACGGGGCGACCTAGAGGGTTTCACACAGCGGTTCCCGAATTTGGATGGGGGGGGGGGAATTGATCAGCCCTCAATTCCCTCCCCCTGGGGCATCCAAATTCGGGATGTACCGCTGTGTGAAACCCCCCAGGTCGCCCCGTTCACTCCTGTTTGTTCCCGCTCCAATGGGCATGCATGGGCCACATCCCCGCTATCCCTAGCAGGGCGCATGCCCACGTATGCCGTTTATGAATGACCGGTGTGGGGGTGCTCCCTGTTAGAGGGAAGTCAGGGATGTGGCTGCCAGCACGCTCGAGCGCGCTGATTGGACGAGCAGCCGTGCATGGGTCGTAGGACCGGGAAGAGCTGAGTTTTTTCAGGTGATCTGGGGAAAGGAACAGAACTTAGGCCCTTATTTATGAAGGAATAGCGACAGGTAGCGACTGGTGAGCGGCCGGTAATGACAGGCCCCGCCACGAGAACGCCGGCTCCCCACCACAATCACACATTTATCAAGCCAATCCTGCTTAGCGACTGAGATAGCGCCATATAGCCACTCATTCATCATTATTCCAGCCTCAGCCCACAGCGCCAGCGTCCGACCTTGAACAGCGACAGGTATGACCTCTCGCTACCTGGCGCTCTCCAATGCATTTCAATGGAACAATCTTTAAATATTCATAATTATTTGTTATTAATTTTTTTTTTTTTTTTTTTTTATGTGAAAAATTCTGTGACCACTTCTGCCATTTTTGATAATTTTTTAAGGTAAAAAAAAAAAATAAAAATGTACAGAATTGATATTACAGGTCTGATATTAATGTATTCATATTACAAAATTATTTAAAAAACTTGTTTTTTTTTGTTTTCCAAAAATATGGTGGTTTGGGGGTTAAAAAACTACTTTTAACCCATCGCCGCCAGCGCTCTGGGGTTTAAACATGCATTTTGCAGCGCGAGAATTTTTTGAGCGTAATTTTAATGAATATGGTGGGAGCCGGTCGCTATGGCCAGTCGCTATCATGCGCTCCCATACAGCGCGGAACCTGTCAAATAGCGACTCGTAGCCTTGTATTCAACATTACGCCACAGCGACTGAGTCGCTGTCAACAACCGAACAACGGCCAAGCACAGCGACTACTAGTGGGGGCGCTGTGAAAATACCGCTACTGTCGCTCATCTGTTGCTACCTGGCGCTATTAATGAATCGGCCTCTTAGTCAAATAGTTTAGTCAAATACTGGGTTTTGGTCTGCTTTTAAGCAGCGCGCCTTTGCTTCAAAAACCCCATATACAGCCCTGCAGAGACAAAGAAAGAGGAGCCTAAAGTGGCAAAACTCCATTATTATTACTATTGTATATTTATATAGCGCTATCATCTTCCGTAGCGCTGTACACAGTAGTAATTACAGACAGGGTAGAAACATACAGTACATAGACTATTACAAATCAAAATATATTCCCTCCTCATGCTGTGACTTTCATAAATCATTTTTAGATTAACATAGCTGTCACTTCCATAATAGATTTTTCTGTTTCATCATACCAAGATAAAGTCATAAATTCCGCTTGATACACAGCGTAGTCATTTCCCTAATTAAGCATTGCGTTTTCAAAGCAAACACGGTCATAAAAGCCTGGTAGAGCAAGCAGACGCTTTTAAGAGGACGAATACATTAGCGCTAAACTTGTCTTTCATTTTTTTTTTTTTTTAATTTGACACGTTTTCCTGATCGTTACCTTAGGCGAGTCATTTGCCAAAATGGCTACATAAGCCATTAAGAAGAAGAGAAGATGTCATAGAACTGTACAGGCCTCATACCAGCTGTACAGTAATCGCTAGCTGTCTATTTAATTTGACCAGTAAAACGATTTATCTTTGTAGCAGCGGAAAAATAAATGACTGAAGCCCGAGTCTCCCTAACAAAAGTTTTGGAACTTTAATGGTATGTGTCCTCAGACAAACTTCCAGCAGCTCAAAGGGAAGCTTGGCACAGAACTCCAACACTTCCCTGCCATGGGCCTTGCTTAATGATAAATAAATATGCTTTGTATTTCCTTATCAGAACAATTAGCCGTGCCAAGGAATGAAAACCACTTGACAAAAAGAAAGACTTGGTTCAGAAACTAATAAAGGATTGCAGTTACTGCATTTTTGTGTAAACCAGACCAACACAACACAGTGCTCATATGCATCCCCTCCCAGGGCCATTCAGATTGCTGCACATTAAAACTCATAGCTTAGAGCGACCGCTAGTAGATGCTGTAAGCGGGTATCGGGTGCTGTAACCTAGCGCCTCAGTCGCTGTAGTAACCTGGCCGGCATTGATGAATGTGCTGTATGATGGGTGCTCTAACACCAGTACAGCGCTGCAGGGAGCGAAAGGTAGCGCCAGCTCCGTGCAACCGACTCTCAGCGCTCCACACCATACTTATCAAAAAAGGACACACACACAGCGTCAGCGCTCTAAATCTGATCGCTATAGCATAGAGCGCCAGACACTGTGTGATTAAAGTCTGTTTTTGAACACATATCCACCAGTAACAAAGCAAAAACACCTGTAATAATACATCGGATGCTACATGGCGCTGTTAGAGTTGCTCACCAGATTCGCTTTCATAAATGTAGTTTTGTCTACAGTGCCTGGCACTCACCAGACGCTGCCTGCCGCTACGAGGCGCTACCTGCCCCTATGCCTTCATGAATAATCCCCATAAGCATAGACAATTTTTTAAGGTTATAGCTTGCCTGCTATTTTACAGCTTGAAGTAGAACAATAAGACAATGTTGTCCTTAGGCCAAAAAAAAGTTGCCCTGGTATGAAGGCAACATGGGGTGTCTATGCATATACTTTATCTTTTGCTGGCCTAGCTAAGCCTAGAGCAGAGCTGAGCAACTGATCTGAGTGCAGACCCCAGTATGGAGGCCGCCTAACATGGGGCCTGTAGCAGAATGCTTATAAGACCCCCTCTACTTCTTGCCTCCCACCCCCATCACTCTCTGGTACAGTACATGCACAGAGCTGGCTGGCAGCGGGGGGATGTGGTGCGATTCGGCCATGTGCCCGGCATGGCGGCAGGCTGGGGTAGAGCCAGCAAGATCAGACATTTCACTCCCAACAGACATGCTTACCTGTGTGACATGTTGTATGCTCATCTTCCTTTACAGCTGTGATGTATCCTCACTCTCATTTACAGCTGTGATGTGCCCTCACCCTCCTTTACAGCTGTGATGTATCCTCACTCTCATTTACAGCTGTGATGTGCCCTCACCCTCCTTTACAGCTGTGATGTGTCCTCACCCTCCTTTACAGCTGTGATGTGTCCTCACCCTTCTTTACAGCTGTGATGTGTCCTCACCCTCCTTTACAGCTGTGATGTGTCCTCACCCTCCTTTACAGCTGTGATGTGTCCTCACCCTCCTTTACAGCTGTGATGTGTCCTCACCCTCTTTTACAGCTGTGATGTGTCCTCACCCTCCTTTACAGCTGTGATGTGTCCTCACCCTCCTTTACAGCTGTGATGTGTCCTCACCCTCCTTTACAGCTGTTATATATCCTCACTCTCCTTTACAGCTGTGATGTGTCCTCACCCTCCTTTACAGCTGTGATGTGTCCTCACCCTCCTTTACAGCTGTGATGTGTCCTCACCCTCCTTTACAGCTGTGATGTGTCCTCACCCTTCTTTACAACTGTGATGTGTCCTCACCCTCCTTTACAGCTGTGATGTGTCCTCACCCTCCTTTACAGCTGTGATGTGTCCTCACCCTCCTTTACAGCTGTGATGTGTCCTCACCCTCCTTTACAGCTGTGATGTGTCCTCACCCTTCTTTACAGCTGTGATGTGTCTCACCCTCCTTTACAGCTGTGACGTGTCCTCACCTCCTTTACAGCTGTGATGTGTCCTCACCCTTCTTTACAGCTGTGATGTATCCTCACCCTCCTTTACAGCTGTGATATATCCTCACTCTCCTTTACAGCTGTGATGTGTCCTCACCCTTCTTTACAGCTGTGATGTGTCTCACCCTCCTTTACAGCTGTGACGTGTCCTCACCTCCTTTACAGCTGTGATGTGTCCTCACCCTTCTTTACAGCTGTGATGTATCCTCACCCTCCTTTACAGCTGTGATATATCCTCACTCTCCTTTACAGCTGTGATGTGTCCTCGCCCTCCTTTACAGCTGTGATGTATCCTCACCCTCCTTTACAGCTGTGATGTATCCTCACCCTCCTTTACAGCTGTTATATATCCTCACTCTCCTTTACAGCTGTGATGTGTCCTCACCCTCCTTTACAGCTGTGATGTGTCCTCACCCTCCTTTACAGCTGTGATGTGTCCTCACCCTTCTTTACAACTGTGATGTGTCCTCACCCTCCTTTACAGCCGTGATGTGTCCTCACCCTCCTTTACAGCTGTGATGTGTCTCACCCTCCTTTACAGCTGTGACGTGTCCTCACCCTTCTTTACAACTGTGATGTGTCCTCACCCTCCTTTACAGCCGTGATGTGTCCTCACCCTCCTTTACAGCTGTGATGTGTCCTCACCCTCCTTTACAGCCGTGATGTGTCCTCACCCTCCTTTACAGCTGTCATGTGTCCTCACCCTCCTTTACAGCTGTGATGTGTCCTCACCCTCCTTTACAGCTGTGGTGTATCCTCACCCTCATTTACAGCTGCTCCCATCCCTCTGCTGAAGCCCAGCAGCTGGATTATGAATTGCATCTAGGGATTATTTTCAGGGTAGGGCTTATATTTCACGCATTAGCAAAAAATGCAGAGAAATCTTACTAGGGCTTATTTTCTTATTTTCGGGGAGACAGGGTATATTGCCACCCCTATAGCCATTCCACTATGTTTGTAATTTGAGAGCTGCTGAAAGTTTTCTAACATCTTAAAGTGGTTCATATTATATTGCACTTTTTTTACTTCTGCATACTTGAATTCTGGATGTTTTCAGATTTGGTGGGAGAAAAAAACTAGAAAAAGCCTGTCCATCGGAAAATATATATAGAGCTAGGGAAGGGTGTAGATATTCAGAGGAGGGTGGTGAACCCAGTTGTAAAAACACAGCTGTGAGGAGGAAACCAGTTCAAGCCGGGAGTATCAGCCGTGACGTGCAATTCCAACATATGGATAAGCCGAGTGGGACAAAACAGCGCTTGGAATGGGTTTAGAATATCTAGTTCTGAACTGTGCAACAGCTTGTCTACATTTAAGTTCAGTAGATGGCGCTGTTACATATAACTATGTGTAGTTTCTGTTGTCCATTCTCTGTTGCATGTTGTGTTTCCTGTATATTGGGGGGAGTACTATGTAAGGTGACATTCTCATACTGCATGCATGTTCCAGTAAAGCCAGATCATGTTACGCCACTAATATCTATCTGGATTTGACTCCTCTGCACCCAGCACTCACACTCTGCAACAGGTTATGGGCCCAGTGCCTGATTGAAGCCACAAGCGTTTAGGTCACAGACACCCAGAATGCATACAAGAAGTACAAACGAGGAATATGACAAAGCATCTGACAGTATCCCTTGTCCAGTTACTTGTAAGTGCGAATTTTGCATCAAATCCAAAGCTACAAGAGCAACCCTTCCTAAAGTCAGTCGGAATAGAGCTTCAAGACCACTTGACCTAGTTCACAATGATGTATGTGGTCCCCTAAATCCACCTACACCAAAGCCAGTACAGAACAGACTCTTTTCTAGAACAGTGGAGAAAACTCCAAAAGAAATGTGGCACACTAAGATGTCAAGTGTAAAGCACCTAAGAGTTTTAGGATGAAAAGCATTCATCCACATTCCAAAGGAAAAGCGCACCAAACTCCACAACAGAGTAGGAGGTGCTTGGACTGGCAGAAATCAGCTCTGGGTTACACTTTCATCTACTGAAGCAGAGTAAGTTAGCAGACTTGGGTCAACCACAGTTGGAACCAACAAGACTTTGAGGACAGTCAAGGATGTATTGCAGTTGCAGAAGGGAAGGTTTAGCTCCACTTTCTGAGGGATCTTCAAGAGGTATCTTTTTGAGTTAGTTTATTACCCTACTAAGAATATGACAGCAGATATTCTACCAAGCCCCTGACCGTTGAAAGACACCTGAGGCTTACAAAGTAAATGTGCACTTCAGCTGTTGAGAACGAGTGTTGGAGAAACTGTGCAACAGCTTACAGATTGTCTACATCTATATATAGATGGTGCTGTTACATATACCTATGTGTAGTCTCTGTTGTGCATTTTCTGCTGCACATTGTGTTTCCTGTAAATTGGTGGGGGCGTGGCTCTATTAATTTTTTTTTCTTTCTGTGTTATTGACTATGTAAGTTGACATTATAATACATTCTCATAGTTCCTGTTACACCACTAATTTCTGGATTTGACTCTGCTTCACCCAGCACTGTAACAACTATGTTCTGGAATGGGTCCACATGTGCAAAAGATAAAGAGTCACATGCTAAAACGTTTGGTACAAAGATTTTTGGATGTTTATTTTTTTCATTTCATTTTTATTTGATCTCTAAATAGAAAATGAATAAAAAAGCAGGTCATTTTTCACCTCCTCTGCAGTGCTGCCTAAGGTGGCCGCCCCACATGGCTTCATTGCAGGTGCACCCCTGGATGTGTATGTACAATATGTTCATTTTTGTGCATTTCATATAATTTATGTAGTTGTTTTTATCGGAGATACAATCATTTGTAACATATTCTGCTTGTCTCTGAATGTGATTTTGGGACTTTTGCCAGATTGAGTGCAGTTTACAGTTATGACTAGAGATGAGCTTCTCAAAAATTCGATTCGGGCGATTCGCCAAATTTCTCAAAGAAATTCGGGTTCGTCCGAATCGAACTTTAACAAATCGCTCATCTCTGGTGGGAGCGGGGAGGCCGGCTGCGCTGTCAGCGGGCGGCGGAAGCCGGCTTCCGATGCCCGCTGACAGCGCAGCTGGCCTCCCCGCTCCCACCAAGCCCTGAAATGGAAAAAAAAAATGCCGGCATGGTGGGAGCAGGGAGGCCGGCTGTGCTGTCAGTGGGTGGCGGAAGCCGGCTTCCGCCGCCCGCTGACAGCGCAGCCGGTCTCCCCTCTCCCACCATGCCGGCATTTTTTTTTTTTATTTCAGGGAAAATTCGGTCAGCACAAACCACTAAAAATTCAGGTTCGTGCTGAATCAAATTTTCCCTGAAATTCGGAGCGAATTCAGGTTCGTTAGAACCAATTCACGCATCCCTAGTTATGACAGTAGATGGTGCTGTTACCAATGCTCAACTGCAGACTATGTTGTACATTCTCTGCTGCAAGTGAAATTTCCTGTATATTCAGCTGCGCTCTATGATTTCTTTTTTCTGTCTGTGTTAGACACCATGTTAAGGTGACATTCTCCTACTGCATTCATGTTCCAATAAAGCCAGTTATGTCTATTTGGATTTAACTTTGCTGCACCCAGCTCTCACACTCTGCAACCATTTTGTGTGTGTTTTTAACATTGTTTTATAGTTTTAGATACTGGTGGTACTTGAGAGATTCAGGAAATGGAATATATATATATATATATATATATATATATATATATATATATATTTATCTGTACGTTGCTTGCAATATTGTAGTTTATACATTGCAGAGTTAGGAAGCTGAAAAAGCACCATGGAAATGCTTATGTATAATTAAGGACTGTGACCTCTCCGACCCAGACTACGTTTAAAACACTATTGCCTCTTATCTTCTATTGCCTCTAGCCATAGACCGGCTGAGACTAATAGCAATTATGAACTTCGCAAAACATGCTTCTTATTCTTGATTTATAAACATTTATTTCATTCATCCTCCAAGGTCTTAAATGAGTTTGCAAATGCATTCTGTTGCTGGGAGCATCAATATAATGTGCACTTCTCCTATTTACATTAAAAGCATGTATTGTCTTTATTCACATTGTATTGTCATGCTGACAAAAATTAATAGGTATAAAACTCTAACTTTTGCTTTGCTTGTGTGTGCTGAATGCCCAGAAATTACATCCACCCCTGGTGCTGTTTTGTTCTAATTCATTACCCTGAACAGATAAATGTGTCTCCTGACCCTTGCACCACCACAGGGGTGCAGGGAGTACTCAACGAACTCTTTAAACATAAAGAAATGATAAATAAAAAAGTGTGACAGGCAGTATTTTTAGTGGGGCCTCTATTCAGCAGTGCCAAAACTCAATTAGGGACTGATAGTATTAGGCATCAGCAATGAAAATGGGAGGTTGCTTAGTTAGGAATATATATAGTTAATGCCTAGGCTCCTAGCAGGGCCTTGTCATGACATGGCAGCACATGTGCCTGTTTGGACTGGGTGGGATCAGAACGTATATAAGTTAGGAAGTATAGTTGTAACTAGAGCTAGTTGTCGAAGTTGGAGTGGAAGATAGAAGTTCAGGAGAGCTTTAAATTCTGACCAAGCTTGGTTTGCTGAGTGAAGTGGTGCTGATGCCTTGTTCTAGGGATAAATCTTGAAGAATTATACAGAAGTTGTACCGGTGGAACATTTTCTGTGCAAGTGATGTTGAATTAAATGATGTAAGTGAAACCTTAACAGACTGGCCCGTGTGACACCTGTCCTCCTACAAGAGAGTGTGTAAGGGAACTTGTTAGCATACCTACCCCACAGGTGCACCCACAGGCACTTTCTGCATTGTCAGGTTGCGATACTGTTTCGTCGTTTGCCTGTCGTTGTTCCTGTCTGTTTCCATGTGTTACATCCTGCATTTCTTGACAACCTCTTGCCATGTTTGCATGCTCCCTGCTGAATTTGCTATGATACAGATGTCAACCATGTCTGCCTGCCACCAGCCCAAAAACCTCTTGCCTATCACAACTATGTTTGCCTGCTGCCAACCAAAGATCTATGCAATGGATCTTGACCATGTCTTGTTTGTTGTCAGTCACAGTTACTGCTATAGATCAGCTGCTACCACCAGAGTGTCTAACATGATCTGCCAAGGCTTCAGAGCAATAGTCATGTATTCCAGAACTCATTACTATGGCACTTGAGCATCGTGCCACTGATCTTAACTATGTTTGCCTACTGTCAGGCCAAGATCTTGGCTATGGATCTTGACCATGCCTTGTTTGATGTGGGCCTGTGTGCCCCTACAATGCTAAAGCCTTGGAATCATGACTGTGGGGGTCATACCGACCACCTCTGGCACAATATCTGCCCTCTATAATACTAAAGCATCAGTACCATCACATATCCACCTCTTCCCATGATCTGTTCCTGCAATGCGTATCTGGGATACGGAGCTCATGGGCTGGAGGTGGGCTGGTCAGGGTCTGTAAGTTCCTGGGTTCATTATCATCGTGTATTACTGAGCTCATTACTGTGCGACTTTGAGTGTCACATGCCCAGTATATATAGTTTCTCTTGAATTTAGGCTCTCCTTTTATCATAGATGCTTTGGTTGCCTAAAGATATGACTGAATATCCTTCTCTGGGTAGGGGACCATCCTTTGCTTTGGAGCATGAACACTAGCTGGTTGGATGGAATTCCCTTTTCCATTTAGGTGTAGCTCTTCTTTAAGTATCCTGGTATTCTACTTAGTTTATAAAGAATGATAAATGTGGTCATGGTCTCATTCTAGTTCTTTTTTATATGTCTTGTTTGAGCTACAGGTATTTTGTTTTGATTGCCTCCCATTCCTTCACTGTTCTCAGCAAACCTTGAAGGGACTATTGTTTATTCAGAGGGTCTCTGTGGTGAAGCTGCCAGGCTTTTCTTTTATAAGACAAGACACTTTGTCTTATTTATTCACAACAGCAGGGAGTTATATATAGTTTTATAATAAAAATCGAATTGGGGAAAACATTGTTTCCTTTTTATACATAAACTTTGCTTTGTGCACAGCTTGATGTTTACCATAATGCACTGCAGAACTTCATCGCTCTAAAATGCTTCTGATCCCATTTTCATCAAGTATACATTAAATCATTATTGTTCAGGCTTCCTTGGCTTACAATGTGTTCAAACATTTATGTGAAGCCAATTTCAACTGCATCCGCATCCCACTGGAGCCTCAGCACGCAGTCCCCAAATACCTAGTGATAACACCACTCATGGAGAAAGTCAATGGGTTTGGAGAGGCTCTCCACAGTTTTGAGTTAGAAAAGGCTTTACAAAAGTGGCTGCACAGGTATGCTTTGAAATTAGAGCATAGGCAAAAAAGTAGAACTTCTCTCTAAATCTTATTGTATGTCCTTTTTAGTGTCTCCTCCTAATTTTGGTCTGATTGGAATGTCCCCCAGGGGACATCCTGATTTTTGATGTACCACTGCAGAAAGCCCTGACCCATGCTACAAACTCACCTAGTTCCCATGATTTCATAATAGTCAAATACAGAGTGCATTATAGAGCAGCAGCATCCCTGCTCTCTTTGCTCTGGGTCGTGCCGTCTGAAGGCCAGAAGATTGTTGGGAGCGCGGAGTGGAGGAAGCAAAATACTGCTGCTCTATGGTGTGCTCGGCTGAATGTTGCATTTGGCTCCTGCGGAATCCCAGTAATAGCCCAACATGTGGCAAGTGCAAGGGTTTCCCATAGTGCTACATACAGTGGGGCATCAATTGGTTTATGGACTATTCTAAGTGGGCAAAAGTTTATTTAGACTTTCGGCCCTCCTCAAATTCCCTGTCCAGGTGTATGCTAATATTCCCCCCCCCATATCCCCTAAGAGAACAGTGTAAAATAAGACTGTTCAAAGCATTATAAATCTCAGATTATACATAAATACCTTAACTATGTATGTAAGTAAAGCCTAATTTCTGGTTGTGGTAGAGCTGGGGTGGGCATGTCATGGCGCAGCTTCATAAGTCATATGCATGCCCTGCTATCATCAGAGACAGTTGCCGGACATGTGGCTTACTGTGCTCACTTGTGCTGAGAGCTCAGTGACAGATTAGCTGTTAGACCACTTTTTTGTGTGGTCCAGGTTGAATAGAACTGATAAGAGAGAAAACTTAAGAGCCCTGCTATGGCTTCTTCCCGGTGCTTAAGGAAATGGAGGAGAGGCACACGAGAATCAGGTGAGCTGCTTGCAGACCTAGTATTGCTGCTTTGTGGATTGTCCCTTTAACGTTGGATTTTCAGCAATTTACTAGCACAAGATAAGTTGTCCAGGTGGCATTGGAAGTTCAGTCCATGCAATAATTTGGGGTCTCAGATATAGGACTGATAATGATGGACCTTATTTTCATGAATCATTGCCTAAAACACATGAATGGCTCGTGGTACCGATCACTAGTAACTATGCTAGACAAATCTCAGCACTGGGTGTGCTGTGTATAAACTTTTACTCGTAATTACTGTGATCTAACGACTCAGCCAGTGCCAAGGAACTCCTGCCCAGCATGCTACATTCTTGAGAACCTCATACATGGATTAGAAAATCACTGTAATGTAACCTAATGTTAACTAATATATTTGTGTTTGCTCAGAACTCCAGCATACAAGAACGGCTTTATGGCCACCCACCATTTCCAGAAACACTTACTATGAAATGAAAAACACCTCGGGAAATGTGGGGGATTTTAATCATAAATGACGTTTGATAAAAATGCCAGCATGCTTCTATCACCGTTAATGTCAGTATTTTTGATATATGGCCTCTGAAGGTGACAGGGAGTTTAAAGAACATTTATTTTACGCTGGGCTTGAATCAGTGGAGTGTTTCTATGTTTTCCTGTGCCGTCTGCTTCTCAGGGGCATCATTTAGGTCATGTTTTCCTTTGCATGAACTGAAACACAATGTACTAACAGTTGTGTCCATTGATTAGACATTACTAGAAAAATGACATTAAGGACACATTGAATCTACACAGGCGACATGATGCAAACATGATGCAAAAAAGAAAAATATGGTTCAGCCCTAGACAAAATCCTCACGACTAATTAGACAATTTAAAGTATGTATAGTTTCCATAAAGCATCAATGAATTATATAATCAGTCAGGGAGAACCTTATAAAGAGTTGATTCACTGAATTTTTCAGCTTTTCTAGAATGTGGCCAATCAGGAAAGGATGGGAAGCTTTTTTTAGGCATCTCTGGTAATTTTGTGATCTGGTAACATGAATGTTTGAGGGATAGATAAAGGTAAGCATGATTTACTCACAGGAAGAAAAAATATTTAAAAGGATTACTGATACTTATAAATAGTGTTGAGCGAACCCCCCAAAGTTTGGGCCATACTTTAAATGGTTTTGGGGCCCGAACTTGAACCAGAACCCGGTCCCATTGAAATAAATGGGGACCAAAACTTTGGGGGACGATTCTGCCTCTGAGTGTCCCTTTATCCCCCCACTCCTTACCCACCTGTCATTGGGCCCCCAGAAGCAGAATTGGGGATGAAAACAATCACAATTGTGATGGCGGGTGTGCAACTTTCCTGAGCCCTGATATGGTTCTTGGACGGTGGCAGCATTCCTTTCATGTGGTCTACGGCCAGGGCCACAGAAAAATGGCTATCGCGCCCATGAGTGAGGACACTCCTGGTGCCAACTGGCAGTGATAGCACTAGGAGTGTTCTCATTCATGGGAGCGGCGGTCATCTTTCTATGGTCCTGGCCGTAGACCATTAAACAGGAATGCCCACTGCGTCCAGGGACTAGATCGAGGCTCAAGCTGTACCACAGACAGCTTTTCTGTGTTCAATGCAAACACTGAACTCAAACACGGACTTCTGGCTGAAGTCTGTGTTCAGGTTTGGTAACCTGAACTTGCAAAGTTCGTTATGAACCTGAACTTTGATGTTCGGGTCCGCTCAACACTACTAAATTATTAGGTTAAGGATCAATGGTAGAATTCTTGATCCTAAGGTTCACCTCCTATGGCACCTGGAAAGCTCACTTGCAACTTGGTACTATTTGGCATAGCTTAGGTCATTTGAGCTCACTTAAAGCAAGTTACAAACTACTTTGTCTGCTGGCTGGAAGTGGTCTAAAATACCAAGTGTATTGTTAGGTATTGTTTAGAATAGAGCATCCCTCTCTTTTCTCTTCTTCTTTACAGAAATAGCATAATAATATGAGGGCTGCCATTATGGACCTATAATACTTTGTCTTGCTGCTATTCTGCTTCAGTGCTTGGGTAATTATTGGTTAGATATATTAATTATATTATTCACTTTTTTCTAACCTTACTGGCTCTATGCCTCTTTCGGGAACAAAGCTTGCTGAGTCTATTGTAAAAGAACCTAATTAATTTGCATTTATAACAACTTCATCCAACATCGGTGGCTGACCTTGACGTAAAGATAATGCTGGGAAATTTACAATCTTTCTTTTTTACAATCTAGAGTCTAGCAGGAAGGCTTTCCAGAAAAGTGGGGGTGGGGGTGGTAGTGTCTTTTTTAAATGAATGGCCCTCTTTAAAACAATGAATGTCCAATGTGCAGCTTCAATTTTGGAAGGCAAAGGAAAGCTTTCCTCATTAATGAGGGATTTAACCTTACATTCTGTTAGTGGAATCTAAAGGAGGGTCATCAGTCTTTCTGTCAGTGGTAGCCAAACAGGTGGGTCATCGCACTTCATATCAGTGGTGTCCAAACAAACTTCCCATCAGTGGTAACCAAATGGGAGGTTCATCAAACTTCCTGCCAAGGTAGCCAAACAGTAAGATCATGGAAATTCATGTCAGTTATGGCCATACAAGAGGCCCGGCAAACTTTCTGATATTTCATGTCAGTCATGGCCATACAAGAGGCCCAGCAAACTTCCAGATTAAGAGGTTAGTCAAATTTTCTAGGCAAACAGAAGGGTCATCCCTGCTTCCTGTCAATGGTATCCAAACCGAAGGGTGATCAGGTTTGCTGTCAGTAGCAGCCAAACAGAAGGACCATGTGAGTGGTAGACAATCTGGACATTCATCAAACATCAGTGCCAGACAAACAGGAGGTTAGTCAAACTTCCTGTCAGTGGAAGCTGTAGAAAGGTGGTTGTCAGGTGGTAGTCAGGCATAGCCAGATAACCATCCAGCTTTATGTGGATAATAACAAAGCAGGAGGTCTGTCAAACTTCCTATGAGTGGTAGCTAAATAGTAGGTTCATCAACTTCCTGTCAGGAGGATAGTCACCGGCATAAGAATCCTATATTTTGGGCTTCTTATGGGGTCACAAACAAGAAAATGCTTTACTAATCGATTTTTTAAATGTAAATAGTATATATAACAACAGCCACAATAAGCCAAAGTTTATTCAGAAGAGTTGTATGTGCTGCTTCTTGGCTGTGAATTTGTTTTTTTAAACCAGGGAAATATTTAATCAGCAATCTCTGGTAAAGCTTGGGTGAACATTTGAACCTCAATAAATATGCCTCTCGCCACCTTGTTTTTTAATACAGCTTTCAGCCATATATCACATTAGAGTACATTATTAAGGAGTGTCTACAAATAACTAAGATTTTTTAATTTTGGGAAGAACAGCTTATCACCCATTTAAAAGATTTATAATGTTCCTAATGCATGGTACTGAACATTTACTGCTAATGTAGGAAGTTACTTTAATAAAGCGGGCTTACAGAGCCATAAATTGCCCTCTGACTTCATAAACTGTCACTTAATGAAAATTATGGAATATTCCTGACAGTTTGCACACTTAAAGGTGCTTACCATGGCCGTCGTCCAAGAAATCAGTGATGGTGGCTGAGGTGCACTTTGACCATGGCTTCGAGGCATCAATGCTCGTTAGGACAGATGACATAAGGCGTTTATCTTCAAGTGAGCCAAAGTTCTCTTCGCAGAATTTAGAATCGTCATGGGAAAGCCCAAGGAGATGTCCTGCAAATGGAGAAAACATATGGATGGAATGTATTACCATGTGCAATATAAATAGGTCATCATCTGTAGGTGGAAAATATAGTTACAAGATCAAAAATTCATGTAGAATATATATATTACCCATCACTCTGGCTTTTTTTTTTTACTTTTGAATATAAGCAGAAAAGAACAATTGTAGAAAAGGTTATTGCCCTAAAATATATAAAATAATTCACCCAGAGAACCACATTAGCTGTTATGGTTCTCCAGACTTTGATATCATAGGGAAGTAGGGAAGATGTATTGGATTCCATAGCAAGCTATTTGATGATGCTATTTGGAGTTTTTCGAGAGAAAAGGTAGATTTACAGCAATGTAGGGCACAGGTCATCAGGTCTACTTCAGACTATTTTAGAACCTACATTTAACACTAAGGAATAGTTTTATTAGTAAAATAAATGCCCCCTACATATCAGTTGCCTACTAAAGCAAACTGTCCCCTATTATGAAGTTTATGTGAAATCCTGGTCGCTGGGTTGGCAACTACCCCCCCCCCCCCCAACTTCAGGGCTCTGTCCACAACTATGAATAAAAGTGGACTGCTTAATTTTCCCCCAAATATAGATTACCAGGCCCATGCTCCCTTGCAAAGGCATAACTAAATGTGACTGGATCCTGGGGCAGACATTAACTGGGGCCCCCTCATGGCTCATAGAGTAACATTTTTCTGTCATTTTTATGGAAAAAGATACAGTGTGAGGTCTAGAGACTGAAGCTGTTTCCTTTCTGTGCGTGATGCCATGTGAGGATAAATCTGATATAATAGGTTGATGATCAGCAATAATGGGGCCCCCTAACCTCAAGGGTATCCGCAGTAGTTACCCTCTCCACCCCCATGATTCACTTATTCCCATCTGCCACTGGAGGCCAGTGGAGTCCTGTGGGCAGGCTTGTATGGTGCTTGTCTACCTGCAAATGCTGTTGGTCACCTGTGAAGCTGGAAATGTGAGAGCCACACAGGAACAAGGGCCACTTTAGCCTGTGCAGATGCTTTCAGGTCTTCTGCAGCACATAGCAGGGTACAGAAAAAAAGGGGGCTAGGGGCGATGGAAAAGGGTGAGTTAGGGACCCTTTAGAGTGCTGTCCTTCCTAAGACAAAGTTGCCAAGTAGATTGACCATCCACTTTAGAAACAAAGAAACATAGAAGGTGTTCTGATGGCAGAAGGAGAGCATACTGTCCATCTAGTCTGCCCTTATGTGTATACTGTAGGTACTCTTTATCTTAGAATAGATGTGTGCTTATCCCAGGCATGTGTAAATTCACTGACTGACGACTTTTCAACTACCTCTGCTGGAAGTTTGTTCCAAGCATCTACTACATATATATTTTCTAACATTGCTCCTGATCTTCCCTCCGACTAGCTTCAGGTTGTTTCCCCCCTATCATTAAATTTCTTCTTAAAAATACCTCCTTCCTGAACCTTATTCAATCCTTTCACATATTTAAAGGTCTCAATCATGTCCCCTCTCTCGCTTCTTTCATCTAAACTGTACAAATTAAGTTCTTTAAGTCTCTCCTTATAAGTTTTAAGTTTGTGTCCTTCCACCATTTTTGTTGCCCGCCTTTGGACCCGTTCTATTTGAATAATGTCTTTTTGCAGGTAAGGTCTCCAGAACTGCACACAGTATTCTAGATGTTGCCTCACCAGGGCTCTTTAACTGCTTCTATTACTACAAACAGGGGTGGACTAGCCATAGGAAAAGCTGGGAGAAATCTTAATGGCCCAGGCTGTCCCCTGCCCATGATCTGTCCCTCCAATGCTATAGCCTCAGCTATTGAGCACAATTGTTACCCAGCTGGAAAGAATATGAGGCTTAACAACAATGTCCTGAGTTAATCCAACATCACACAGTAGTGCACTATTTGTGTCTTCTCTAAGAATGGACTTACAAATAGCTTTTGCAAGCTTCAAAACCTTCACTGCATTGATGAAGGAATCTGATGTTTCAAGAGTGACAGATTCTCTAAGCCTCCCGTCTATTCCCCAAAACATGACCAACTTTTCAGGATTAACTTTGTCAAAAAGTTTCAAAGTTTCAAAATTTTTCTCATTCTATTCCTCAAAGAGCCACTGTTCTTCTCTGCGGAGAGTCCCCGTGCACAGATAACTCGCTTTTGGTTTTTACAAACTGTTAAACAAGCAGAAAAGTAGCAAAGCGCGCATCGAAGGAATTTCACACAACTCCAAGTGTCCACATGTATCGCAGGTGTTCTACCTGCTATTCAATTAAACGAGCAACTCAAAGCACTAATTGCCAGAACTTATTCCCCTGATAAAAGTTATGCAATTGCTTCTTGTCACCTTAGATTTTTCCACGGTGCAGGGTGCCAACATTAACACGGCTTTACTAGAGAATTTACCGCGTGGATCAAGTGTGGGGTCGATTGCATTTCATGGGCTTAAGAATTTAAAATGTTTAATTTAAGAAATGCACACAGCTTTCCCTCTCATGCTTCTTAAAGTGTGAAATACCTGTCAAAAACGCTGGATAAGTATAAATACACGTATATATATACAGATATCTACAGTTTAATTTACACCAGGATCTCGCATTGTATTAACAAAGACATGAACTGGAGCACCTTGTGCTCACAAAAGAAAATCATTTTTGGGGCACACTAGAGGAAACTATTTTTGGGGCTCACCAGAGATAAACATTCTTAGGGGCCAGTAGTGGAAACCATTCTTGGGGCTCACCAGAGGAAACTATTCTTGGGGTTCACGATTTTTTGGGACCCACTAAAGAAAACCATTCTTGGGGTTCACCAGAGGAAACCATACATGGTGCCCACTAGAAGAAATCCATTTTTGTAGCCACCAAAAGAAATCATTCTTGGGACCCACCCTTTAGCTAAAATATAATTATATTGTTACACAATAAAAAATGTGAAGTTTATTACCCAAGAAACAAAGTAACCTACAGAATACGAAAGAAACTCACCGACTCAAACACTGTGTTAGTCTTGGATCTTTTTACTGCTCTGATGGTGGGCCTGGATCAGTGCCTGGAAGATACTCTGGTGGGCCAGTCAAGACTGAAGGTGCAAGGTGCAGCAATTTTGCATTTGATGTATTGGGAGATGAGATTAGGAAAACATGCCTTACCCATTTAAACTCTGAATGGCTTACAGCAGGGGGTGCTTATCCTTTTAAAGAATGCTGGCCATATAAGCGAGTTGAAAACTGGTCGTGGGCCACAATTAATAGGTTCAGAACGTCACATTTTTCATTTTAAATAACATAACAAATCATTTCTACACCATCAGATTTACTCGTAGGTCCTTTCACCCCATTACCATATTTATATGTAACAATCCCCACATGCTACCAATACACATGCTGATTTCCTCCCCTCTCCAAATATATGGGTCCCATATCTATAGCCCATTCCCCCATCAGTCCCAAATTGTAAATGTATTCCCAATGCTCAACCCATCTAAATGCCTACCAATGCTAAACATTTAATTAAATATCTTGTTATGGTGCTAGAGATGTCATCCAGGGGTGGTATTGCACTATCAATGTCACCACGAACCTCCAAGTCACTGCTACCACCTCGATTTGGCAATGGGCCCCATCGTATATCACTCTCATCATCAACCTCTCATCTACTGAGCCTTTTTTTGTACCTTAACATGCCAGTTCTATTTAACCATCCCACTTTCCCCACAGCAGATCACAGATTGAGCATATATGGCTTACAGTAAGCAACTCTTCTTATATAGTGTAGTCCTGAATAGGACGCTATGCTGTTGCCAAAAAGGAAGGAGTTGAATTCAGGAGAGGCCAGGTTTAGATGGGTCCTTAATAATCTTTTCCGCTCTCCATTTTAGTTTTTGGGAGTAGAGTTCCTGTATTGAAGGCAATAATACAAGGCAACTCAGTTATAAACATCTTCCTATTCCTCCTTAGAATATCAGACCAAATCATGCTCCCAAAAAACATTAGTACATTACTTCCTTGAATAGATATGAGCGCTTTCAGTAGTAGCTTCTGCTGTCCCTCTCAGGACTCTCGGCTTGAGTGGGGTGGCTTTCCAATACCCCTGACCATTTACCCGCACCGCTTCCTGGGCACCGGAAGAAGTTCTATCATGACTGGAGACTGGTGATTTAGCCTCCGAGCCCTGGGGATACCATTTACTATGTCTGGTACACAGGTTGATGGCTGGAACTGGAAGATGGGGGCAGATTTTTAAAAGCAAAAAAATACTAAGTAAGTTACCAATTCTTCTAAAGAGTGAATAAATAATGTTTGACTGGTAAATAATACACCAGATCCTTTAGACTCCCCCTGTTTTTGCACCCCTGAACATTGCTGAGTTCTCTATGAGATACACATACCCAGGTGGTGTAGAGGATAAAGTAAAACTTGATACATGTTGTTCAGCTAGGTGGGTTAAATAGTACTGTGTACTTTATCTATTTAAAAAATCTGCTGTCTAATGGTCAGCTCCACTCTCAAACTCAGGGGTGTAACCACAGGGAGATGTAGAGTTAGAGGCTGCATTGGGGTCTATGTGCTCAGAGGGCTCCATCATAGTTTGTCCTCCTATATGTAGATTGTGGGTGACCTCTTAGACTTCTATGGGTGCCTTTACCTATCAAGACCTACAGACAATGCCTGTAAATGCTGCCTTCAGAGACAAGTGAGTGTTGCCTCCATCTTGTCACAAGCTTTAAAGCAGCATTCGATGGTAATGGATAATAATTTCTGCAGATGATAAAATCATATTAGCTGCATGAATACAAGTACAGGAAATGTAGCACTCAAAACACAGGGCTCGTTGACACGTCTCTATGAAGCAATAAGCTTTAAAAATGACTTTAATAGGTTTATTAGCCTTATGTAATTTTGGCAACTGACACTGCCCCACCATGACATCATTTACAAGGCTAAAACTTGAGGAGAGATATTAAGTGTGGCATGTCAAGCATGTGAAGGATTGGCGATTAGTGTGTTCAGAGGAAATGAGATATTACTGATGATACCCAAGAGAAGAAGGGAAGGAAGGGGACCTAATAAACTGGGGGCTAAATAGCATTTTTACAGGTGAGGCACAGTACATCATTTTTCCAAAGAGGTAAGGATTGGAAACAGCACCCTACGGGGTATGCTAAAGAATTAGAACTCTCTAACGCTCTGCATACCCCGGGTGTTATGGTTTGCAAACTTCCAAAAAATTATCCCCACCTCATTGGAAAAATAATGTACCTCACCTTTACAAATGGCCCATTGCATGTGCAAACATATTTTTTACACTTTTTGTGTGTTAAAGTGAAAGAGATCACCGGGACGCAGGTTGCAATTCACACCCAAATGTGCACCCAAAGTTAAACCCACATTATCAATTAATTATCATGACCCGCAATATAAAGCAAATCAGTCTTAGTGGTTTTCCTAGCCTATGGTGAGTTTCAGATTCAAGTAATTGCTATGAAATCAATATGAATATTGCTTATTAGGTTCAATGCTAAACTTCTTGTGGTGTTGCTATGAAATTTGAAGGCAGTTAGCTTTTCAGGGACCAGAATACCCATCCCAAATCTCTGGATTTGGGGCGTCCTAGAGACCCAAAAAGTGTCTCATCTGTTAGTCTTGGACCTCTGGCACTGTGATGATATTGGCTTTGAGTCAGTACCTGGGGCCCATTGGAAGATCATCTTGCCCTCTGTGGGGCCAGTCTGATGCTGTAACTCATATCTGGAACATATCCCTGATATCATCTTATATATAATAGGGGGTTGGGTGCTGGCACTAGTTACCCCAGTCACCCTTAACCACAGGTGTCGATCTCCCTCCTAGGCCAGCAACAGGTAAATTTTGCGGATCTCCACACTGGCGCACACATGAAGTAATTAGTACTCAGACAGAGTTATAGAAAAGGCTATAAAGATCCACAAAACATGACCTGTTGCTGCCCCTTTAGGAGTGAGCCCTGAACCATGACCTGAGTAATATTAGCAGATATTCAGCATTGTATAAAGCTAACGGGAATGTAAAAACAAATAATTGCTTAAATGAGCCTGAATTATTTATTTTACAAAACCTATCCATAAAATAATCTCAAGTCCTAATTCCATTCTCTGCATGTAACCCAACAATTTGCAGTAATCATTGCAGGGGGAGACAACTTTCCGGCCTCACAGCTTGTAGGGATTTCATGCCAGTGGCCTACAGGATGAAATTAGGGTTAGCGTGTTATCAGTCTCCTCTGCAGCTTTCAAAATAAGAGTCTTGTTTCGTTTAGCTGGGATCCTGGGTTGAGCATTTACATAGATCAGCAAAAGCCAAGTATTAAAAAGAAAGCCTCAAACCACAGCAAAAGCTCCTCAGAGATAGTGTTGTGTCTTGAGCACCTCCTAACATCCTGGCAACTAACAACTCATTTTACCAGCCGCAGTCACATATTCCCCAAACCGAGCTAGAAAAACAGATCTTAAAAGGAAGGAGAGAACATGCTGGAGTTTAATGGAGATCTCAGCATGGTTGTATCGAGGGAAGAAAAAGAAATGAAATGTCAGTTCAAAGTTAGAAAGATGAGCTACTGAAAAACTTCTCTCATAAGCGCATACAGGTCACCTCTGGGAAGATCTCAGCTTCATTTAACTCTCCTTCAACTTACCCCAGTTTTTGGCTCAATGAGAGTGTAGCATTTGCTATCCAAGTTCCAACAATACCATTATGCAGAGCCCAAGTACACCACCCTGCTGCCCCCAGGTACTGTGTCGCACCCAATCACCTTATTATTATTATTGTTTATTTATATAGCGCCATCAACTTGCGTAGCGCTTTTCATAGGTAGCCTTACATTTTGTATCATGCTCAGGCAGCTCAATGGATCAACATCACTGATTTTGAAAAGAAAACAGTTAAAAATGGACCTTCTGCCAAAAATAACTGGAGGTTCACTCACACCCCACCCCTGGGCCATTCCTATTTGTGATGCTCTGCATTAGAAGTTAAAAGGTAAACCCTAGTTGGGGAAAATGGGTTCACATTCCCACAATCCCATGTAACTGCCAGTGGCCATAGGTACTTACAGGCCAAGCTCAGGCCCTGGTAAATGTTATATTGCCGGAGTAGGACGGAACAGCTATAGGGGACAAAAATTAATTATAGTTTCTTTAACCTATTTGCACTGATAGATCATTTAATAATTAAACCCCTTTTAAAGGAAGGAAAGTCAGCCGCCTTGGTGCATGTGACAGAAGGGGGTCTGGTGGAAGCTGCTTCCCCCATCTCTGTGGTATTGAAGCAAAGCCCTCAGCAGCTTGCTCAAGTCTCACCTACTACCAGTGCCCTCTGGCTCGGCCAACTCCTTCTGCAGCTGGGAATGCTCCAGCAGAGCTTGTTGCAAGTGCGGCAACAAGCAAAACAGGCCTCCAGGGGGCTCTGTTGCCCGCTGGACCATCTACTTCCATTTTCCACAGCCCGGCCCCATCATCCGAGCACTGCCTGGGGCCCGCCACCAACTCTGACATCTTCAGCCAGGTACACCGGTGAGAGTGGACCTGATAGCACACCAAGGGGTGGGGGGAGAGTTCCATCAAACAAATGTGCATATGCTCCTGGTAAAATGTCTTCTTTAAATCAACCATGTGGTGTAACAATTCTAATATGGGGTAAATAAATGATCAGAAGGTGAGTTTAGTGCCAGCTATAGGCTCCAGATACTCCTTCATGATTAAGGCTTACACATCACCCTGCACGTATACAAGACATTGATGGGAATCAGACAGCAGCCATACAGAGTAATATGCAGATTCCATAACATGCTGTAAATGTTGTACATTGAGTCGGTTGCACGGTAACTGATAGCGGCCTGGAAATGCTGATCCCAGCAAGAGTGTCTCAATGGGGAGATAATATATGCAGAACTCCAAGCCATGTTTTATGTTCAAGCAGAATTTTCCTTTTTTGAATATGTTTCCCAGTTTACAGGCAAAGCAGCAGGAGCCGGAGGAGCAAGCGTCTGAGATGAGATGAAG
Organism: Gastrophryne carolinensis; assembly: GCA_027917425.1. Classification (NCBI taxonomy): domain Eukaryota; kingdom Metazoa; phylum Chordata; class Amphibia; order Anura; family Microhylidae; genus Gastrophryne; species Gastrophryne carolinensis. The sequence goes on along the minus strand of CM051236.1, from coordinate 473,406,645 downwards.
CTGAGCCTAACTCCCACTAAAAGACTTTCTCTGAGTTTCAGATAAAGCGGGGGAAGAGGTAATCACCAGTTCATTTTTAATCTTTTTTCCAAAACTTTGCTATGACTCTAGATTAATTTCTAAGTGCAAATGCAAGTAGGACAAAAGAATTGGGACACGTGTATAAAATCAGGCACTCTTCTCTAACAAACATTTTAAATATAATAAAATAGCTCCTTTTTAAGATCTTACTGTAGTACTAGCCGGCAGCTTCATGGCATGTGTTTCTATTGCTGAAAAGCCCATTAGATTTATTGTACTTTGAGTATGTCCTATGATAGTGACAGATTGAGAAATTGAGAGTTGAACATTTGTATAAAGATCCAGTTGTGATTCTGGTGATTTAAATCATGTTCCTTTAAGAAAATGTCAAAGGTGATGTTTCCTTAGTAGCATGAGATGTTTTGTAACTGGTGATTTAGAAAGGTTTCCAGTGAGTTAGGAAATAGCTTTCCTAAATATTTTTGGAGTAGTCAGGTCAGATCTTATCCTAAAATGAAGATGAAGAGAACATATACACACTCTTTTATGTCATGCTGGTTGATATAGGGCTGTGTGTTCGGTGCTATGACCATGTCTTGTTCTGTCATAGGGTCATAATCATAAATATCTAGTCTCCATACAGCTGATTAGTCAATGTGCCTCTTTAATCTCCTACCATTTCTAAACACTATGAAAGTGAAGCGTTTGCTACCTTATCATCTGAAAGGCAGCGTTTGCCATTTTGCTGTCCTCCCATACTTCCTTCTACCCCCAAAATAAAGCATTAAATAATAATAGATAAAGCATTGTGAATAATATCCCAACCTAACTCTGCTTCACTAGGGCCCACCCAAAGTGTCCAAGGGCCTTTATATACAAAGCTGTGTATCACTTACACTTTAGGTAGTAGTTGATTGGAACGAACATCAAGCAGATGTAGTTGAAAAATCAACAGTAAGAGATGCCTGGGATAAGCACACATCTATCTAAGCTAAAGAGAACGTGTACACCCACTCACAAACGGTCTAGTTAGACCATGTGTTCTCCCCTTCTCCAGTCAACCTTCTATGTCATACTGGTTGATGTAGGACTTTACGGAAAAAGTAAGTGATTTTAAGCATGCCTGGGATAAACATACATCTATACTAGGAAAAGGAGAACATACTGACATAAGGGCCGATTTGGTGGACCATGTGGTCACCTGCAGCCAACCGTCTATGTTTATATGATTCTACAAGAACCCCTCCATACCACCTTACAATTCACTCATACATGTTAAGGCATCTTAAAGCAGACTAACATCTATTTTTGCAACATTTTTAAAAAAGGTTGTCAGTCCAGGCACAAAGGGGAAGGCATTCTGATTTCTGATGCCCTCCATACATTGAGCACCTGCAAGCCCTGGTATGCTTACCTGCTCCTTATTCCACCTGTGAAATCATGTCCCACAATTAACCATGGGCACTCATGTCTGGCATTCCAACCCCCAAAGGAAACCCAGAGCCTATTGTGGAGCACAATTAGGCTGTGGTATGGGGCAGCAGGTAAGAAAACCAGGCCTTGTGTATGCATAGGGGAGCATTAGCACTCAGGATGCACTGCCCTTACCCCTTTCCACTCTAACTTCTATATAATTTTCAATCATTTTTAAAACCCCTTTAGCCATGGCGAGCATACAGTAAAGCATGAATCCACCAAATATAGCAATAATAGAGATAAAAGGAACAAAATGGTGGATGCCAGTGGTGCCACCTGGTCCCCATTCACAGCAGCATTCAGTTCAGTTAGTGGCCCTGCATGTCGGGAAAAATAAGGTTTTTTTAATGATGTTAACATTGTTGAACTGTTGTAACTCATGATTTAGCAAAGCTCCCCAGCGAGTTAGGAAATATCACATGATATCCTTTAAGAAACTTTCATAAATCAAGCCACATATTACAACTCTATGAAGTAATCAGGTCTTGCTGCTGGATGAAGGACCGTGTGTCTGTCTAGTGCCCTCGAATTGAATTACATCCAAATCAGAAGTTATTTTGAGCATATTTGAAACACTGTGATGTATCAAATATACCCTATGCCAGATATAACCCATATATCATAGTCATGTGCATGGTTAGACTGCATTGCAGCCTGTCATTGTCAATAATAGCTTACATGCCTCGTAGAGAAATGGCCGTGTGGTACAATAGATGTACAGATGCTGGCATCAATAAGTAAAAGCAGCAGAAGACTATATGCAGGTGGCAGGGAGCAGCATAAATGGAATATGAAATTTAAGACTTATGCCTAAAAGCTTCCTGCATCTTTCAGGATGCCATCAAAGCTGCCTCATGTTTCAGTTTCAATCTTTGTGTAAATGTAAAAACGGAGCCATTATATCAGGCGGGTAAAGGGGGTGCAGCTCATGGCGTGGTGCTTTAGACAGCTTAAAAGGGTTGTTGTGTGCGTCCTCTCTTAGGACTAAATGAATATGTCTATGAGCTGATTTGTATTTATCACTCGGGAAATGTGAGCCTCCCTGTAACTGAGCCTTTAAGTCTAAGTGAATCCTTTAACAAACAGTCACGCCTGAACTTCTGCCTAATCTGATTGTCAGGCTGACATATGCAGGGCTCAGCGGCATACTTCTGATACAAGCACTCAGCATACAACTCAAAATAATCTGTTTAAAGGCAATCTAGACAGGAAGGTCTGTCAGGATCTGGACTTCAAACAATCTTCTAAACCTTCAGAGGGATGGCTTAGCTGCATTAAATTGGCCCAGCATCCAGTTACTGTACATGCAGTTGGAGAGCCAACCCCCCTCAGAAGCCACTCCTCTTACCAACTCCTGTGGGGTCTTCTTTCAACAGGAATCCAGAAACTACAGTAGCTATGTCTCCTATTGGGGGAGGTTCATGTAGTGGCTTATACGCCCCTGTAGTTTTCCAGAGAAAAAAACTTGCTATGGAAGGTATTGTCCCCTTGCATCCTATCTCTCCAGTCCCATCAAGACGTGCCACTCCAGCCTTATCGCTAGGTGCTCAATATCAAGCCAGTATCCAGCAGCCATTGGAAGCTTATTTTATTGGTAGACCTCTCCTGACAGTATGGAGGTAAGCATGAAATGATTAATTAAAGGTTCAGGAGGAAAGTTTTTTTAGAAAGAAACCTAAAAGCAGAAGTACAGTTTCCTGATATGAGTAAATCAACCTCCCCATGTGTTTCATCTCATGACTCTTTAGGGACACAAGGACGGCCAGGTGATGATGCTCACATTCTATCCTGGTTTGCAGGATAGGAAACATGGTCTGGCAGTTGGCTTGTGTCAGACCATGTTTCCTATCCTGCACACCAAACAGGTCACTCAAACACATAAATTCACATAAATTCAAGAGATAAGTACATATTAACCATGCATGTGTAAGGACCACTGGGCCTGTCACATGTGGAGGTGGGTCTGCTTGTATTTTTGGCTTTTAGCACATGGGTTTATAGGAGGTTTTGTAAGCTTTTAACATTTTTCAACAATTGAACTTTCATGCAAGATACAGAAGTGCCAGGAACGTTTACTTGCACTTTATGATTAACTTTGGTTGGACACCAGTGCAAGGCATGCTGGAGAGAATGGTGGGGTAAACCCAGGTGTCTACACCACAAAAACAACACAAATAGGAAGCCTCAAGCCAAATGTGGTGCAGGGGCGGCATGACTGAGGAGCCTCCAAGAGGCAGGGGAAGCCTTTCGTTTTCCTGTTTCTTTCTCCTGGAGGACGTAGCAGTAGGAAGCTCACCCTCCCTCTCTTATTTTCGTCTGAAAATTGGGAACATGGTGTTAAGTCAGGTAAGTATGTAGTTATGGATAGAAAAAAAGGGTGGGGGTATTATTATGATGCCATATTTGTTTTTATGTTTACCCTTCACTTTTATTCTTAAGAAAAGGAGGCATTGTCACAGCAGAAGAGGCTGATCCCTTGTTGGTTTGAGGTGGCTGGTGGTTGGTTGGCAATAAATTATTGAAAACCATTTTGGTGGGCCTCACTGAGGAACGGTAGTTGGTCAGTGGCATTGGTGGTTAAATGGAACCGTTTGCTGGGGTTAGACGTTAGAGGTTTTGGTTCGCCATGTCGGTGCGGAAAACCAAGTATCCCCTGCCCCCAGATCTGGAGTTGTGTTTCCTGCAAATACACATGAAGGGCTTGAGCAACTCAATTTCGGTTACATAAGTGTACAAGGGGACTTGGTTTATATTTGCTGATATATATATATTTAAATATCATTCCAAAGATAAAAAATATATAGTTGTGGTGTCTTTAGGCTAATGTGGGGATATTGGTGGGGGGAGCTGAAGTTAGGAAAGGATGCTGTAAATGCTTTCCCAGGTCATATAGTTCTGCTGCCATTACACTACTGACTCACCTATGCTGGTACTAAACCCAGGCCATGATTAAGACATTACAATCATCTTGACATGTCAGTAAGCAGAGGTAATAACTATATGATTGGGTGTTGAGTGGAAACATGAAAGAGCTACGATCAAATAACCACCAGGTCTCTGCACCCCTTTACAAAACACAAAGAGCCTAATTTACAACAGACATCGCTGTCTGCTGTTTCTGTAGAGCAAATTATGTTTAGTGGTTACTGCCACTGTTGCATTAAATGTGGCAGTCAGGCGGAAACTGATGGAAATTAGTGGAAACTGGTAGAACTGAGTGTTAACATGTTTATGCAGGTAGCTTAACAACATGTTCTAATGACTTAGGCCACTTTCTGCCGTTGCCAAACAATAGCATTTACCAAAAATATGGCATGGCGCACCAAGTGGCGCTTAGGACTTTTTACGTTTACAAGATCAGGAAGACAGCAGACATGTCCTTTGGAATGTGAGAAGACATATTAGTGTTCCTGATGTGTTCATTTTGAATAAAAAACTGTATAAAATGAAATATTATTAACAATGTGAGGCTTTTCAGCTGTTTTCTCTGCCACTATTCAACACCTACAACATGTTATTGAATATAGAGAATATGAGAAGTAAGTCAGCGCCAGCAAAACCAACCAGTGTCCACCAGCCTCCACCTGATTTCCCTGTCATATTAGTAAATGAAGCTAACTTGTGTAGAAAGAGCCTGGTGGACCAGTTATCATTTGTTAATACAGCTTTAGCTGGAGGACACTAGCGACCTTTGCTGGAGGCCGGCGTAAGGGTTTGTAAATCAGGCCCAAAATGTTTTGTGCTGTGTCTGTAAACCTTAAGGGGTTAAATTCTTTTCTAGGGTAACCATGCATGTTACAGCTAACAAGCAAGGACCAAGCTTGCCGGGGTTTCGTTCCAAGACAGATTGCCCTTTGTTAACTCGCAGACACAAAGCAAAGCCGCGGTTCCAAGCCTACAAACCTGGCTGTTAGGTTGCAAATTATAGGAGCCATATCGTGTTATATATTTGGCCTCTGGCAGGACAAGCTGAGGAACATGCTTCAGATGCCAATACTAGAGACCCAGAGTGCTACAACCATAGAAATAAAATACCATTATCAGCTCCCCTGCTGCTGAATTTAGTCACTTCCTGTGTTATCTCTGGCCTGGACTTCTACTGGACTTCCCAGGCTTAGCGGATTATCCCCCCCCCCCCCCTACACACACACACAGATTCGCACACACAGATACGCACTTGCTATTCAGGAGCTGTGCAGTTGGACGGCGGCCAGGCCCATTGACTCAGGTTGTGTCAGTCAGTGCGTATCACCGGCCAGCAGCCCAGCAGGAAGGATGAGGAAGAATACAGCAGGAAGTTAAGGAAAATAATACAGACTGTGTGTCAGTTTGTGCTGAGTACAGAGACTTCTCTATAACCTTTATACAGACACGCTCATGCGGCCTTCCATGACAGCTTAATGTCTCGTTCTGCGTCCATGCCATTGTGTAAAGATAAAATATGAGTGGTGTGAGAAACGTATTCCTTTAAATGTGCAACAACTGAGTTCTGCCAACAACAACTTCCTCCCTCAGCTTAAGGTAGCAGATCATTGCTCATTTCTTACTATCCTGGCGACTGACAAACACATCTCACATAAATTTATGAATAAAAGTTATATGGTGGTATAATAGGGATATTGGGGTGTTATGAAGTGGAGAACTGGCCAGGGTTTCTAGGCAAAATAGCGCTCAGTGCGGGAGGGAAATAATTCTGCCCCCTTCTCAGCCATTCTATGGTGCTTCTACTGTTCTTCACAAGTAATTACCATAGCAGCAGGCAGTACCTCCCATGACTGAACCCAATATGGGAGCATGAGGGGCCTGTCTTGCACCAATAATAGTGCCCCTGACCCATCAACAGAAAACAGGATGGCTGGGATAAAGTTGCCCCCAACGCCCAGATTGATCACCCTGCTCACCCTCTCTGAGAAACAGCCCTTTGTGAAGCTAAAGGGGTCCAGAGCAACCCGTCAGCTGTGTACAACCACAGGCCCGGAATGGCCCACCAAGTTACTTAGGGGCATTGATGGTAACAAGATGAGGAATAATAAAGAATTATAGAAGGCCGATAGACTACTAGAATCAGATGATCAAAACAGTATTAAAGTCGTTCAGCAGGCAAAAAAAAGGTACTTGCCCTTGGTGCTGAACGATGCTAATCCGATGATCAGTAAGTCATCTGATCGCTGGAACGATATAGGAAATAAAGGACTTTTTCTCTTTGTGTGTGTTTTTTTTTTTTTCATTTAACTCTTTTGAGAACTGGTAAGGGGTCCTTGAGACAAGGCTTAGGGGACTTGCAGGTCACCTGCCGGCAAGTGGGTGATTTGCTCGAAACCCCCTGCCCATTACCTGCATCCCCCAACCTAGTGGAGGGGGGTGCAGAGAAGCCCACAGCCCATATGGGCTATGCGGGCTTGTAGTCTTCAGTGGCAGGGGATGGATGCTTGGTCTCCACACTCTGGTCTACCAGTCCCCATAGCTACATTTTTTAAATGTAATCCTTGATAGTGCACATAGTAGTTGTATTTTATTTGAGTATCTCATGAAATGCTCTTTTTAGTTTGAGGTGTCTCCTGGACACGAATAGGGTAATTTCATCTGAAGTGAAGTATGTAATGGCCCCTTAAATATATAGTAAACTACCTATATATCAAATACGATTGGTCCATGCCATGATGTGTTTTTAAAGTGGAGCAAAACCCTTTTTTCCCCCCAGTACCCCAAACCACCCTCCCCGATGATGCCAGCTCGGCTTTGGTCTGGTTTAAAACAAAGAATGTTTATTTCCACTGCCAAAGCCACCCCTCCAGCAGTTTTGAGATTGGCTGATCTCAAAATTGCCATATGACATTCTGCATCTGGCTGGCCACAGCTTTCTGCGGGAGTGCTCCCATGCCCAGACTATCTGAATGGCTGGGAACTGGAGAGCGTACAGCTACAGGGATGCCGGGGATGCAGTGGCCGCCGAGAGCCACTGGTAAAGGTGTGTTTACTGGCGACCCAGGGGTCTCATACAGCTATAGGATGCCCCAGGGGAAGGCTAGTCTTTTAGATTCCAGGGCCATCCACATGGGGTCTTAATCCCCTTTAATGCATTAAACCATTGGTGGCTCAGTAACATGATGGCAATGCAAACCCTGCTGAATCACCCAAAATAATTGTCTAGTGATTGCCAGGCCCACTAGATGTTGCTGCCTGAGTCAGCCACCTTACCTGGCCTTGTTATAGGTGCAACCCTGTCTGAGGGGTTTAATTGGCAGTCCATTGGCAGTTACAGCATGAACCAGAAATCTCGCTTGCACTGCTCTAAGGAGGACATGTTGTTATCCAGTCCTAAAGGCAGGTTTAACGGTCTCTAAAGCAGGAATTGACCTGACTAGTGTCCATGTTTCCTTCATATCATTAGCAGTTCACTGTCTGATGTTTGTGCTGCCCGGAGTTGCTGTTTAAAAAAAAAGTTTGAACTCCTGACCGGAGACTCCGAAGCAGACTTTAATTTGATTTGGCAAATGCTTGCAAGACATTTTCAAGTTGGCAGTTTCAAAATCAGTTTCCTTTGTGTTATTTTTTGCCTGCCAAGAACCCAGAATAATATTTTCTTTTTTCTAAATATTTTTTTCTCCAGCTGAAATGATGATCACTTTGAAAAGTCATGTTTTTAGCGTGTTAAAAGTCTTTAAACAAATGGGCCACATGTAAGCGAAAGGTTCAAGCAGTGTCATACAGGAGAACCTTGTTCCCCCGACCCCCAGAGGAGATCATTCATAGGGTCATTCAGATGAGATTATGCTTGGGGACCACCAGAGGAGAATTCTTTGGGCCCATCAGAGTAAATATTATTGAGGACCATCATAGGAAATTATTCTCGAGGTACATCAGAGTAAATTATTATTGGGAACCACCAGAGGAAATCATTCTTGAAGCACACTCAAAGGGAATCATTCTTGGGGTCCACCACAGGAAATCATTTGTGGGACTCACTACAGAAAATCATTCATAGGGACCACCATTAATGGGGACTACAAGAGGAAATAATTTTGGGATCCACTCAAAAGAAATAATTCTTGGGTCCCACCACAGGAAATATTTTGTTGAACTCACTATAGGAAATCATTATAATGGCCCATCAGAGGAATTAATTCATGGGGACCATCAGAGGAAATTATCCCTGGGACTCAGACAGGGAATCATCATTGGGGCCTACTATATGAAAATATTCTTGAGGCTAACCAGGAGAGATCATTCTAGAACCCTTCAGCTCTTAATCAATCATTTTGCACAGCCAAATATTGTGATCATTTGTAATCAAATAAATAAAAGTAGATTGCTGAATAAATAAAAAACTCACAGAGCACGTCAGGAAACTGAAAATGTTGTGTTAGTCTTGGACATTCTGTATTGTCCTGATGGTGGCCTTGCATCAATGCCTGGGGGGGGGGGGGTCACAACCCTCCTACAAGGCCCACCAACAGGTCAGGTTTTGCAGATCTCCACACAGACACAAAGTGGAAGTAATTAGTGCAACATCAGTGTTATTGAGGTAGCTATGTGGAGATCCATAAAACATGACCTGTTGGTGGGCCTGCTCCAGTGGACCAATCAGACACTAGGTTCAAGCGATGGGCCCCCCACACACCCTGGGCCTATAATTCTTACACGGGAAGCTGTGTATGTGAATAATATTCATCATCTATATTGAGAAATGATCTTTCACTTGGAAAATTAATGTCTTTAATTATTAGGTTCCATTGTATCCAGAGCCTATTGTAAATCCTTATTACTACCAGGGCCAGAATTACAGTACTATCGTACACAGCAGGTACACACTGTAGCTAGAGAAGCCTTCAGTGGTCTTATCCAAACTCTTTAGTGAGTTGGCAATGTCCTCTTGCAAGCTAAAGTGCTAACGTTCTTACCTATTTTTGGTGCTCTTTAATACAGTTATTTTTGTAACTGTAACCAAATTTACCATGTAGGTATTAGGAGGGTAAATACACAAGGTACACTTTTAAATCACCTCAGGAAAACTCAGGGCTGGTCACCACCACCTTCCGCAAGCCTACAGCGGGGAATACCCTCCTGCATTTCGCTAGTCACCACCCTGGCCCTCTGAAGCGTGGTATCCCTTTGGGGTAGTTCCTGCGAATCAGGAGGAATTGCAAGTTCCGTGGGGGACTATGTGCGGGAGGCCAGGGTGCTGACACAGAGGTTTAGGGATAGGGGTTACCCCCATCGGCTGTTGCAGACCTGTTTTCATAAAGCACTGGATGCTCCACATGAAAATTTACTGAAAGGTACCAAATCCAGGAGGTCGGAGGGTGACCAGTATGTCTGCCTCATTACTCAATACAGTGTGCACTGGGAAAAATGTCGCTGTATATTGCAGTCACACTGGCATATTCTTACGTTAGATCCCGTAATAGCCAAACATGTAGGGCCGCGACAGCTCTTGACAGCTAGACGGGCGTGTAATATTAGGGATCGGCTAGTGCACAGTGAGGATTGAGGATAGGAAAGAAAAGAGAGTCCTGAAGGGGTCATTCAAATGTAGGCATTGCCAAGTTTGCCCATTTATGGAAAAAACAGTGTCCTTTATGGGTCCCAAAAGTAGGACCCCTAGGCCAATTAAGAGTTTTATCAACTACGCCTCAAGATATGTGCTTTATTTACTTACCTGCCCGTTCGGGAAAAATACCATTTTGTGATTACTCACATTTAAAATGGGTATTATAAGTATGTCACACACCCCGCTTCCACTATTCATGACAAATGGGTTATGGTCCAGTAGAAGGCGAACTTCTGCAGAGATGAAAGCAAAAAAAGAAGCCCCTCCCGGTCCATGAATACCTGGGATCTCCCACACATTCCCCAGTATATGACAGCAGTAAGGGGACCAGGAAGAGCTAATAAAACATTCTTAACAATAAAAGGTTCACCATATAAAGGATCCAGAATACCAAAGGGCGGGATGAAGCGGGGTGTGTGACATACTTATAATACCTATTTTACAGGTGAGTAATCACAAAATGGTATTATTCCAAGTATGTCACACACCCCGCTTCCACTATTCATGACATATGGGACATCCAATAGCAGTGTCCGTCATGGGTGGGGATCCAATACAACAACAAAAAAAATGCACCAATTTAAACCACTGCAGCTTGCAGAACCTTGCGGCCAAAAACAGCATCCGCTGAGGCCCGCACATCAACCTTATAAAACTTTGAAAAAGTATGAATGGAAGACCGAGTAGCAGCCTTACAAACATGTTCAACAGAAGCCTGGTGCTGAAAGGCCCAGGAAACCCCAACAGCATGAGTAGAATGAGCAGTGATCTTAAAAGGGGGAACCTTCCCCTTAGCAGAATAGGCCCCAACAATGGCCTGGCGTATCCATTTACTAATGGTAGACTTGGCGGGCGCCAAACCTTTCCTGGGCCCAGAGGGCACCACGAAAAAGGCGTCCGCCTTACGATAAAGAGAAGCAGCCACCAAATAGTACTTCACACAACGAACCACATCCAAGGAGTGCAAGACCCTTTCCTTGTCATTGCTAGGCTTAGGACACAAAGAAGGGAGAACTACATCCTGATTGAGATGGAAGGCAGAAACCACCTTAGGAAGGAAGTCTGGTTTAAAATGAAAAACCACCTTGTCCTGGTGTCTCTCAAAGTAAGGGGCCTGAACAGACAGAGCCGCCAACTTAGAGACACGCCGAACAGAGGTAATAGCCACCAAAAAGGCAACCTTTTGAGTGAGCACAGAAAGAGCCACATCCTGCATCGGCTCAAAAGGAGGCCCCTGGAGGGCCGAGAGAACCAAATTTAGGTCCCAAACGGGAACCAAAGACTTTCTAGGGAGCCGAACATGAGTGACCCCTTGAAAAAAAGTCTTGACCAGATGCAAAGCAAAAGACCTTTGAAAAAAGACAGCTAGGGCAGAAACCTGACCCTTCAAAGTACTGAGCTGGAACCCCTGATCCAGACCGTGTTGTAGAAACTCCTAAATCCTAGGAATCGAAAACACCCTGCAAGGTAAGGCCCTAGCCTCACACCAGTCAATATAGGACCGCCAAGTCCTATAGAAAATGTTAGAGGAAGACCTCTTCCTAGCTCTAATCAAGGTTTGAATAAACGCCTCAGACAAACCTTCCTCCCTCAGGATGAAGGTTTCAGCAGCCACACTGTCAAAGCAAGTGTTTGTAAATTGGGGTAACTTTCAGATCAGATCCAGAAACAGGGGCAGCCTGTACTGATCTACCGCCAAACCTACGATGTCTGCGAACCAAACCTGTCTTGGCCACCTTGGGGCCACCAGAATTGCCGGTGCCCCCTCTAGAGCCAGCTTGCGCACTACCCCTTGCCTACCATGGAGAAGGGGGGAAACAGGTACAGAAATCCCAGATCCCTCCAGGCAAGGGACAAGGCATCCACTGCCAGGGACAGAGGATCCTGAGACAGAGATACAAAGGTTGGGAGCTTGTGATTGTGCAGAGAGGCAAAGAGATCCACCTCCGGAGTCCCCCACTTGTGACACAGGGCCCGAAATACCATGTGGTTGAGAGACCGTTCCCCTTGGCGAGAGAATCCCCTGGTCAGGGAGTCCGCCTCCATGTTCTCCACTGCCTAGATGCAAGGAACATTGCTCTCCGCCCATGTCAGAATCAAAGAGACTTCCCTGAGGGCACTCCTGTTGCGAGTCCCTCCTTGGTGATTGATGTAAGCTACTGCAGTTCGATTGTCTGATCGAACCTGAACTGGTAAACCCCGTAGGTGAAGTGGCAGACGTGACAGAACCAAGCGGATAGCTCTGAGCTCCAAGACATTGATGGAGGTGTGAGCCTCCTGAGGACCCCACAACCCCTGGAACTGATGATCCTTCCAGAAACCTCCCCAGCCCGACAGGCTGGCATTCGTGGTAACCGTCTCCCAACAAGGGGCCAGGAAAAGATCTGCCCCTCATCAGATTGCTTGGTTCCAGCCACCACTGAAGGGACTGACGAACTGGGAGACATCAGAAAGGACTGATCCAAGGACTGTGGACATCTGTCAGCAATAGATGGAGTTGTAGCGACCTCATGTGGAATTGAGCAAAGGGGACTGCCTCAAAGGAAGCCACCACCAAACCTACCAGAGTCATCCCTAGCCGGATAGAAGGGCGACGCTTGGTCAGGAGAACACGTATCAGCTCCTGAACCCTCTCCAGATTCATACCCAGAAAGGAAATCTCCCTTGATGGGGAGAGAGAAGACTTGGGGTGGTTGATCACCCATCCGAACCTCTCCAGCGTCGTCAACACCGTCCTGGTGTCCAGCTCCGCCTGGCAGAGGGAAGAAGCTGTAATGAGCAGGTCGTCCAGATACGGCACAATGCGAATGCCCTGGGCTCTGAGCAGGGCCATAATGCCCGCCAGAACCTTGGTAAACAGCCTCGGTGCCGAGGTCAGCCCGAACGCAGGGCTACAAACTGAAAATGCTGATCTCCGATCACAAACCTGAGAAATCTCAGGTGTGCTGGGAAAATTGGTACATGAAGGTAAGCATCCTTGATGTCTATGGACGTCATGAAATCCCCCTGACGAAGGGAACCGATGGCTGAGCGCAGAGTCTCCATGCGGAACCTCTTGGTTCTGATGAACCTGTTGAGAAACTTCAAATCCAGAATGGGTCTTATGGAGCCATCCCTTTTGGGAACCGTGAAAAGGTTGGAATAATAGCCCCGGCCTCTCTCTGAAAGAGGCACCGGGCATATGACCGCCATGTCCAGGAGGTTCTTTAGAGCCGACAGGAGCCCCTGCGCCGCCCGAGGATCCGAAGGCACCCGAGACCTTATGAATCTGGGAGGAGGCCAGTACTCGAACTCCAGTTTGTACCCAGACGAGACCACTTCCAATATCCACTTGTCCGTAACCTCCTGGGCCCAGACCTGGAAGAAGAGCCGCAGCCACCCCCCCACCCGTAAGGTTGAGGGCGCCTCCTCATTGCTGAGCTTGCTTGGCAGCGGGCTTGGGCTTGGAACCCCAGGTAGAGGCTGGACGGGCACGTCCTCTGTCTCTGTTCCAGGAACTCCCTCTGAAGCCAGAGTAGGCAAGATCTCTGCACCCTCTGGCACCGTGAAAGGAAGGATTGAAGGAGCTTGCCCTCCAAAAGGAGCGACGCTGCTTCCTACGCTGAGGTAGCTGTAGCGATAACCCTTATCGCCGGAGGGCTTCACCGCCCGAGACGTCCTTTTCCCAATCGTAAGAGGTGCTGCTGGAATTCCAGAGTCGTCCGTGAGGAAACAGGAACAGCCCTTACAAGGGCTAGTGAATTGTAATATAGTGTTTCCCCCAATAAGAGACAGAACTCAGTATTGAGGGTGAAGATGAACTCTTTTTATTAGTGCCACTCTAGGCCTTATATACACAAGTCTCCATGCAATGACAACCACACTGACCAATAGCAGCAGGGCACACAATCCCTCAACTCTGCCAGTAACACAATCAGTAGAACAATAGCAGGCTGTAATACAATCAATCAGGACAATGCCATTGACTGTGACGTAATCAACAATACACAATGGCAGTCTGTAATACAATCCAAAATACAATGACATTGCCTGTAACAGTATCAAAATACAATGACATTGTCTGGAACCTAATTAAGAAAAGGCCAGTGAATGACCCGGTGGGCAATCGAATAGTGATGACATCCAAAAGGCAGAGCGTCTGTCACAATGCCCCCTTTTTGTGGAACACCCGGCAGACCCGGATTGACCCTGTTCGGGTTAACGAGGGGCTGTCCGGACTCTTGTTATGGGCAGAGTTCTGTTTGCCAGGATAATCCATCTGCATTACTGGTTTGTCTACAGGGCCTGTATACACACACACACACATACAGTTGTACTCACAGGGTGCTGGTCTTGTACACACACAGTTGTACTCACAGGGTGCTGGTCTTGTACACACACAGTTGTACTCACAGGGTGCTGGTCTTGTACACACATACAGTTGTACTCACAGGGTGCTGGTCTTGTCGTTTCCCCCCAATAAGAGACAGAACTCAGTATTGAGGGTGAAGATGATACCCACACACACACACACATGCAGTTGTACTCACAGGGTGCTGGTCTTGTACACACACAGTTGTACTCACAGGGTGCTGGTCTTGTACACACATACAGTTGTACTCACAGGGTGCTGGTCTTGTACACACACACACAGTTGTACTCACAGGGTGCTGGTCTTGTACACACTCACATGTACTCACAGGGTGCTGGTCTTGTACACACACATGTACTCACAGGGTGCTGGTCTTGTACACACACACGTACTCACAGGGTGCTGGTCTTGTACACACACATGTACTCACAGGGTGCTGGTCTTGTACACACACTCTCTTAGCTCTGGTTGCAAGGCATTGAGAAAATGTTCTAGTAAAAACAACTGTAGGCTTCCGGGGTGACAGCGTGCCGGGCTAACAAAGCCTCCTTTACCAGATGGTAGTGTGGTAAGTCCGCATCAGGGATGGCCCGGAAAGCATCGGAAGCTTTCCCAGATAGTTTCCCTGATAATATGGTGACCCATTCCTCCGTGGGTACCTGGTGTAAAGCGCACTGCCGTTCAAAATCGGCCAAAAATCCATCAATCTCATTGTCACTTTCCTGGATGGACTTAAATGCTGCAAATGGAATCTTTTTCCCCCCAGTGTAAGTGAGGCTCAGAGACACAGGGGCGCTGAGAGGCTGCTGGGTTGCGAGTCGTCGATCTTCCCTTCGCTTACTGGCCTCTGCCTCCGCTGCGGCGAAGACTTGATCGATCAGTTCTTGTGATGGATTCGGCCATAGACCGACAATCTGTTCCGAACCGCTTGAACGAGAGCAGCGTCTTCATCGATCTCTATATTGGTTTCGGTCCTCACTGCTGCACGATCCATTTTGATCAGCTCGGCTATCAGTTCCTGACGTGGGCGGTTGCTAGCCGACCTTCCCCGGCTCACGAGTAGATCCTCCAGGGTCAGCCTTTTCAACTTGTCCTACTGACTCTCCATCGGGGTAGCACTCTCTCTGGGTACAAAGGACCATCTGACCGCTTGCCACCAATTGTAGCGATAACCCTTATCGCCGGAGGGCTTCACCGCCCGAGACGTCCTTTTCCCAATCGTAAGAGGTGCTGCTGGAATTCCAGAGTCGTCCGTGAGGAAACAGGAACAGCCCTTACAAGGGCTAGTGAATTGTAATATAGCGTTTCCCCCAATAAGAGACAGAACTCAGTATTGAGGGTGAAGATGAACTCTTTTTATTAGTGCCACTCTAGGCCTTATATACACAAGTCTCCATGCAATGACAACCACACTGACCAATAGCAGCAGGGCACACAATCCCTCAACTCTGCCGGTAACACAATCAGTAGAACAATAGCAGGCTGTAATACAATCAATCAGGACAATGCCATTGACTGTGACGTAATCAACAATACACAATGGCAGTCTGTAATACAATCCAAAATACAATGACATTGCCTGTAACAGTATCAAAATACAATGACATTGTCTGGAACCTAATTAAGAAAAGGCCAGTGAATGACCTGGTGGGCAATCGAATAGTGATGACATCCAAAAGGCAGAGCGTCTGTCACAGTAGCCTTCCACCTTTCGCGACAGAATCCAATTCATCTCCAAACAGCCGCGTTCCCAGGAAGGGCAGAGCTGTAAGCTATTCTTGGCCGCAATGTCAGCCGCCCACTGGCGCAGCCAGACCAACCGGCGCATGGCCACCAACAGAGCCGAAGTTCTACTACACATGGTAATAGTGTCGTCCATAGCCAACAAAACAAAATTCATGAACAATTCACACCTCTTAAGGGCTGTGAATTCAACGCTGTCCGGGTGGAGCTGGGACCCATTTAACATGTCCCTGATCTCTGACCTGGTAGCCACAGCCACGAGTGCCGATGCACAG
Organism: Gastrophryne carolinensis; assembly: GCA_027917425.1. Taxonomy (NCBI): domain Eukaryota; kingdom Metazoa; phylum Chordata; class Amphibia; order Anura; family Microhylidae; genus Gastrophryne; species Gastrophryne carolinensis. Next base: position 473,390,228 of record CM051236.1, on the reverse strand, counting down.
ACAGGCCGCAAGGCTGAACCCACACTGGCAAAGGCATGGCAAGCCATCTGATCAATGCGCTTGTCCTCGCCATCCTTAAGGGTAGTGGCGTCAGGAGTATGTACCACGGAGGTGTTGGACAAACCTAAGATGGGCGCATCAACCTCAGGAGGGGAAGACCAGCGCTTCACCGTGTCCACCGGAAAGGGATACTTTCTATCCCATCCTTGAAAACACCATTAAGGCGACTCGGCTTCTCCCATTCTTTTAGAATCATGCTGTCAAAATGATCCTGATTTGGAAAATCCAAGCGGGGCTTAGAGAACCCAAAGAATTCCCCCTTCTTTGGAGGGGCCTCCGCTGTGGGGAAATACCCAGAACCTCTGATAGATGGGTCAGGACCCAGGTAGTATCCACAGCATCCCCCAGCGCCTGCCCGGCATCAGAATCAAAGAACTGCAGTTCCTCAGTCTCAGATTCGCAAACAATTCCCCCTCCTCGAGCGGGGAATAATCAGCCCAGTTAGGGGAGTCATAATCATCAAAATCAATTACCGGCGTAGCCGGTGACAGATGCCTTTTCTTAGCAGGGGCCTTTCTGCCTACTGAGCCAGAAATAATTTTCTCAAGGTTGGCCAGCCTAGCACATACACCCGAGTGCGACTCCCCACTAATGACGGTGTCGGATGATACGGGGTGGGGTAGGAGATGAGGTGGGAGGCACGGACCCAGACGCCTGGGATCCCGACTGCCGCGTTATGGCCTGTTGCGCACATGGTATGCAAATTAGTACATTCTCCCCCGTAAGGGGTACCCCACAACCCACACATAGCCGGGATTGTCCCGAAGGGAGCCCGAGCCCGGTATACTGTGGAGCCTCCATATGGTGATTTTTAAGGTAGTCGCAATGACCAGAGGGAATTATGCTGGTAAGCAACCCGGGATGCCCCTTTAAGTCCCGAGTGGGAGGATTTACAAGTGCCCCAAATTACAGCTAGGGACCCTAGGACCGGGAGAACCCCCTTTTAAGCAAGGCACAGGGAGTCCTCCTGAAAGACATAAGATATGGGCCATAAGCACATGCACACACACAACAACTGCATAATAAATACATCTCATAAGAACACAATAGCAGAGAGGCCAGCGCTGCCCCAAGTGGCGACTGAGGCATATTGGCCAAGCATAGTAAGAAGAGGGGGGGAGCCCAGCAGGGCACTCACACACCGCATGAAATGGCGTCCTATTCAGCCAGCAGCGCCTGAGAGAGAGAGCCAGGGAGAAGAAGGGGCGGGCCAGCGCAGATCGCGCGCCACGCCTGGCCCCGCCCCCTTCCCTCCGAATCCAAGTAATGCGGTTCCCGGCAATGGGATGGGCCCTCAATGGCACCAAAAAACAGAAGGGGCGGGCAGCGGCAATGCGTGAGCGCCCGGCCCCGCCCCCTCACAGAATCAGCCTGAGGGGAAGAAGCTCCCCAGACTGTAGGCAGAGCGCAAAGCACAAACGTGAATCAAGCGCACAAGCACACACACACACACACATATCAAAAGTGACAGATAGAGGAACAATGCCATCCCCCCCCCCCGCTGGAGGGTTAACAGAGGGGACCCAGAAGGGGAAGAATCCCTCACCATGAGGTGTAAGGGAAGTAAATAGGGACAGGGCATCCCAAACCAGGATTACCAACCCGGATACCGCCTACCCCCTTGAATGGGGTCTCACGGGGGAGCATGGCTCCCTAAAAAACCTATTAAGGTGTTGCCTACCCTCACCCGGACCTGCAGCCAAGGCTGGGAGCCTAGTATTGGACTTACTGTTTAAAGGTCCGGGCAGAAATCGGGCAAAAAATGGCCGGGCATGAGCCCGGCTTACCTGCAAGGAAGAGCAGCATACATCTTCTGACTTGCCCGCCGTCCTGCAGAGAAGGAACTGGGGAATGTTTGGGAGGTCCCAGGTATTTATGGACCGGGAGGGGCTTCTTTTTTTGCTTTCATCTCTGCAGAAGTTCGCCCTCTGCTGGACCATAAACCATATGTCATGAATAGCGGAAGCGGGGTGTGTGACATACTTGGAATAAGTATGTTGGAAAAACTAAGAGGGAACTACGGATCAGGGTGGGGGAGCATGTGAGGGACATTCGTAAGAGAAGTGAAAAGAGTCTAGTTGCAGAGCATTTTAGAACCCACCATAATAGTGATCCTTCCAAACTGCGGGTGTCTGGTATATTTAAATTGGAAATGGAGGGAAGAAGGGGCTTTAGAGACACTAGACTTCTTCAATATGAATCACGCCTAATCTTTGAATTGGGAACTATGATTCCAAACGGGCTCAATACTGATATGGGTCTGAAAGCATTTTTGTAAATAGTTGGGTGATTAGTGTATTTTTCCTCACCCAGTTCTCCCTTGCCAATTCTTTTCCCCTTTTCTCTTTTTTTCCCTCTTTTTCCCCTTTGTTTCCCCTCTTTTTTCCCCCCTTTTTCCTTGTCCTAATTTTTCTTCTTAGCCCTCTCCCGGTGGTGGCAGCAGGTTATTTGTTTAACAGGTTAAAAACTTATAAATATAAAAATACATGAATTTATACAAATCCATAACTTGAAGGAATAGCTGTGATTGCAGAGGATTTTTTGTGTGTGAAGTGTGAGAGAGAGAGAGCACTTGAAGTGATACCCATTTACCCTGATTCATCTGCGGGTGTTCCCCAAGTAACAGCATGCAGACATTATGATGTATATTAATATGGAAGCAGAGAGGGGAGGGGACGCAGGGGCTAATGTGCTGTACACCACTGACTTCTACAAGCATGTGTCCGTATTACTTTGAGAGGATGTGTAGTGGTTCCCTTGAAAAACGATCTATGTTTTGGGCGAGATACGATTGGACCGTGTAAAGCAGAAAGGCGTGGTGTAGCCTGTAAAAACACGGCCTATTCGCCCCCTCCCTCACCCTGATGAAACTCCCAAGTGGGAGTGAAACGTACGTCGGTGACAGCCCCTAGTCACGCCCCCGCTCTGACGCTACCATGCCATAGCCTGATGTGATTGGCGGCCGCCTGCAGTGAAGGAGAGTGCGTGCAGCGTTTACCTCAATAGACCCACGTGGGTTACGAGACGACGGAGGCGGCGGTGGTGACACTGGATGGAGGACGGTTAAATAAGCTGGCTGGAAGTGTGAAGGTGGCCGTGGTATCATTGGAGAAGCGGGCCCCGACAGCCAAAACTCCCGTCCCACATATTTCTGTGTGATCTACTCAGCCCTGTTTAAGTACCCGGACACCTGAGTGCCTGCGGGCAAAATTGGCTTTCCAATATACAAGACTGTCTAAGCCCTGTATTGCGGGTGTGTTATCAGTCAGGAAGGAAAGAGTCAGACGGTCTCACTGAGGATCTTCATTCATATACTCTCACTGCAATGCTGGTTAAACGCCGTTGTCAAGTTTAGTGGACTTTGCCCCTCTTGTGAATGCCGGCCGGCATGTGTGAATGTATCGTGAGTGGAGGAGGTGTGGAATCCAGGCTAGTCCTGGTGGGGGCCCCTGTTTTTAATCAGCAATTGCCTTTTTAAAATGTGTACAGTTTCATATGTGCCTTTTTCAATTATGTGTCATGTGCCATACTCTTGTCATGATTAAACTTTGCATGTTTTTTGGCTAAAACTTTGGGCCGTGGGTATTTTTGTGCCAGCCCCGCAAAACAACCATTGTCTGTGTGTAGTGGGTTGTGTAAATACACAAGGTGCAGAGGTAGTGACTGCCAAAAGAGTTCATGACATCAAGACAAGGTAACTGTATGGAACATGATAGCATAGTGGCCATTTGTGGGGGCTTCAAAGTGGGACAGCTAAAACATCCTGCATCCTGCATTTGGTGGGACAGTCTTCCCTATAATGTCAGCAAAGTGGATCATTTAGTTGTCCCCAAAGTTTTTAAAGCGGCAGTGGGCCTCAAAAGTGGAAGTAGCTGTACCAGGGCCTGGTCACAATTAGTTACACCTCTGGAAGGCGAGTACAGTACCTATAAGTGCCTTTTATGGGTGCAAAATATTTCAGCAGAGGACAAACCTGATGTTCTGAAGCATATTCCACCTGAAATGTGGCATAGTGGTAAGCTAAGGAAGCACTATTACCATGCAGCCTCCTGCCTTGTTTAAAAGGGTGAACCTCTCTTCCGCTATAGTGTTTAAACATTATAGCACCTTCTGTCTCTGATCTTTGACTGTAAGTTGTGGATTGAATGTTCACAAAGATCCATTAAGAAATCTAATAGGTTAATCATATCATATATGTGAGTTTTTCATGGTGCATTATAGAATGTTTCTGGGTCATCTCAAGGGACAGCTGAGATTTCTGCTTGCAGTCACGTGGAACATGTGAGGTCAATCAGAACCAAATCTTAGCTGATGATGGAACCCAACAAGTCAATTTTGGTTTCCAGTTTATAGTCAGCTCAGTCAACCACATACCATCATTTGCATTACTAAAGGAAAATCTGCTTAATCATCTGTAAAAGTCAATAAAATGTGCATTTTAACTGATTGTTAGTCATTGCTACAGAGCTTAGGATCTAGGTCAGGGTAAAATTTGAGCAGAAAATTGTCAATTTGCTACGGTGTGTACAGAGTTGTTTTGTCATTGTTTTACTAGTACGGTGCACCAAACAGGTAACCCAGGCCTTGATGGCTCGAGCAGCTGTTATGGCCTATGGGCACTAGGCTCTTCTGCACCCCCCTGGCCTTTGCAGGGAGGGGTGGACCACTACCACCACTACCAAAGATTATCGGGACACAAAGGGGATTCTCAAGTGTTTCCCTTCCATGCCCAGTAACATAGAGGGGAGTCAGCAGAGGCCCCTGCCTCTCATGTATAAAAAGCTATCTCCACTGCCTCCAACAGAGAAGAATCCTTAGCCGGACTCAAAGGGAGTCCTTGAACCTTGAGAGGATGCCACCCAGCAGGGGACAGAAGGAAGAAGACAGTAGGGGTGAGTACATTTAAATGTATAAAAGCATTGTTTTTTCTGCATGCATTTTTTATACTTTAACTTTTTGTAAACTGAAAAGGGATGTCATTGACCCCTATACCAGTTCAAAGGGTGGGGGGGGGCAAGTGTAGAACTGATAAGTTGGTTTGGCTGATTTTTGGCTTCCATGTACAATTTTCCTTGTAGGGCATCCAGAATCAGGATACCCAGCCCCCCCCCCCCAATGGGGGTGAGGACTTAAAATCTTAATCACTTTAGGTCCCTTTTAAGTTCAGTGACATATTTCTGCTGCATGCTACGTGAATGTTCAGTCTCCTTCATGTGGTGCTCTAAAGTGCCCTATTCCTTCCATACATTCATACCTTTAGTGGGAAAAATCTTCTCTTTTCTTACTGAGAATCCTTCTTTGAAGATTGTTTATCCAATCACTTATGTTATATACATATATATATTTACATATTTTTCCTTAATTTATTCAATGTATATTTTATAGCTCTTCAAGCCTAAAAAAAACTCTTCTAATAATCCCTTTTTCCCTTCATGTCATCAAGGAGTTGCACACATCTAGCTGATGACACTAAATTGTGTTCAAAATAAGCCCAGGTGTATAGGTTAATCCCCCGTTAGCAGAAGAAACATGGAGGCCTGGATTTCATTTTGGGTTACTAATGCAGCTGTTTAAAGTGTTTGATTTGGCAGGAGAACAGAAACAGCGCTACATACCAATTTCATGAGCGACGGTGAACGCTGCATGGAGGCCGTCATCTTCAATTACCGCACAGCTGCGCTCCGGCGAGCATATGGTCCCCACGTCTGCCATTCCCAGGGTATCACATGAATGGTGCCCACATAAATCCTGGCCAAGGAGAAGAAGAAGAAGGGAAAAACCAAGTCAGACAGATGTGATCTCTTACTCGAACAGGGAGCAACAACATTTTGTCAGCCACTTGCGCGGAGGAACCGGCCGGCTTACAGATGCCAGGTTGGCAAGAGAGTTTGGGATTACACACACCACCTGATGATGTGAAAACACATCCTGAACAGCCAAGTTCACACTTGATTTATATTCTAAGTAAAGTTTGTTCTAGTAAATCCCCCTTTTTTGGCACAATTTACAAAGTATGTTATTTTTAGGAACAGGGCACAGTAGGGTTCAGAACTTTGTCAGTTCTTTTAAACATAGAAACTAATTTTGCAATTCAAAGGATACTTGATCCCTAAAAGCAAAGTCCCCTTTGGTAGACTTTCCCATCAGACCCCTGAACATCTGTTGCAGCATGAGGCTCCTCCGCTTACCTGCACCACTTCAATGGATCCATCTGTTACTCTTTTCAGGGACTGGCATCTCTGTGATCTCCATGCTGAGAATATGGGACCACAGAAATTAGTTAACGCCTCAGTCTAGCCCCGTACTTCACACACACCCACCTTGAAGGTGAAAGCTGGAACTGTATGGGGATCCCAGAGATGACAAACCCTAAGCATAGTAATAGGCTCTGCAGGAGTAGCAACAGCCAAACAGGAAACATTTGTGCCATAACAACTTTTCTGATCTGAGGGTCTGTTAGCAAAGTCTGCAAGAGTAAACTTAGACGAATATATTTTGATGAGAAGGCATCACACCTAAAGATCAATACATTATTATATTTCAATTTTAACAAGCTGTTTGATCTTAAAGGGTTAGTGTGGCTGGTCACTTGCAATATGGCATTTATTGTTCATCATGAGTGGTGGAAGCTCTAAAAACATATTTAGAAGCTTTTAGTCCTAACACTTTCTTAACTCTGACCCAACAATAAGGCAGAACACGAAAAACATGCCAAAAAGGAAGTTTTCCTTAGATCCAAACTGTGATTTTTCACATTTCCTATCTGAGCCCAGTTGCTAATTTCTAAACCAATATAGCACGGTGCTAACATGAATAGTACCCTTAAATAAATGACAGGTTGCTCTCAGAAATGAACTATAGTAGTTTACCTGTTTTAATACTAGTTTGACAAGCCATTTTGCAAAAGCTTTAATAGGGTGGCTCCACATGTTCTACCCAAACCAGTGACACATTTTCGAGAATGTCCTGCCATTTTTTCATTTCAGTGATACCCTGATTGGGCAACTATACTCATAGCAGACACATAGCCCAGAAGCCTGGGGGATACCTTTTGTGTTTGGCTGAATATATATATATATATATATATATATATATATATATATATATATAGCTATATTTTAGATCAAGTCTAGTTTTAGCTATAGATAGACAGTACTTGGGATTTCCTGCCATTGGTACCAATTGTTAGCTGTCTAGTGACATCCAGTTTCTCTGTTATCAATGCTTAAGTCATCCACTGACCCGGATCAGGTTTGCAGATAAATAGATCTTTTTCTTTTTGTCATATATTGGCAGTATGATTATTGAGGGTCAGCACTATTTTCACAAGGAATGTCTTCAGGTTTCTATCTTCCTAAAGATATTTTTAAATGAAGCTGTCACCAGTAACCCATTTTTGCTATTACCTTTTATGGTGCCAATATATCTCATGAATAAATTATACCCTTTGAGACGTGTCTTGATACTGATGATCCCTAATGTGTTCAATGCCCAATGCAGCATGGCTTACCTTTTCTAGAGGTTTAACCTCAGAATACTGTGCAAAAGCATAGACTGAATTTTGACCCCGATACTAGTTCCTTAGTAACAAAGAGAAAATGACTGAGGCAATGGGCAGTGGAGTGGGATATGTCAATGAGGATCGAGGATCAGTCACCAAAGTTCTTTGGTACCAATCAAAGCCATAATATAGAGACAAGAAACTAGCAATGGGAATGGACAATGTTTTGATGAAGGTTCAGGCTCCATCCACTGAGCCATGGGGTTACAACATACAGTAAAAGCTGGTGTGGCTACCACTATAACACAATGTAGCAGATATGGGCAAAAAAAGGACTTGGGGGGGAGGGAGCCCAGCCAAACATACAAGTTATAGGAGCCCTACTAATGCACACGCTAAAATGTTTTAATTATACCCTAAATGTTCTTTGATTATTATTAGGTTTTCCTAATTAAGAAACACTCATTTAAATATATGGATTTTCATTATTCACAGATTCATCAGCTTTGATACTCTGGAAGACATATTAACACATCAATATAAAACAGCTCAGTATTCCCAAAGGAGATTTTTTCCCTCTGTTTCATCAATCTAGGCCACGTTTCTTTTGATATCTCTAGACCTTAGCTATATTAAACTGTGAAGTATGCAAGACTGAAAGGTGAATTTAGGTGAGGCTATTAGTGTATCCTAACAAGTGATTACAGCTTGATGGGCTTTTTAGGAAGAAATTGTGATGTGGTTTGTTTGTTGGAGCTCAGTTCCAAGTTTTGAGCCTCATTGCAAACCACTGCAGACAGCAATCATTGATGATTCACGTGAATAACGGTGTTTAAAGGTATGTGACCATAGGAGAACCGAATGCAGGCAGTTTGTTGATTGAGGAAAATCATCAATTATGTTACATTCTATAATTACGTACAGGTAATTTCCAGTTAGGTCGTTGGAACATTATAGCCTCCATTCACATCACCTGAAGTCTGGTCACAACTTAAGTAGCATTCTTGTAATAAATATGTCCCAGTGCCAGGACTAACATGATGCTCTTAGTCATTAGGTCTAAAATAGCAGTTGATTTATTTTAAAGTCATTGTCCAGACTCTGCTGTTAACCTAATAAGCAAGTAGCCCTACATGTCCTCATGCTGCCAGTTGTTGATTTTGTAAATGAGGTTTGCAATGCCGAGAAAACGTAATTTATGTTCTATGTTACTTTCTAGATTTCCCTGGTAGTGGGCATGTATTTTCTCTGGGTGTACAGCTTGTATCAACATAAGGCTTTCTATCAGTGCAGAGAAGAAGGGGGGGGGGGGCTTAGAGGATTGACAAGAGAGGGAAAACAGTGATTGGTTAGCAGGCAAGAGGGGAAGGAACAGAGACATATATTGTAAATAGAGGGGCAGCCCATTGTTGAGGAGATCACCTCGATTGATGGACGATGCCCAGAGGGAGGGAGAGGAGGGGTTGTCAAATTGAGCCCAGAAAGGAATGATCCTCAGGCTGTAAGTGAAAGCAAACATCTAGGTTGGCAGCAAGGTAAGATTTAACCTCTACCTGGACAATGAACTTTAAGGCACTATGCTGCATACTTAACCTTAACCTACTTTACCTAAAGACAATGCTTTCAGCCTCCAAAACACCCATGTGGCCTCAGACCTACACAACCAACATAAAAACAAGAAAACAGAGGCAATAGATGGGACCTTTGACAGTTGAGATTTAGTAAAGGGGTAGTTGTAGCTAGTCCAGTGGAAATCAACTAAGGTTTTTCTTTACGAATATAAACATACTTGGACAAACAAGGCAAACACAAAAAATTTTAGTCCACTAGGTACCAAATCCAAGGGATAAAGAAACATCATAATTTAGAAGTCTGCCAAAGGCTGGCAATACAATCCCACAGGTAAAAGTAAAGAAAAAGAAAAAAAATGGTTATAGAGAATACTGAGAAACAATGGAAAAGCCACTGAACTCCCAGAAAGCAATTGTTAAAGCATACTGGCTGTGTCCACTTACTTTGACATCTGGACACAATGCCCTTAAGGCTCTTAAGAGGATTCTGGCTGACAAAGGTCATGTGATGTTTCCCAGACCATAAGGGTGATATAACACCACTTATGAAAAGCTCACTATAGGTAAAAAAACAGCATTGAAGAGCTCTTTTTTAGACCGGGTACTGACTAGAACTTTAAGTAAAAAGTACCACCCCTGTCTACCTAGGGTTTGATTCAGCGCCAGGTGGAAAAAGTGAACTTCTATTTTATTGTCATATAAGGTGAACTTTTTACATATAGACCCCTAATTCAACACATTACTGTTGACATGCGGAAACAGAAACTGACCACAAATAGGATGTGGAGCGCACAGCATGAACAATCTCACGACTGATAGTGCTAAGGAACGAGTTGCTGACAAATCTACCACATCCAAATGCAAGTCATCCAATAGCATACGAGTCGTGTTTGTGGAAATGGGCTATTAGGCACAACTCTGGAAAATCTTCTGAACGATCCATCCGGACTTATATTCTAATAATCACACTGAGAATAAACGTTTAAACTCCAGACACACCATAAAAATAGTTCTCATGGGGAACGTTATGTGGCAACATATAGTTAATCAAAGTAGCTTCAGTAGCACTGTCTGGAGTACAGCTGTGATCAAAGGAAACAGTACAGTAGTTGTGGTCATTCAGGGACACGTCACTCACGTGATTTTCCCACCATCTAAATGTATGTTGTCATCAGTGGAGCTCAAACCCTCAATAGTTTAGCAGCAAGCCTCTTCCTGTGGCCAAGCCACCCAGCCAGATAAATTCAGCATTATCCTTGTTCAACCCAGCCTGTATTGTTTTCACACCCCATCAGCCCAAGATAGAAGGTTTTATCACGTGATGCTTAGGTATTATTTCTCTGCCAAGCTGTGTTCTTTTGAATGTCATCCAGGCAGAACTGATTGGCTTGCTCATCTTGTCAGCAAGTCATCCAAAGTGAACTGCCAGTGCTCGAGCATAATGCTGATAATCCAGAGCAATTAAACGCTACCCGAGCCTGACATGCACTAATCCAAAACTAAATGTTATCACTCATGCTTAGAACATACTGTCAATATCTAATCTATAGAAGGGCATACTAGTCAGTCACAGTGCACAGTCCGTTACAGTATAACTGGACTTTTCAACATTATATTAGCTTTACATAAGTAGTAGCTTTTTGACAGAAAGTACTTTCCTCAGATAGAAAGTTTTTGCATGGAGCATACCAGCCCAGGATGAAAGAAATCTCCCAAAATCCCTTCCAATAGGCAGGCCAATGCTGATGATGTTTTTATGCCTTTTAAAGCTATGTCCAAAGCACCTGGATCTCTGGTATAGCATATAAGAAATATGTCACCATCCACTCCTACTTTGGACCTCATCGGCACGAGGCTTTTGTTTGATGGTGACATGGGGGGATGAGGCTTGGTCTGCCAGAACTTTGTCACCAAGAGCGATTAGGGAGCGACCCATCTTTTTAATTTCTCTATATCCCCCCGTCTAACATGGGTAATTCCCTAAACATACTTGTGACTGGGAAAAGTTGAATTTAACTTATTTGCAGCCAACAGTCTCTAAAATATTATAATAATAGAGGTCTCAGCTGCACACATTTGCAAATGCTAGTGAAAACCTCAAGCCCTGTTGAGGTGAGTACACTCTAACCTGGGGCACATATTTCTAGAACAGCAATTCTCCTGATGGAAGTGGACAACACTGGAGAGCAGTGATTATTTTTGTGATGGTGGAGAGTAGTGGAGAGCAATATTTCTCCTGGTAGTGGTGTAGAGTAGTAGGGAGCAGTAAATCCTGGTAGATAAAGAAACAATTCTCTTGGTAGTTCATAGCAATGGACAGTAGTATTTCTTCTGGTGGTGTTGGTAGTTAATAGTGGAAAGCAATCATTCTCGCAGTGATGTTGACAATGGGGAACAGGAGTCTTCTGGTGGTGGTAAAAAGTAATGTAGAGCAATGGTTCTCCTGGTGGTGGTGTAGGAGTAGTGGGCATTAGTCCTTATTTCATAGTGTTGTAAATAGTGGAGAACTGTTATACTCCCTTGTGGTGGTATACAGCAGTGGAGGGCCGTTTCTTGTCAGCAACTTTCCCAGTGGTGGTGGAGAATAATGGGGAGCAGTCATTCTCCTGGTGGTAGTGTAGACTAGGGGACAACAGTAACTCTCCCACTGGCACTGTAGAGTAGTGAAGAGCAGTAATGCTCATGGTGGTAGTGCAGATTAGTGGAGAGCTGTAATTCTTTGGGTGGTAACGTAGAATATTGGACAGCAGTAATTCTACTGGTGGAGGTGTAGACTGGGAATCAGTAACACTACCCATGATAGTGTAGAAATGTTGAGAGTCGTCATTCTCCCAGCCATGTCTGCTGAAGAAAACTACAGTGGGTATTCTCAAAAGCTTATCTTAAATTATACTCAATTAGCCTACAAAAGGTATCACTGCATTTCTTTAATTTTTTACTATTTTCAATAGCTAACATGGTACAACACATATGATACCTAGTGGTGTTGTAAAGCGGTGGAGAGTAGAGATTCTCCCGAAGGTGGTGTACAGCAGTGGAGGGCAGTAACTTTCCCAAATGGTGGTGGAGAGTATTGGGGAGCACTAATTCTCCTGGTGGTGGTGTAAAATAGTGGAGATCAGTGTCTCCCAGTGGTGGTGGGGAGTATGGATTCTACTGGTAGTGGTGTAGAATAGGGGAGGGAATTAACGCTCACAGTGGTAGTATAGAGTAGTGAAGGGCAGTAATTCACTGGGTGGTAGCGTAGAATAGTGGAGAACAGTAATTCTTCTGGTGGTGGTGTAAATTAGTAGCAAGCAGCAATTCTCCCATTGGTGGTGTAGAGTAGTAGAGAACAGTAACTCTTCTAGTGGTGGTGTAGAATAGTAGGGAGTAGTAATTCTCCCAATCGTGGTGTCGAGTATCAGGGAGCGGTGATTCTTCCAATGGTGGTGTAGAGTATTGAGGAGTGATTATTCTTACTAGCAAGCAGCAGTTCTCCCATTTGTGGTGTAGAGTAGTGGGTACCAGTAATTCTTCTAGTGGTGGTGTAAAGTAGTAGGGAGTAGCAGTTCTCCCGATGGTGGTGTAGAGTAGTGGGGAGCGGTAATTCTCCCAATGGTGGTATAGAGTATTGGGAATGATAATTCTTCTGGTGGTGGTATAGAGTAGTAGAAAGCAGCAATTCTCCCATTGGTGGTGTAGAGTAGTGAGGAACAGTAATTCTTCTAGTGGTGGTATAGAGTAGTAGGGAGTAGTAATTTTCCCTGATGCTGGTGTAGAGTAGTGGGGAGCGGTAATTCTCTCGATGGTGGTGTAGAGTACTGGGGAGTGGTAATTCTTCTGGTGGTGCTGTAGAGTAGTAGGGAGCAGTAATTATCCCAATGGTGATGTAAAGAAGTGGAGAGCAGTGTAGAGCAGTGGAGAACAGTAATTCTCCTGATGGTGGTATAGGGTAAATAGGAGCATTAATTCTTGAGCGTGCAGTTAGTACCATGTGACATTTCAGCAGTCAACCTTTGCCAACAAATGACCTACATGTTTCAAGTGATGGCGGTAACCTTAGTTAGGGTGTCCTATGACACGTTTTCCCAAACTGTCCCAGCTATACTTTACCTGGTATGACCAGGCCACACACATAATGCAGTCCTGCTACAAAAAAGGTTGAGGACCACTACCATGTCTTGCAAAAGTCCAATACTCTGCTCCACCACCACCACAAGAATTACCGCTCCCCAATACTCTACACCACCATCAGGATATTGCTACTCCCTACTACTCTACACCACCACTAGAAGAATTACTGTTCCCCACTACTCTACAACGTCAATGGAAGAATTGCTGTTTACTAGTCCTCTACACCACCAGAAGAATTATCACTCCCCAATACTCTACACCACCATCAGGAGAATTATCGCTCCCTCTACTCTTTTTCCTGCTAGAAAATGGTTGAGGACCACCGCCATGTCTTGCAAAAGTCCAATACTCTACACCACCACCAGAAGAATTACCATTCCCCAATACTCTACACCACCACCAGAAGAATTACCATTCCCCAATACTCTACACCACCATCAGGATATTACTACTCCCTGCTACTCTACACCACCACTAGAAGGATTACTGTTCCCCACTACTCTACACCACCAATGGGAGAATTGCTGCTTGCTAGTACTCTACACCAGCACCAGAAGAATTATCACTCCCCAATACTCTACACCACCATCTGGAGAATTATCGCTCCCTCTACTCTTTTTCCTGCTAGAAAATGGTTGAGGACCACCGCCATGTCTTGCAAAAGTCCAATACTCTACACCACCACCAGAAGAATTACCATTCCCCAATACTCTACACCACCATCAGGATATTACTACTCCCTGCTACTCTACACCACCACTAGAAGAATTACTGTTCCCCACTACTCTACACCACCAATGGGAGAATTACTGCTTGCTAGTACTCTACACCAGCACCAGAAGAATTATCACTCCCAATACTCTACACCACCATCGGGAGAATTATCGCTCCCTCTGCTCTTTTTCCTGCTAGAAAATGGTTGGGGACCACCGCCATGTCTTGCGAAAGACATGGTGGTGGTCCCCAACCTTTTTCTAGCAGGACTGCATTGTGTGTGTGGCCTGGTCCTCCTACAAATCTGGACCTGTCTAAAAAATATTTCTAGATAAATAAAAGATCAGTTTGCGATCACAAACCAGTACAGCAACCCACTCCATACGTGCCAGGTGGACAAACAAGTTTCAACCACCCCCCCAAGAAAATAAGTGCAAGAATTTGACAGGGAAACACTCCAGAAAATTCCTGCTTTATAGCCAAGCATGATGTTGGAGCTTGTCTATCAGCAATCTGCTCCGAAGCCCGGCATGGCTGAAGTGAGATGATTAGGCGTGTATCGGTGGCAGCCTCATCACGGGTGACAGCATTAACATGCATGGAGAGACTGTAGCGGGTCTTTGCTTGCTTTGATTAATCCGCTCACTCAGCGCTGTGTGAGCGCATGTTTTCTTTACTTTATCATATGGAAAATTTCAAGAATACTGCAGCGTGATGATAAGAGGGCCTCTAATAGCATTACAGAAGACTTCAACGCCGGAGTCCCTGCGCTGTCATGTGTAAGAGTGCCTGCGACATAGAAAATGCGATTTTATGCTGCTTGGTCAGGGGCTAATTGTGCTTGTGAAAAGTCTGTATACAACAAACATCGGAATGAAATGTGTTATTATTAAAAGGGCACTCTGGCTCACACCATGATGCTAAGCAGTAAAAGCAACTACTTAATTGTAAAATCCTCTCTACAGCCTGGTCTGCGGGAGGATATATGTGAGGGGAATGACCATGCGGAGTCTGTATGGGTAGAAATACATGGAGGGAGAAACAAAAATAAAATACTGATGGGGGTTTGCTATAAACCTCCAGATATATTCAAATCCATAGAAAATATGATGCTAAGGCAAATAGATATAGCCGCTAAACTAAATGAGGTAGTGATTATGGGGGACTTTAACTACCCAGATATAAGGGTCAAAGAAACATGTAACAGCTTGGATTTTGGTGCCGATCATCCTATTTTTCACGTCCTAAAATATACGTCCGTTCGTATGGCAGTTCGGGAATCAGACCTATGTCAGTTTCCATCCTGAATTTTCCGTTTCATTTCTCAGGTTGCAACATTGGTTTTGCCCTTTTTCCTTTTTTGTCTGGACGTAAATCCTTCTGATCTTGCGGCTGCGCACTACAAACTTACCTCATTTAAGTGCATTCTAAATATTTGGTCTTTTATTTTTCTTAATTTCATTCATTTTGTAGTAACCAACCATTAATGAATGCATTTGCATAAGTAAATCTTACTTTGTTTAATTTTTAGTTAACTTGCATTTTTTACTTGTGGATTTAATTTTAATATTTTGGCTTCAAATGGTACAACTTAAAATGTTGTGTGTGGTTACCCACACCCTCTACATACAGATTGCTCTCAAATATAAAAAAACACCCAGCAACTTCTGCATGTTATGAGTCTAGAAACAGCCAAGATGGCGGCTCAGGTATTCTCGGGCAGCCTGCAAACAGAAAGGGCCTTGTGACTGTGTTGCTCTGCATTCTTTGATTTCTGACCTTTCCGTGCCCCCAGCTCTGCTGTGTCTGTGCAAAATACAGCAGTAACCCACATCCTGCACTTTATCCCGCTCTCCTCTCCTCAGTAAGTGTGATGCATCTGACCAAAGATGTGCTTAAATAATTAAACAAAGCAAAGGTAAACAACTACACCAATAAATGCAATCTAAAAATATTATTCTAGTACATCAATTTAAAAATAAATAACAAAGGACATAAGTTTCTTTAATTAAAGCAAATAAATTGCAAAATAAAGGTTTACATGCAAAGGACTAATTAAGGTCCACATTAAAATGCTTTTATAAATCATACATGAACCAGGTATGCATTGCCATACAATTTATGGCCTCGGCCATGCTGATACATGCAGTTCATTGGAGCTCAAGACGCGCAGACTCCTCCACATAGCCAAAAAACCTGTTCAAGAACAGCAATACGACTGCTAAAAGGTGTCGGCAGTGGCTTTCTTTTAAAACGTATTTAGAGGTTTGAAAACTGTTCTCTGAATCACACCTAAACACATTCGATTATCCTAAGTTTTACGTTTTCATCCTAAGTTTTAGGATTTGATCCTAAGTTTTACGTTTTGATCCTAAAATTTAGGAACGAACTTGCGATGATCGTAAGAGCATATACGCATTCGTACGTAGGCTCGTGCGAGTCGGAAATGGCCAAAAAAACAGGAAAAAATGACTAACACCCACCCAAACTTACGATTCTCGATCCGAAATCAATTAACTTTTGCTCTTTGAATCGAGGGGATAGACTGGGACGCTGAAACATGTGTTTCGCATAAAAGTAATAGTTTTTTATCTAAAACAAAAGATGGCTACCTTTCCCAACAAGTACAAGCTCCAACAAGGGGGAAAGCCATATTGGACCTAATACTAACAAATGTACCAGACAAAGTAATAAAGGTACAGGTTGGGGGACACCTTGAAGCAGTGATCATAATATCAATAATTTCCACTTAGAAGTCACTAGGGTGCCTTATCAAGGAGCCCATATAATGCGGGACTTCAAAAAGGCAAAGTTTGACCAACTTAGAGATGCCCTACACTGCATTGACTGGGAAAATGTCCTTAAAAACAAAAGCATGGACACTAAATGGGATACTTTCATGGAATACTTAATTTTCATTGTGACAGATATATCCCTTACAGGAATAAAACTATTAGACACACAAGTAAACCGAAGTGGCTAAATTAAAAGGTTAAGGGGGCAATAAACAACAAAAAAAGGCATTTAAACGTTTAAAGCAGGAAGGGACAGCGGAAGCGTTAAAAAACTACAAAGAAGAAAATAAACAATGTAAACAACAGATAAGGGCTGCTAAGCTGGAGACAGAAAGACTGGTCGCGAAAGAGAGTAAAACTAACCCCAAATTATTCTTTAGCTACATAAACCGTAAAAGGTACAAACCTGAGGGTGTGGGCCCCCTGAAAAGCAAGGAGGGGACACCTATAGGGGGAAATGAGGAGAAAGAAAATTTGCTTAACAACTTCTTTGCTTCTATATTCACAAAAGAATTTGACATGCCGAGTGAAATGCAGGGGAAGAACCAAAACCCTCCATTAAATGTCACTGGTCTAACCAAGGAAGAAGTCCAGCACCGTCTCAAGCAGATAAAAATCGATAAATCACCGGGACCAGATGACATACGTGTTTTAAGGGAGTTATGTACAGTAATAGACAAGCCGTTATTTCTAATATTTGTGGATTCCATAACTACAGGGTCTGTTCCGAGGGATTGGCGCTTGGCAAATGTGGTGCCAATATTCAAAAAGGGATCTAGGGGGGAACCTGGGAGCTACAGACCGGTAAGCTTAACATCTGTGGTGGGCAAGCTGTTTGAAGGTTTCTTAAGGGATACTATCCTGGAGCACCTTGGGGAAAATGACCTTATTACTCCATATCAGCATGCATTTATGAGGAATCGTTCCTGCCAGACAAACCTAATCAGCTTTTATGAGGAGGTAAGTTCAAGATTGGATCAGGGGGAGTCATTGGATATCATATATCTTGACTTTTCCAAAGCATTTGATACTGTGCCACATAAAAGGCTGGTACAAAAGATGAGAATGCTTGGACTGGGGGAAAACGTGTGCAGATGGGTGAGAAATTGGCTTAATGATTGGAAGCAGAGGGTGGTTATCAATGGTACACACTCAGATTGGGTCACTGTTACTAGTGGAGTACCACAAGGGTCAGTTCTGGGATCAATTCTCTTCAATATATATATAAATGACATTGGGTATGGATTGAACAGTAAAATCTCAATCTTTGCAGATGATGTTAAGCTGAGTAAAGTAATTAAAACAAAACAGGACAGCAGGCAGCTACAAACAGATTTAGATAAATTGGAAGCATGGGCAGTTAAATGGCAAATGAAGTTTAACACAGATAAATGTAAGTTTGGAGTGGTGCCATTCACTATAGGGAGTGGATTGGGGGAGTTTGGGACTCCTTTGTTCTGTGTGGGACAGATAAATGTAAGGTTATGCACATGGGAAGGAGAAATCTGTGTCATGATTACACACTAAATAAAGAAACACTTGGTAAAACAACAATGGAAAAGGACCTAGGGGTTTTAGTTGACAATAAGCTCAACTGTAGTAATCAATGCCAGGCAGCTGCTGCCAAGGCAAATAGGATCATGGGGTGCATCAGGAGGGGCATAGGTGCTCATGACCAGAGCATCATTTCACCCCAACAAGTCACTGGTCAGACCCCATATGGAATACTGTGTACAGTTCTGGGCACCTGTGCTTAAAGTGGACCAACACCCAGGATTTTGACTATCCTGGGTTTTGGTCCACTTCGGTGGGGCACCCCCAGAAAGCCCCAAAAAACTCACCTCTCCCCGCTGCCACGTGACCGCGCCAGCCAATCACAGCGCTCAGAGCCGCTGTGGTATGCGCGTCCAAGGCCGCCTGGAGTACCGCCTAGAGTACCCGGAAAGATTGTCCAAGTTAGGTTTATTTAGTCTAGAAAAAAGACGATTGAGGGGTGATCTAATAACTATGTATAAATATATTCGGGGTCAATACAAAGATCTGTCCCACAATCTATTTATACCCCGGAGTGTAACCATAACCCGGGGGCATCCACTAAGGTTAGAGGAAAGGTGCTTTCTCCACCGACATAGGAGGGGATTTTTCTCTGTAAGAGCAGTGAGACTATGGTACTCGCTGCCAGAGGAGGTAGTAATGATGGATACAGTAAAAACGTTCAAAAGTGGCCTTGATGCCTTCCTGGCATGTAATAACATTTCCAGCTATGGCTATTAGACCACTGGAAGGAGTTAAACAGGCTGAACTGGATGGACTAAAGTCTTTATTCAGCCTTACATACTATGTTACTATGTTATTATGTTACTTTTATTGTTAACGGGAAGCTATTATTTTTAAACTTTTTTTTATTTTTTGGCTCTACTATGTCATTGAAATACAACAACAAAATACAATGACCTTCTCAGACAGATATTTTGAACGGAGTCAGTTAAAGTCATTCAGCAGCCAAAGAAAAATACAGAAGGGTACTCATCATTTGTCCCCGACAGCCGTTCAGCACTAGTCTGGTGAACAGAAACTTACCTGATCACTGGATCCATGCCCCCACTGCAGCATTCGCCTCCTGCCTCCATTCAAAAGCACTTATGTGCCAGCTGCTGCCCCCCTCCCCTGCCATCAGTTACAGTGGCGCAACAACCCCCCATACCTCCCAAGTGTCCCTGATTTGGAGGGACTGTCCCTCTTTTGAGTCCATGTCCCCCTGTCCCTCTCTATTCTTCTTTCCCTCTTTGAGGTATAACTTGCAGATTAATAAATGATCAATAAATGATTCATTTGCATATTTAAAGTGTTTATATTGTTTTAACTGTTACACCCTATCTCCTATCCATCCCTCAATAAGGGGGCGTGGCCTAATTTAACAAATGTCCCTCCTTCCCACCCTAAAATTTTGGTAGGTATCCATCCCCTTCATTAACTACAATGGAAGGGGCATGTCAGGCCAATGAATGGAGAGGGTATGGCAGTGCTCCTATGATTGATGGATGGTCGCAAGCCAGGCCTGACTTCATGTTGAGTCCCTAGAGGGAGCAGGGTCTTGGTTTTGGTTCCAGAAATCAGAGGAGTTGTTGGTCATCGGAACAGCACCGATCAGCGATGGGGGATGAAGGGTGTTTTTTTTTTTTGGCTGCTCATTTACTTTAAGGGCTCATCCAAAAACATACTATGCCAAAACGTATTGACTCTGTGTGTGCACATGGGATGCCACAAATAAGCTATGCATAGGAAACATTTTGGTAATGAAGGCACTTGAGTCCTGGGGCCAACTGGGGCATTCCCTGGTAACCCTGTGGCAAGTCCTAGCCTGGGGGTCAGTTAGCTATCTACATTTACTGCTTGCTACACAGGATCCCACAATCCCATGCTAGGTGTGTAGTTAAGCAGAGCGGATCTAATTTTTGCCCCACATCATGTGACATCCCTTGCTTTGCTCATGCTCAGACAGCCAAATCTGCTGGGTGCAGGGGAGTGCAAACAAGTGATGCTGATGCTGCCACAAAGCTTAGATATGCTCTGACTGATAAAAGTCAGCCAGGATTCAGACACCAGCTGTGGGCCTTTTAAAGAGCATCAATTCATTCCAATGAGTCAAAGCCTTCTTGGCCAACTGCTTCAAGTTTTCTCCAGTTTTCTAAGCTCTGCCCCATGTTTTTTGTTTTCGTTTCACAAAATTCCAGGTGGGCTTTAAGGAAAAAAAAAGTTTGAGGGTATTTGTGTTATTTCATTTATTTATGTAACATTCTACACGTTCAAGAATAACGTTCTACAATTGACATTCGAGGCATTCAAGTCAAGCGAGGGAATGGAACTTGGCAACAGAAAAGAAGTATGCGCGGAGTCACTTTAGGTAATGTTCAGAACGACTTGGAAAAAAAAAAGTCCCCCTTATAAGCCGGCTCTAAATTGTCTTGTTTGCCACTAATGCATACCTTCAGCGCAGTTCTGGGTTAGCGAACGCGTGCGAGATGCATTTCTCTGACAGATGAAATGCAAATATTATTCCTTTCACACATAGACACCAATTTCAAAGCAGCCTCCTCTGGTAAACAGGGACGGAAAATGTACCTCACGCGCTTGCTCCATAGCGGATAAACATGCCATTACAGCGCGACATCTGGATGGTCCAAACTTTAGCGAGAGCCCATCCAAACACAGAGACTGTAGTTTGGCGTCCAGTTGCCTAGCAACCACCTTTATACATGCAAAACACATTTGCAAAAGTTGGACAGCTATCAGGATTGCTGCTTTTTTATTGAATGCAAGAAAGAAAAAATCTGCTGAGATCATTTTTTTTTTAAAGGGTATGTCATCTTATTTTCCATTGCAGATTCTTCTCTGGGTATTGTGTAGCCTTTCAAGGTTATATATTATTTTTTTCATTGTTCATTAGGAGACCTATAAGGCTAACTCAGCCAAGCCAATATTATTCCCAAAAATAGCCTATAAGATTCCAATGCAATTACAATGACGTTACCGCAAATGGTGATCAGGTTGCTTCATTGTTCTGAACGAAGAAGGAAACAAAGCTCTCGGGAGGTTACGGCACGCTGGCCAGCTGTATGCGGGGAGTTCATTTAATCAACCTTATTACCTCTATTGCATGTTCAGATGAAGGGCACTCAAGGGCACGGCGTTATCTTGGGCTGCCCTGCTTGAGAACCTTAAGGTGTGGAGTGTACCTGCACAAGGGTATTAAAGAGAAGCAGGACCCCCCTCGAGTCTACAGGATTCTTGGGAAGGTCTACCTTTTTATGGACTTTCCTAAAATTGGATGCCCCACTGTGTGATACCCACCAGCAGGGCCGGCGTCAGCACTGGGCATACCCGGGCAAGTGCCAGGGCCCCTGGCATCTTCAGAGGCCCATCCAGGCTTGAACTGATCTAAGATTCTGCCACTGGTTAGGCGGGTGTCACATTTAAGGTCCTGCACATGGACCAGAGGATGATCAGCAACAACTGAGAAGGTCGCGAGAAATTGAGGTTGATTGACAGCAGCTTAGAAAGTGGTAAAGACCAGAGGACAACTGGCAGTGTAGATGGTGATGTGGTGATGTGCAGCAACAGAGGAAACAAGAAGGACATAAAGATGGAGAAGGGGAGTATGATTAGCGGCAGAAAAAAAGGTGATTACGACCATAGAATGAATGGTGAAGGAAGAAGACAGTGCCATTGAAAGCCCAGGACCGGAGAACCCATCGATGGCAGCAGAGCTGAAGGGTGACATGACACACCGCATGTGACACACCACAAAGGGGCCCACAGAGACTGTTGCCCAAGGACCCACATAGATATGGAGCTGACCCGGTCCCCCAGATCGCCCAATCTCCTCATCTCTACAATGAGCCCATGCCACATCTCTGCTCGGTGGGTGCATTCCCGGCACACCCCAAGCTAGCCTAGATAGCCTTTCTGAATGGCCGGCATGGGCACGCCTGCAGCTAGATGTGAGTGGATGTGAGCTCGTTGGCTGAGTGGCCCACGCATGCGCTATGGGAAGGGGGAAAGTTTACCGGTGATCCCAGGTGATACACCTATCGGGACATCCCGAATTGGGATACCCTACTAGAATGCAGCAACATCCAAGAATGTCAATTTCTTGGATGTGGTTCCTTTTTAATGCAGATAGTGTGTGTGGGGTGAGAGAGGGAGCAAGTGGTTAAAGTGGACCAAAAGCCAGGATTTTCACTATCCAGATCTGTCCTCATGAAGCATCCGAATTTAGGATGCCCCATTGCATGAAAACCCCCAGATGCCCTGCATACCTCGACTGTGTGTGGCCACGCCAGCCATTCAGAGATGCCTTCCTGTCTGCCTCATGGCCCGCTAGGTAAAAAAATCATTTTCACATAGCGGGGCATCCTAAATGAGATGCTCCAGCCGCGGTTTATACCCTTGCGCCCTCTCCTGCCTCTGCTCACACACACACACACACACACACACACACCGTCTTTCTGTGATTGGGGGACATATATATTTTTTTTACTATGAGGCAAAAGTGTACTGTACAGTGCTCCGCCCCGAAAACAAAGTCCCGGCTCCCGGCGGTACCATATTTCATGTAAAGAGAAAACAAAGTAGCCAGCACGCCAAAGAATCCAAATGATGTATATTCTTCACATACTATAAAATACAAAACAGCAAACAATTTTTGTGCCTTGGGGAAGAGGTACTGCGTTACCCCGAAACGTTGGCTGTTCAGGTTTTTTAGTATGTGAAGTGATTTTGAGGGAAATGCTGTTACTCTTGGCTTGTATACCTCATACAAATACTTTCTGTTTTAGGAAGTACTCTCTGCATTGTACCTTGGAATAGAGGACTTTTCAGTCTCTTACATTTCCCTATACCCAAGTAACATGGGTCTCTTCCTAATCTGGTTTATGACTATATCTTGCCATTTAAATTTCAGCAACATCTTTAAAGCTAAGTCATTTTTTTCAAGTCTTTAACACTTGGAAGACATTAGACCAAAAGGAATGTCAAAGGACGAGCAATAAACGTGTTCCTAAAATATGATTTGAAGGATCACAATGGTTTCCTAATCAGATTAAGACATCAGGGCAGCAGGACATCCGTAGTCTCCATGACCTATAAATAGTTTGTCGATTTATCTCGGGTCGTAAAATGTCACCTTAACAGGATGGATTGGCTTGTCTACGGTACAGAAAGAATGCACAAGTGCGGAGAAGCAGAAGCACCCTCTGACAAAACTATTTCCAGTTTTGAAAGTGATGCCATGCCGTCTGGATGAGCTGCTTTCCACCAGGCATTCCAGGGACATTTTTTCCAAGCCTCTGATGTGGAAATGAATGCATAAACGGTGAGGTTGGCATGCGGCATCTGACATGAAAAGGGAAAACGCAGTGCGTGTAATCCACTGGAAATTGACAGCGCTGTCCGGCTGCAAGGCCGCCCCTGGACGCATTTGTCTGGGTCACTGGGGAACAATTGACTTTGAGCTGCCATGGAGCCTATTTCCTGTGCATTCCATGGGGCATTTGGCGTATAAAGAACAGCTGTTGAGAAGAAACTTTGAGAGCACTTGCTATTAATCCGGACCTTCAGCATCATTTAATGAAAAGCTCAAACCCTTAAAAAATATTCCCCAGCATCTAAAATTATTATTTTTAAGGGTATTGGTTGTAATTGTATTTTGCCCAGGGAGCAGTGGGGGGGGGGGGGGGGGGGTTAGGTGCCCTGCTCAAGAGCACTTCAGTCATGTTCCATGGTCAGGAATTGAACCTGCAACACTCCAGTCGCAAGGCTGCTTCCTTACTTGCAGTTCACGACTGCCCCTTAAACTGGACCTTCAGCACCATTTAATAAAAAACCCAAACCCTTAAAAAACAATTCCCTAGCATATAATATTAATATATTTTACGTTTCTGGAAAGTTATGGGAATCCTCGTATCCAGGGAGCATGTTTCCATCCCAGCTCATGATAAGACATTTCCTTCTGAACTCTCAAACTTCTCCCTGGTTTAAAATGTAAATTTGTGTCCTGCCCGCGAACCACAGGAGCGCCATTCCACATGCCTTTTCCTCAAGGCTTTGGGCGCTCTCTAGAATAGAAAGCAGCCATCCAGCAGGCGAGCCAGCCAGCTGCAGCAACCCTCCAGAGCCCTGTATAAACCTTCAGCTGCACAACTGACATTTGCGATCCCTCCACCCATCGTGCACAGTGCAGCCATAATCTGCTCAGTGTGACCCCAGGCAAAACGCTGCGCTGCCAAAAATAAGCTGGAAACATTCTGAACAATGGCACATCATGACCTGCTCACTTTATATAGGCATTCTTCTTATACTTTGTTTTAAAGTGATCTTGTACCCAGCAAGGAAGTTTGTCATCACCTTCCATCCCCAGCCCAGTGGCCAAAAACAGTACTGTATGACTAAGAGCTGGCCAGGCTCGAAACGCGTCACACGTGCCAGTTAGTGTTCTCCTGGGTTGCTATGTGACAAGTGCACCATATATTTTCATTATGGATTGACCAATTTAAATTTGGACATATTAAAAGCTATATTTTAACCATTGAACGGCTGGACATCACACTGAATTTTATTCATCATCTTTTGGAGAATTGCCTGGGATCTTCAAGTCCGTGCCAAATTGGATGGTCGGTGAGCTGGCTTTTTTCTTTGTTTCAGTGGCCAAAAACTGCCTGTGTTTCTTTCCTTACTAAAGCCTTTGCCCAGTATTCATAACAACATTAACTGGATGCAGTCTGCCGCAAATGGTCGGCCATAAGGCTCCCTGGTGCTTTCCAGCGATGATACAGTTAAACACAGCTCAGTATTGAGGGTCAGCTTTATCAGTTATAAAAACTGCAATAAATCTAAAGGAACTACAAGCTCAACTGCCATTATGTGGTATTTTACCTTGGAACTGAATGAATTAGCATATGGCATGCCAATCGATGAATCATACTTCTTTCTTGTTAGTGTTTTTATTCGGCAAAGACTTTAATAGAAAAAAGAAACACAGGCTATTTTAGGGCACTTTCCATCTGGGTATAGGTACACTTTAAAGGGATGGGAAGGTGATTATTTAACACTTGAGTTTTAAGCCGTCCAAAGCCCACGCCCCAACAGCCCTGGAATCTTCCCTCCCCCAGGGAATCCCTGCTGTGGCAAACCCATCAGGTCATCTGGAAACTCACCTTCTTTCCCAGTCCAATGGCACAGGCACGAGCAGCAGCCGCATCCCCACTATCCCTTTAGCAGGGTGCTTGCTCGCACCAGGCATTTGTGAATGGCTGGCGCTGGCACGCTCCCTGTTAGATGGTAGTGGGGTATGCAGCAGTCAGTGCACTCGGATCTGCTCCCGCCCCTTCATCTAAGAGCTCGTCTAAGGCGAGCTGATCCGAGTGCTCTGATTGGACGTGAGGCTGCGCATGTGCCGTAGGACCAGGGGAGGGTGATTCAGATTGAGTTCTGGGGGGTTTTACACTGGGGCAATAACATGTAGCTCCGACTCATCTGCAGAAAACAGTATGACTGAGAAAAGGTGTCCCCAATGGCCTTGGTGCCCAGGGCAATTGCTCTGCTCACTCGCCCCTAGAAACAGACCTGGTGCCATGCTGTGCCTCTACCATAGCAACAGGCAGTGCCCGCTCCCTATGACTGAGTGGATGAGGGCCCTGACTCATCTGCAGAAAACAGGTTGGCTGGGATAAAGGTGTCCCCAATGGCCTTGGTGCCCAGGGACAATCGCTCTGCTCGCCAGGGGTGGACTGGCCATAGGGCATAGCGAGACAATGCCCGGTAGGCTGCCACATGCTCTGCTCTGGCTGGCTGCCAAGGCTTTTTGCATCAGGCCGGGAGAATGGGAGCCACTACAGACCACCCATAGTATCTTGCGGCCCATGGCAGCTCCCATTCACCTGGCCTGCCGCAAAAAGCCGGGGTAACAAGAAGTCGACCGTTGCGGGAAAGGTGGCGGCCTTACTATGATGTCTGGGAGGTGCACAAAGTCAGCACGTGAGTCCCGGCTCTGCCAGAACTTTCATGCTGCTGCTGTGTTGCCGTCTGGATGTTATAGGCCCCTGCACAGAGCCTTGGCCGGCTCAGCAGCATTCCTTGACTCTTGGCGGAATCCCTAGACTTCCAGCAGCGGCATGACAGGGGCGACTGTGGCATCCCCGGCTTCCAGGGGCAGCAAGACAATATGGTGAGTGGGGGGGTTGGGAGTGGGAGGGGTCTGCTACTCAGCCTGTGATGATGGGGTTCTGCACACTGCCTGTTATGGGGGGCATGGATACCGGACCATACACACTGCAGAAGGGCTGGTGTGACCAGAAAAAACCCAGACTGTTTTTTAACCCCAGTCCACCCTGCTGCCCCCCCCCCCCAACAGGTCTGGTGCCACGCTGTGCCTCTACCATAGCAACAGGCAGTGCTTGCTCCCTATGAGTGGATGAGGGCCCTGACCTATCTGCAGACAACAGGATGGCTGGAATAAAGGTGCCCCTATGGCCCTGGTGCCCAGGGACAATCGTCCTGCTCTCCTAGAAACAGCCCTGGTGGTTATGTTATCATTCTGATTAGGGGCAGATTTCAGAGGGACCCATGAAGACAGGGGGGCCACAAGTTTTGCAGAGACGCCAACCTGCCTGCAGGGTGATTTTTCTCTAGCCCTGCACTCCACACTGATCATGTTCCTGAACACACCTGGGCTATAGGACGCACCGGTTCTGATTATCCAGACCAGACGAGTTGAGGTAAATGGTCATTGAGAAGTGTAGGACTGGAGAAACATCACCCTGCAGCAGGAATGGGTCAGGTTGGTGTCACTGGGGTTGCTCCACCACCTAGGGGAAACCTGCCATTGACTTTCATTGTCTACCTTGGGGCTGATTCAGAGCCATGTGAGAATTCTCACTGCCTTTCTATCAGAGAAAATTGCCACTGGCTTTCATTATCTACCTTGGGGCTGATTCAGAGCCAGGTGAAAATTTACAAACAGCAGACAATGGAAGTCAATGACAGTTTTCTCTCATAAAAAAGCAGTGAGAATTCTCTCCTGGCTCTGAATTGACCGCCTTATGTACCCAGTTTGTGCTTACACGGCATTACATTCAGAAAGAAAACACTGTATTTGTTGTATTTTTTAGTCACAAAATGGCCTCCTAGGGGCTGCATGTGACAGGATAATGTTGGGCCCTGTGTAATGTCTGGGCCCGGTCATATTTGGTTATGCTTGTGGTTAATATGATGTGAAACTTAAATTATCATAATGCCCCTTGCACGCAGGGCATGCTGGGATAGAGAGCTGTGTGATGGCAAGGAAAGTGCCGGTTGCCTAAACGAGAGCCAGACGGTGATTTTGCTGTTGTGTCTGCAGGTGCGCGGCGGTGAGGTCAGCACTCAGGAATGCCGCTATCCCGGCCGGCCGCGAGCAAAACATGTTTGCTGCATTCACTTAGACAATTTCTCCACACTGAGAGAAAATATACAACTATCCTAAAGGGGAACTCTGGGCAAACATTACAATCTATATCTAATCTATATACAAATGCATGTACATAATGACCTTAGGAAGGGAGCAGGAATGCCGCTGCACACTCCTCCATTTACTAATCTGATCAGCACTGGATCCTGGTGGGGTAAGTGTGCAGCTTTGGCGGAAAAGGAGGGGGTTAGCGTAGTGCTCCAAACCGCGATGTCCGTGACCCGTGGACCAAAATCCAGCGCAATTGGCCCGGGAATCTATAAGATTCCCAGGCCGATCGATTCCCTCTTCCCAGGATGCCCCGCTGTATAAAAACCCCCAGGTCTCCCCATACACTTACCTTTTTTCCCGGTCCAACAGATCATGCTCGAGCTGCAGCCGCATTGGGAAGAGGTGAGTTGGGCTCGACGATCTGGGGGGTTTCACACAGCAATCGGGAGTTTCCCTGGGGAAAGGACCAAAACCCAGGATAGTCAAAATCCTGGGTTTTGGTCCACTTTAAGGACACGCTTCTCCAGCGGATCTATCTCTGACAGTCAACCTCTGTAAAACCACAGCACAAACTGCAGCATTATCCAGCTACTCACCTTTTCCAAGTGAATCTCCAACGGCTCCAACGGGGCATGGGGTGGATGTGGGGATATGTGGAACAGCCATACCTCCAACAGCCAATCAGGTTTTGATAGGAGTACTGGTTATTGTATGGGCAACACTGGGCACCTATTTAATGTCTGAGCCTGGACCCAGTGAGACAAAGCTAAGCCCAGCCACCTCCTTGGCATCTGTGAGCTCTACGTTAGCAAGATACTTTTCCTAGCAGGGCGCCATACATCAGCTTCATCTCCTCCAAGTCTGATTTGTTCTCCCTATAGATGCTTTTACTTTAGGTCCGCCTTAAGTCCTGATTTTACCATTTTCTCCCTTGTTGTTGACGTTAGTGACATAACAGTTGAGGGGGCGGTTGAACGCTACATTCATTTCTGCGGTGGATAATCCAGATGCTATGGCAGGAATCCTCGGAAGCTCAGGGAAAAGGTAAGCGGCTGCCTCAGGCATTTCATGTGGAAAGAATGTTCTTGTTGATTCCAAATATTAATGGTGTCAAGAATATCTCGGCGTGGTGTGAGACTAGTGCCACCGCCGCAGCCACCTCCACCCCCAGTCCCTGGTATGTGTTTAGGAAAGCCGAGACAAGGGAAATCAAGACTTACAAACACCTGCCGGGCATGATTGAAAGATGGAGGAGCCTCCGGGGGAAGACCTAGCATGGCGGCATTCCAAGCTGCCTGCTCACAGCCAGGCTTCCCCCTCTTATCTGGGCGTGGCCTGTCTGCTCGTTGTGTACATGTTTCTACACACTGGACGCATATCCACGCTGCAAGCAATCTGCTCCTACCATCCCAATACTGATGCCAGGGTAGGTTTTAGGCAAAGTATGGCTCTGGACAAAGTTAAAAGTTGGGCTTCAAGTTCTGAAACCAGCCAACAACACGGTCACATTATGGCTTAGAAATTCAAGCACCCCTTGTTTAGGCTCAAATTAAAGTTGGGGCAAATCAGTACTCCACGTCACTTGTTAGCAAGGACAAGGTATTAATCTACAGTTACTTACGGGTGCCTCCAGTAAAGTTTCTGCCACACTTGAAGAGGAACTAAGGTCAGAAATTACCATAGTCCATCTTTAATATGCAGCCGTGGGACAACCCAACCCGGGTTTCCTCGCTGTGCATCAGCACTGCTAAAAAAACATCTTCTGGGTTGCCATCCCTTGTGAATGCGAGTAGCCCTATCAGCGCAGCTTACAACCGAGCCTATCAGCGCAGCTTACAACCGAGCCTATCATTGCAGCTGCCAGCCGAGCTCCTACAGCGCAACTACCAGCAAAGACCATCAGCGCAGCTGCCAGCCGAGCCTATCAGCGCAGCTACCAGCCGAGCCTATCAGCGCCACTGCCAGCCAAGCCTATCAGCACAGCTGCCAGCCAAGCCTATCAGTGGAACATCCAGCCGAGCCTATCAGTGCCACTGCCAGACGAGCCTTTCAGCGCAGCTGGCGTTGGCCGCACAAGCTAATAGGATGCTCCACAGCAGGTGTAGAAGTATCCTGGAAAAGGCGAGCAACCGGACGGCTTTTTTTTTTTAGTGGCGCCAATGCACAGTGGGGTAGCCGAGATCGGACTGTCCTACTGCTGTATATTAAAGAGAAACTATGGTGATTTCTAACCATAATTCTAAAAGCCTCAACCGACCATATATTTGATCCATTTCGATTTACCTACAGGCCAAATAGATCCTCGGATGATGTTATCCACATGCCTCTACAATACAGCCATAAACATCTTGACCAGACATATATGCAAGAGTTCTGTTTGTAGATTTCAGTTCTGCATTCATTACTATTAACCCGCTCATTCTGGAAAAAAAACTGGAGCAGATCGGCTTGTTGGGATTGGGTGTTGGATACAAAACCTTCTGATAGGCAGAACACAAGTCAAACTTGTTAAAACTCTGTCGAGTATCAAAACCATCAGCACAGGGGGTATGATTATGGGCCTGAAACGGCCTGAAACGTGTTACAGTGTCCACGCAGTGGGACATACTCAGATCTGGGTCCATTTTGTGGATTTTGACACTTGTCTTTGGATATTTTTGTATATTTCTGGTTCTGGGCTACATTTTAAACTGGACGAATAAAAGTTATTTTTTAGGAGAAAGCTAGATTACCTGCTGTTGTGATTTTCTATTGAGTAGGACTGCCTGGGGGTTCCCCCTTTTCCTGGCTTTTTTAGTGGACTGGATAAGCAGGCTGTTTTCTATTATGTATTTCCATCAGCACAGGGGCACCATAATGCTGCATAATTTCCCCACTGCTTTTCTCACGTTATACCAACGATTGCTATTCGTCGTCGGAATCTGTCAAGTTTCTCAAGTATGCTGACAATACAACCTTCATTGGTCTCATAAAAGATGAAGACGAGAGAGCCTACAGGAGGGAAGTGGAAGCATTAGTCATTGGTGTACAGAGAGCAATCTATTCGACTTCAGAAAGCTTGGGTAGTCCCTTCCCAATCTTCATACATGAGGAATGGTGGAGGAAACAACCTTTTTCCAAGTCACCCTTCAACTTGACCACTTATGCTCTCCGTGTGGTCAAGCTGTAGGCTTCCTGAAAAATCTGTTATAGGTCTAACGGTGGTTTTTCGGAGTAACCATGATCAAGAATCTCAAGTAGGACACAACAGCGAATGTTCTTACTGCGAAAGCTAAAGAAAGTGGGGCCACCAGGTGAAGTCCTGCGTCAGTTTTATACCTCCCTCTTCAAGTCTGTCTTATATGCCTCAATTGTGGTATGGTTCAGAGGAACTTCAAAACAGCAGAAACCCTGCTTTCGCAGAATCATCAAACGAGTAGAAAGAATAATCGGCCTACCACTACCTTCCCTAACCTTTATACAGGAGAGCCAGGTACCATGCCATGAGTATCATTAAAGATCCATCACACCCCGGACATTCTTTCTTCCAGCTTCTTCCATCAGGGAGAAGATCCCATACACCAGAACTGTGCCATATTAGAATGCCATTTCAAAACTGAACAATCCATTCTGGTACTGATCTGGACAAAATCTATTCCAGTCGAACTGTTACCTGTGAACTTAGGTAAACGTAAACTGTAGATATTGCCAACTGTAGATATGTACACTTTTTTTTCATGTTAGTCTGTATTGTCCACAATATGCCCAGTGTCAAGAAAAAATCCATGTATTGTAAAATATTTGGCAGAAATAAACTGATTCTGATTCTTCTTTATTCAGGTCCTGCATGTGCTCAGTCATTGCTATCCTCTTCCATGTGTTCAATCCCCACTATCCTTCATCTGACATAAGTCCGGTCCCTGAAGTCCTTCACTGTCTGCTCACTCCCTCTTCCATGTTCCCAGTCCCCACGATCCTCCCTTCCACATATCTCCAGTCCCTGACATCCCGCACTGTGTGCTCAGTCCCTGTTATCCTCCTCCATGTACCCAATTCTCACTACCCTCTATCCCACATATGTCCAGACCCTGATGTTCCCCACTGTGTGATCAGTCCCTGTTATCCTCCTCCATGTACCCAATTCTCACTACCCTCTATCCCACATATGTCCAGACCCTGATGTTCCCCACTGTGTGATCAGTCCCTGTTATCCTCCTCCATGTACCCAATCCTCACTACCCTCTATCCCACATATGTCCAGACCCTGATGGTCCCCACTGTGTGCCCAGTCCCTTTTATCCTCCTCCATGAACGCAATCCTCACTAACCTCCATCCCACACATGTCCCTGGAGTCTCCCAATGTCTGTTCAGTCCTTGACAACCTCCTCTTTTTACAATGTTCCTAATATCCTTCTCAAAAAGTCTCTGTTTTCCTCAGCAGCACAGTGGCTGTGTAAGGGGGGGGGGGCATGAATGGGATGCCCATAAGAAGCTGTCGGCCAAAGCTTGTACAATTGGTATTGTGGACGACTTCTCTAAGGGCATTAGTGAGCTTTACACTGTGTCTTGACACCACAGGCAATAGCAAGGCACGTTTGCCGAGCCAGGGGCCCCTGGGCAATTATCCAGTTTGAAACCTGTCAACCCTGACTGCTGTACTGTCATTGGTGCTAGTACTACTATATCTGCTACTACCAATAGGCTTATTTCTATTGGTTTAACTGAACGTAACAGAGCTCCGATGAAGACATTCATTGAAGCCTCATCATAGGTAATACAGTAACATTGGTATTCTTTTAATTGGATACAATTAGACTACTACTGACTACTAAAACGACTTGCTGTTATATACATGATGCTGTATGAGCACAAATGTGATAAATAAGGAGGAGGAGTAACAATAATGGCTCCCCCCAACCCCATGGGCAGGGCCATTTGTAGGGACAGGCAAGTCACTTATCCTACTGATACTGTTGCTATTACTATTCTACTACTACACTATTATTTTTAAATACTACTACTACCAATGTAGCATCTTTTTTCTACTAACAATTCTTCGGTCATCAACAATAGCAGTACTTTACTGCTACTTTTCATACAAAAGTTATTACTAACACTGTTACCGTGTCTACTACTACTTGTACTGATAATGTCATTGTTTTTACTGATAATACTGCTATTTCTACATCTCATTACTAATACTCATGCTGCTTATACAACCATTCTTAATATTGCTGCTTCTAATACTTCCAGTACTGCCACCATTATCACTGGTAGTACTGGCAATACTTACCATTACTGCTATAGGTACTACTTATTGCTAATACTGTTAAAAACATTGAACAGCTATCACTACTTTTGATTGCTACTACCCCCTACTAAAGCTATTACTACTAGTACTATTTTTTATTGCTGGTAACACTATTTTAAATGTTCTACTGCTATTGTTGCATTTGGTACTTTTTACATTTTCTACTAGTGACCCCATTCCCCATTCTACTAGTGACCCCATTTCTACCCTGTCTGTAATTACTACTTTGTAAAGCACTACGGATGATGATGGCGCTATATAAATAATAATAATAATAATAATAATAATAATAGTGACTACCCCTGTTAACATCTATCAGTATTACAGCTGATGCTTCTACTAACATTTCGCTACATCACTATTACTTTTGGTACCTTGCTACTGCTTGTACAACTATTAGTATTCTTTTTCTACTACTGCTATACTACCACTAGTATTACTACCATTATTATTACTACTGCTAATGTTAATGCTAACATAATAGAATGTAATTATGATTTTACTTCTATTGATGCTGCTATTTCTACTTTGCTTTCACTTCTACTAGAATTAGGACAGATTTTCTATCTACTAAATCTACATCAGTTAGAATGTTATTATCAGTCTTACTGAATGCTACTATTAGTACAAGACTTTTAACTTTAGGCAATACAACTTGCAGGGGAGGACTGGCTATAGGGAGAGTCTGGAGAATTCCTGTGGGCTGCGATGCTATGGGGTCATCTGGGCTTTTGCACCTATCCGCTCTCTGCCCCCAAAGTCTCTCCTTTAGGCCCCCTTGTAACTAAACCACTGTACCCCCTAACCAAAAGACCCCAGTCCATGTTCTGCCCTTGCCATTCTATATATCATGTCTGTATGGGGAGGGGGACGTTCATATTCCTGCCACCACACTTAGCCCTACAATACCAAAGCTTCAGTGTTATCAATTTCACAGCGTCATTTGCCACCCCAGCCACTATCTGTCCCTTCAATGCTATATCCTAATCTTTAGTACACACTCAATTACTGTCCAGGAAGCACATGGGGTGCTCAGCTGGGACCCTGTGGTGGGCTGGTCATGGGCTGGCCGAGGCTGGTGAAATCCCTGGCAGATTGTTGGCCCTAGTCTGCCTCTGACTGGGTAACATCATAACTACTAACTAGAGCTGTAAATACATTATTTATACTTTCAGTGCTACCATCATAGTTGGCGCAGATCACACCGGCATTATGATGATTAGTACTGACACTACCACTGTTAGTCATATTTTAAATGCTAGAGCGGCTACTATTTCCAATTCTCCCGGCCGGGCATAGAAAAACTGACAGACCTTGGCAGGGAGTTTTCTCATTGTTTAACTTGGCAGCAGGTTAATCAACTCAGTTCTACACATTCCATTCACCTATGCATCAGGCCAGTTACCACTGCGGAAGGCTAATATACTGAATTTCATGGCAATGATATTGCACCTGGCACTGCACTACAAATCCCAGCAAGGATGGCTTTAATTATGAAAGTTATTTCACATTTATGATTTATTATCACTCTCCTTACTCCTTAGTACGAGTAACAAATGTGCAGACTGACCTTGCTGGGTGGGTTTATCAGACTGAGCTGCCACTTTAACGCTATAACTGACTATAACTGTCAAGTGTTTATAAACTACAAAAAGATCCGATATGGCCAATTTCAAATAAATGCAGGTTTCATGGGTCCTGATGTGCGTTCTAATATAATAGCTTTAGATGTAGGATGATGCATACATTCACTACTAACCATGCCTTCACAGAAGATCATTACATGGACTCATGGGCTCAGGTTTAAATGGGGGCATTACAAAAGCTTCCTTACTGTATACCCCTCTGTGAACTAAAGTACCTTTTTATCATCAAGTACCACTTTTCTTTTCTCCAGTTACTCGATGACCTTTTGGAGCAGAGCTGTACTTAGATGGAGCAAATCAGGGTTGGGTAAACTATCAACTGTAGCATTGGGGTACAGGACAGGTCAGCTTTCTTGTCCAGTACCACCTGACAAGCTCTCAAGTACCACTTGTTGGGAACCCCTGCTAACACATTGGGTTGGGGTACAGGTAGGTCCGCAGAATTGTCCAGTACCACCTGACAGGACCTCAAGTACCACTGTTTGGGAACCCCTGTAGAAGATTGGGTTGGGGTACCAGACAGGATGGCTGCCTTATCCTGTACCACCTGATAGGATCTCGAGTACCACCAGTACTACTTGTATCACTGGTTGGGAAACCCTGCACTAGAGACTAGAGACTTACAGAGGGGCAGAAGCAATTCTAGAAACCTATCAGGGGGTTGGTGACATACATGACTTCCTAATTCATTTACTAGTACTCTAAGAAGAGACAAGTTGGTTCCAGAAGGGGAAGCAGGAGGATTCAAGAACACAGACAGCAAAATTAATTAGTAATTGTTTGAAATTCATATAAAAGAAAAACACCTTAAACCCTCCAATCCCCTCTCTTGTCACCTTACCTCCCTAGTGAAGAGGATGGCCGCATCATAGTGTTGGTCATGCTCATCATCCAGTTGATTGTGCTGGTGCTGCCACTTGCAAAAGTTCTTCAGGGTAGTGGCAGCATTCTTGGTTATATCGGGTCCCTTGTCCTTGTCAGTGATCATCACTACTTTCACTACTGCAAGGCGAATGTGGTTTTCAATACTCGGATGGCTGTACAGTCGAGAGGCAATGGATGCCAGTGTCAGTAGGTAGTGGTGGAGATCCTTTCCATACTTCTTGGACATGGACTCATCTGCCACCAGTAAGAGCTCCACATGTCTAGACTTAGAGATAGACCTTCTTTGGCGCCTTTTGGATCTCTGCAATAGTCCCCTCTCATAAGAGGTCCCATTGACTCTGGGGGAGCTCCACCAGTGGTGGTGCCCTTTATGATGCTTCCTGAATAAACCCTTTTCACCATGCTTATGAATACGGTTGCCTGCTCCTCGGGTCTCACAGCTGGTTCTGCTAGGCATCATCTCAAAGCTAAAGTGGTCCTTGATAAAAACATGGAGCACCCTCTCTGAGCTGTCTCTGTAAACCTCCCCTACCCCAGCCTGACCCTTGATCAGAGGCTTGATGGTGTAATGGGCATGTTTGACAGCAAAATATCCATCTAGCCCTCCACATAGATTAAAGACAGCCAGAGACTGGGGACTGTTGTCCACTGTCCCCCTGTAGAAACAGTGCCTGTGGTGGATGCGGTGTTGAGAATTAAGTCGTCCCAAGTACCTGGTGCTGAAGTGAGGGGACAACAGGAGGTCGTCCCTCTCCAAGTCCAGAATGAACTTCTTTCCATCGGCATAGAGGATGTAGCCCACCTTGCCTCCAGCTGCATAGATTTGGTCTATATTCTGGACGATGCCACTCCTCTGGTGCCCAGATGATGCATGAGGATGATGTTTAAGGGTAGCAGGTGTCTCCTGGAGCTCCGCAGTCCTATTGGAAACATCAGCAGCAGCAAAGTGCAACTCAGCAGCCAGCAGCACCAGCAGGATCAGCACCATCCTTCCCCTCCTTGGAAACTGGAGAAAAAAGGAAACTGGGAGGACTGGGATGAGTCAGCCGGCACTAAAATGTCAACAGAAGCCCAGACCGGTCGAAAGTTTCTTTTGCGCGGCAGCTTGGGTGACTTTGTTTCCTCTCTGGCGTGCAGGAATCAAATGACTGGCTCTGTAACGGAGGCAGATATGTGATTTTTCTGTTCCTTGTATAACACCATGCCTGACGAAGAGAAATAAGTATTCCCCAGAGATTGCACTTATAGAAACTCAGCCGGTGAAAGGGAGATGGAGAGCAGAGGCAGCCTGAGCATGGGACAGCCGGGATGGTCTGCCGGGCAAGATGCCTCACTTCCCAGGTAGGAGGCTGGCTGGTGGCAAGCTCTCCCTTTGTTGAGATGGAGAGAAGCGGATCCGGCTCCCGTCATCCACACAAGTCTCTCTCTCTCTCTCTCTCTCTCCCCGGCTGGTGCATGTGAGGAGAAGAGATGTGAAGATGAGGAGGAGGAACAATGAATTTATACCGGAATGCATTTTATAATGGTGTGTGTGTGACTGCCTCTTAAAGGGAGAGCTTGAGCAGCACCACTCCCTCCCCTCCCGCAGTCATCAGGCTCAGGGGAAAGTGTTACTCTGTTTGGGCAAAGAGGACCGGCCTCTGCTTCCCTTCTGCTCTTTCACAACCTTCCTGACTAACAGCTGACTTTACCGGCTGCCCAGGCTTGTTTTTTTTTTCTCTCTGAAATAGAATGTTAATGTCTTGTCCTGGAAGCGGGGACAGAGCCCTGATGATGATGATGATGATGATGTTGATGCCATGTACTAAGGACAGGGAGTGCATGGCAAAAATGTCACATCGTTAAGTTGTGCAATGCTAATGGAGGATTCTGGAGGGGGTGGGGGGTGCACGGAGACAAAGTTTTACGAAAAGGCACAGTAAGGAGACACAGAACCCTTGGCTTCATATATATTGATATTTTTTTTACTGAAGGTTTTTTTTTTTTAATTTATACATAGCTTGTACAGTGCTATGAAAGATAACTGCACTATATAAATAAATAAAAATAAAAATTATAATAATAATACCTTGTACAGTGCTATGGAAGACAATGGCTCTATATAAATAAATTATAATAATAATAATAATATCTTGTACAGTGCTATGGAAGACAATGGCTCTATATACATAAATTATAATAATAATATCTTGTACAGTTCTATGGAAGACAATGGCAATATATATATATATATATATATATATATATATATGAATATATATATATATATATATATATATATATATATATATATATATATATTGTACAGTGCTATGGAAGAAGATGGCAATATATATATATATATATATATATATATATATATATATATAGTACAGTGCTATGGAAGAAGATGGCACTATATAAATAAATAAATAATAATACTACTTATATCTTGTACAGTGCTATAGAAGAAGACAGCACTATATAAATAAACAATAGTAATAATATTTGATCATGGGGCTTACTCTTGAGATCTTTGTAGCGCACAAAGTTCACAATTGATTTTTCTAACTCACGGCGACCTTTGTAATTCACCGGTCATATTTCTATTTTACGTTTTTAGTTATTGGTTTGCAATTACAGTAAAAGGTAACAATAGACACAAGTCATTTACCTTTACACCATAACCAAGAGGCACCCCCAGTAGCATAAGGAGTCCCGCGATTGGAGTCCCAAGGAGTCCCGCGATTGGAGTCCCAAGGAGTCCCGCGATTGGCCGCCGGCCGGTCCCGCCCAAGTGACCGCCCGGCAGTCAATCGCGGGGCTCCTTTCCCGGCGTTGGCACGTAAGGAATGTGGGTGTTTTAAGCGTCCTGTGCATTTAGGTGTGAGGGGGCTCCAGCATTCTGGATGCCCCCCTCGAGCTTCTTCTCAGCAGCAAAGAGCGGGGCCGGTTTAACTGCACCTCACACAGCCATTCAGTTGTGGTGGGCGGGGCTGCGCACATTTGAGGAGGGAAGCGAGTGATGCCGGTGCGGGTCACGCGCGTGTTTTGTTGGATTAAGTCGATCGGGCGACTGGGGGGGGGGGGTTTGCACAGAGGGGCATCACAAATTGAGAGAGAGTAGGCCTGACTGTCTCATAGACTCCAGGTTGGGTTTTGGTCCACTTTAATATTGTATTTTGTTATATAAAAATACCTTTGACACAACCCTGCATTATAAGCCCACCCCTAGTGATGGGGCCCTGGTACAAACATTAAATTGGGGCCCTTTAAAAGCTCATACAGTAAACTTTTTTGGTCTTTTAACTCAATCGCATGCAACTAGACAACTAAAGACCGAAACAGCAGAGACAAATAGTGCTTCCCTTCTCTAAATGATGCCAAGTGAGTACCACCAAAGACCAAAGATTAACCTGTACTGGAGATATTTCCGCCAACTCCTGCCAGCGACCCCAGACCATATTACAACCCTAAATGTATAAGTCAACTTGTAATATTCTAATCCCTCATTAAAGTGGACCAAAACCCAGCTTGATCAGCTTCCCTCCTCCCGGGACATCCAAAATAGGGATGCCCCGCTGTGTGAAACCCCCCAGGTCACCCCATTCAATTTCCTTGCTTCCCGGTCCAACGAGGCCGCATCCCGGCTATCCCTCTAGCAGGGCACCATTCACAAATGGCTGGTGTGGGCAAGCTCCCTGTCAGAGGGAAGCGGGGGATGCCGCCACCAGTGCTTACAGAGCCGTTGGCCTTAGACGCCTTCTTAGGGCCTTATTTATCACGGGCTAGCGCCAGGTAGTGTCTGACGAGCGCCAGGTACCGCCAGCTATCGGCGGCTACCGACTCAAGTACGCCCGGCGGCGGTCACAATGACGCATTTATCAAGCAAAATGAGGCTAGCGCCGGCGAGAGCGACGGCTAGCGCGGCATTCATCATGAAGCCGCCTGGACCGAACAGCGCCGCTGCAAATTCCTTCACAGCGCCAGGTATGAGCTGTCGCTCCCTGGCGATGTCCAATGCATTTCAATGGAGCAATCTATAATTAATCATAATTAATTGTTATAATTTTTTTATTTTTTTTTTAATGTCAAAAATTCAGAGACCACTTCTGCAATGTTAGGATTTATTTTTAAGTAAAAAAAAAATAAAAAAAAAATTTGTGCAGAATTGATCTAACAGGTCTGATATTAATGTATTCATATTACAAAATGATTCTAAAAACATGTAAAATGATACAATCAAAAAATATGGTTGTTTAGGGGTTAAAAACTAGTTAACACCCATCGCCGCAAGCGCTCTGGGGTTTAAACAAGGAATGGACAGCGACAGCACATTCGGAGCGTGATTTGTTAATGAATATGAAGCTAGCCGTTCGCTCTGGCCATTCGTTGTCAGGCGCTCACATACAACGCTGAACCTGTGAAACAGCGACCCCTAAGCCCGTATTCAACATTACCGCACACCGACTGAGTCGCTGTCAACAAGCTAACGCCGGCCAAGCACAGCGAATACTGGCTGGCGCTGTAAAAATCACGCTACAGTCGCTCATCTGTCGCTACCTGGCGCTATTAATGAATCGGCCTCTTAGTTAGTGTGATGTCGGTGTCTCCAAGCGGGATGATTGGACGAGCGGCCGCACATGTGCCGTAGGACCGCGAAGAGGTGAGTTTCTTCGGGTGAGCTGGGGGGTTTCACACAGCGGGGCACCTCCGATCGGGGGAACCCGGGGGGAACAGACCAAAACCCAGGATAGTCAAAATCCTGGGTTTTGGTCCACTTTAATAAGAGTTTTCCAATCTGTCAGACGAGGACAGGCTGAAGGATTCGAATTGAATAGGAGGCACTTTCTGGCATAGAAAAATCACAGGTATTATTTATCCAAAAGGCATCGTTCTACTATACAGGAGATATCTCTAGATCACACGGGTTATATTTCTACCTTACAGGATAGGATTTACTGTAACTTGCTGGAAGTCCTTTTAGCTCACAAGACATATTTGTTATCTCACAATGCATTTAGGATATTTTTCTATCTTAAACCCTGGGTGGCCGGCCCTGTAGTCTATAAGACTCTGACCTTTCCCTGGGGCATCCCAAACTGGAAACCCTGCTGTGTTCATTAACCCCCCCCCCCCAGGTTGCCACAAAACTCACCTGGTGTCCACAGCAAAGTAAAAAATGCCGGCTGCATGCCCAGCATCTCTGGGCGGAGGCACGTCCCCGTGTCCAGCCATTCAGATTCAGACCCTGTCTGGG
Organism: Gastrophryne carolinensis; assembly: GCA_027917425.1. NCBI lineage: Eukaryota > Metazoa > Chordata > Amphibia > Anura > Microhylidae > Gastrophryne > Gastrophryne carolinensis. The sequence continues at coordinate 473,349,414 of CM051236.1, read as the reverse complement.
GACTGAGGATGCGGCTGCTTCCACTTCCTATTGCTGAGCTCTGTGTCTAAACCGAGCCATATGATGATCATTAATGTGTGGCATACATCCCTGAATGAACAGTAGCCCGTGCATGCTCCGTGTGACCAGGAAAAGGTTTTTATGGGCGATTTGGGGGTTTTCGCATAGCAGGGCATCCCAAATCAAGATAACTGGGGCTAGTATCAAAACCAGGTATGGTGAAAATCATGGATTTTGTTTTGCTTTAAAGTGGACCAAAACCCAGGATTTTGACTATACTGGGTTTTGGTCCTTGCTCTCGGTGCCCCGCTGTTTGAAACACCCCAGGTCACCGAAACAAAATCACCTGTTCCCAGTTCTATGGTGCATGCACGGCCACTCGTCCAATCAGAGCGCTCAGATCTGCTGACGCCCCTTCGTCTAAGCCTTTGTCTAATGCGAGTGACTCCAAGCACGCTGGCTGACGCATCCCCCGTCACCCTGTATCAGGAAGCGTGCCCGCGCCGGCCATTCACAAATGCCTGGCTTGCGAATCTTATAGATTCCTGGGCTAATCGCCAAGGTTTTGGTCCACTTTAAAGGTCATCTGCCCATTCCCATGTTTTCTAACCGAACATTCATATTTACCCACAGGGCGTCTTACTAACTCAGAGGCCGATTCATTAATAGCGGCAGGTAGCGACAGTTGAGCGACTGTAGCGGCATTTTCAGAGCGCCCGCTAGTAGTCG